>CM064549.1:2851064-3172422 GCA_032716605.1 Paralithodes platypus
TTGAAAAAGCAGACTATATACCACACATCTAACTGGAAGCGCAATCAAATACAAGTGACTATCATGGATGTAATGGCAGGCCTTCGTCGTCTGCGGGTATCCCAGAATGAACACCTTTGGTGAACTCTGCCGATAAGTTCTTGGAGGTGTCATATGGACTTGGCAGCAACTCTAAACGTGTCGGCTTCGTCTTTGACACAAACATTGAGGGTTCAGGGAAGGACAGCGAAAGAACTACAAGTTGTGGTTGCAGCCCAATTGATTTATATGGGATAGGTACAGGAACGCAATTGCCAGTCACAATGGATGCATTCTGGGCCTCATCTGCAAACAAATCCAAGCTACAGAAACTCATTCTACAACGCATCTTACCAAGCCAAAACCGATGACAGATACAGTTGTTAGCTCGATTGGACTTCCACCTGCTTGAACTATGCCTGACTTTTTTGAATGGAAAAGAGACACCATTACCTGATCTAGACACAACGATTGAAGAGGCCGACGTCAGAATTATCCCACATGCTCGTCATGCAGTTGAGAATGGGATTAAGAGAGTGTTATTATATCAAATAATACTGATTGTAGTAATCTTGGCCCTACACTACTGGTCGCTTCTGAAGGCACATGGCCTACGAGAGATGTGGATTCGTGCTGGTTTTGGTAATACCACAAGATACATACCCCTTCATGTTTCTAGGCGATAAGTTGGGATCAGAGACTTGCAAAATCTTAGTTGCCCTGCACCATCTCACTGGTTTGTGATTCCACAAGTAAATTTGGTACAAAGGCTGCTGCACTGAAGGCAGATCCGGTGCATTATCTGATTGATTTTGGAAAGGAATTGAACTGTATTAACTTCATCTTGGTGGAAGAGTTCCTTGTGAATGTCTACAAATCAGGAACCTCATGCAGAACAATGGATGAATTATGGTACTACCTCTACCACCACAGAAAAATACCATTTTGGAACTGCCTCCCACCAGCCGATCAGTCAAAGGTCATGTCCTCAGGGCATTCTTTGGGACATATCTACAGCTACACTGCCTAACATCCTCAACTGGATCCCAGAGACTTTGGTTTCATTGAAGAAGATGGCATTCTTCAACCGGACCATCTTCAAGTCTTGCTACCGGATGACTTTGCAATGCCCTGTTAATGTACCTCCTGCTCTACTAAACGCTGTGTCCTGCAGACAACTAGATATGAAATGCTGCCCCTTACTGCAAATGTCAGGTGAAAGGATGTCAAAACCTAGGCCTTAATGGACACATCACAGAATACATTTCCAACTGTATCCCCGGCTCACCCCTCTCCCCAAAAGTAGGTCATTCATTAATGTGACAAAAAATAATTGAAATCTGCTTTGAAGATATATAGGCAATGTGTGATACAGTGATACAGAGTGTTTTGATAGAACTTTACCCTGAGTCAGTAGTACCATAATTATATAACCAATACATAGCTATTATTGGTATATCATTCGCAAACTTCATATTATTGTACTGGACGCCAAGGGGTTAAAATACGTAATCAACTTTTCCAACTAATTTTAAAAACTTGCCTATGGTGTACCAAACCAGAATATAAAAGCATTAAACGTTCAATCCATTTACCTATTTTTCACAAATATTTAAATTTGAAAAGTCATAAACTTTTAGTTCCTCATCAGAAAAAAGGTCATACTTTGACCTCTTGTGACCTTGGTATTGACCAATCTTATTGTGTGTGTATCCATTGAATAGATAATTCTTTAAGCTTTATTTTGAGTGGTGAAAGAGCTCTGTAGACCATTTCATTGCCGAGTTATTGCAATTTATGTAACCGTCACACGTAAAAAAAGGAGTTATTTTGATTTCATTAAATTCAGCGAAAATCCCGAATAACACGATAACTGCCGAGTTTCGGGATGTCTACCCTCGCTAAAAAAGGTGTCCCAGTGGACCCTCTAACTAAATTAAGCGGGTGATTTTCTGGCCCTTTCATGCATGCAAACACCCCTTGGCTCCTGGACTTATTCACCTGCATGTGTATGAAACGCCTCTCCGACAACTTGGTTACCATACTTCCGGTGTAATTTGAGTGATCCTTGGGAAGTACCCACCCGCGTCAATGATATCATGACCTTTGATAATTGTAAACACTTGGATTCCGCCCCCCCCCCCCCCCCCCTCTTTGTTAAGCGGTTTGTTAACGTAAATACGTATAGTTCTTTACTGGTTCCTCATATGGCTTATTTCTTATACAGCGAATAATTTTAGTTACTCTCCGTTTTAGTCTTCTATTTTTTTCTATATCCTTTTCATAGTATGGCGACCAAAACTGAACACAACACTCCAAACAAGTACGAACCAATGGATTAAATAATTGTGTATAGTTAATTGGTTCGCCCCTCGGGTTTATATTCAAAAGATCTCTCAATGAAGCCAATATTGTTATTTGTTATTAAATAAATTGAGCGCATTGTTGGGAAAGTTTTAAATTGCTCGTTATAGGTTCTCCAAGATCAGTGAATTTACGTTCATGAGTTGAATTCTATTCATCGAATATTTTGTTTTTGTTTTTTTAGTACCAATGTGAAGCACTTTGCATTTATCTATATTGAACATATAATTAAAAAGACTGAACAAAGAAGTGCTACACAAATATACAAAGAAAATATAGAGCAAGAAACTAGGTAAACAAAGGAACTGGGGGGTTAGAAAAGGAAGGAGAGAGAGAGAGAGAGAGAGAGAGAGAGAGAGAGAGAGAGAGAGAGAGAGAGAGAGAGAGAGAGAGAGAGAGAGAGAGAGAGAGCGCGCGCGCGCGAGTAAGATAGAGTAAGGTTATTGATGGGGTTACATGTACAGGTAGGGCTGGGGGACTGGTAGTACTCGCTGGACAAGACCCCCCCAGTACTAACACAATATATTGAAGGTGATGTAGTGAGGGGCTGGCGTCTGGTAGTACCGTAGACTCCCTCAACAGTCTCCGGGAACCATTAACAACAACCACCAGGAGAGTTGAATTCTCTTGAGGGGTGCTTATTTAAGAGGAGGTTTGGTTTTTCTGGTCTCCCTTCTCCTTTATGTTTAGTCCCAATATTTGTTTTTAAAATTTTAAGACGTTTGTTCCATTAGTTCGGCGATTTCAAGACTTTTGTGCCATTCAAGTTTCGATTATTTCCAGGTAAGTGATACCGAACCTGTAATTTAGGAAGGGGGACTTGAGGGTATTTTTTAAGCTTGATGGAGGTCTTGGGAAGAAATTTAAAAACATCATAAACAAATAAATAAATATATGAACAAATTAATGGAAACCTCCCCTTAACCATATCCCGGTCCATGGGCCGCTTTTCTGGACCACTTTCTCCCTCATGTTTAGCCCCATTAGTTTTCAGATGTTAAGATATTTGCCTCATTAGTTAGTCGAGTTTAAGACATTTCGCCCCATTTATTCGTCAATATTTAGACCTTTCGTGCTATTTAGGTGTCGATTTTTTCCCTGGCGAACAATAGTGAGCCTGTAATGTTGAAAGAACCGGCCTTCGGCCGGGAAATTTTTCTACCGAAAAATGTACAAATTAATCTAGAAGGGGGATCTAATGGATGTTTTTTTTTTTTAATCTGATGAAGGCCTAGGGAGAAAACTAGAAAAATAACGAATACATGCATAAATCGCCCAAAAAGTGAACCAGCCCCCCTTACCCCGCTTGACCTCCAGTACTATTAGTCGTTTGTGTTGTTGATGAAGGTATCTATCTTGGTCCTTATGGGAAAAAGTACTGTATATGGACTTCTACACTGGTATTTGCTTATGCCCTTGGATTAACCCCTTCTGTACCGGTCCTTCCTGTTCACTTAACGCTGGTTAGTATTAAACGATTTTATTCAGTTTAAGAAGGACCTCCAGAAATGTACAGGTTTCGAACTAACTTAAATTACCCTTTTTACCACCGTCATGAGCCGTACAAAATCGTCAAATATATAGCTAGAATAAAATATAAAGACGTCCCCGATACACAAGGGGTTAAAATGATAGTAGTTTACCCTTGTAGCCTACCGAGACGCAGCCCATAACCCCTTCAACACCACGAAGTCTTTTTACCTTTGATTCTGACCAAAATTAGATGTTTAAATGAAGCTTAAGAAGGGTCTGTTACTAAGAACGTTTATGAGATCATATTTACCCATCTGAGCCGTATAGGTAGATTATAAACTAAAGCAAATCGTCTAATGGTAACCAGAATATGTTAGGAACTACGTAATGATGGTGAAGGGGTTAATGTTTATTTTGGGCATAATGAGCGTATATAATTTGTTCGGGAAAGATCGATCAGACTTAATTAAGTGATTAATGGAGATTGATTAATGGAGATTGATTACTACACATTCGATCTTTAGAAATCCTTCCTAAGCTGAATAATATCGGCAACTATTATATAGAATACAAAAAGCATAAGGCCATCGTATAGTTTTGTCCCTATGTGCATGAATGAGACAAAAGGAAAAGCTGCCTGTAACAAGTGCCCCCTCCCCTTCCTGTTGAAAGAATGATAGAGAGTGGGGGAAGCCAGGCAAATCAAACAGGAGTTCCAGCACCTCCTTATCATATGTCTATGTGGTCTCTCCTGGGTACTGCCCTGTTCGATTGGTGCCTACTGAAGGGGTTAAAATGCTTGTTTTATACCGGTAGCATAACTGCTTCATATACTGCACATCCGGGTGGATGGGACTCGATAGCCTTGGCAGACAACCCATCTAGGGGAATATACCCTAAACAAATTACCGATGGGCGACACGCTAATCGGTGCCACTTGCAGGTGGAGATATTTATAACAGATAACAGAAGATATACTGTATAGGCTAATTTAACGCTATATAATTAGTATAATTTTCATAAAATTATCAATTTATATAATACTAATTTTAGCATTACACGCTTCAAACCAATATTTGCTACTTACTTTCTCATAATTATAGGATAGATTCAAATATCTTATGTATCTTAATGATATCTATTGTTATTTGGTATTCTTAAGAATTATGAAGTATTTGTCTTCCATTTATCTTTTAACCCCTTCAGCACCATGGCACCTATTTACCTGCGATTCTGGCTAAAGTTAGGTGATTTTATGCAGTTAAAGAAGGACCAATATATGTTAGAGGGTAAATTGAGATCGGATTTGCCCCTTGTACTCTTAGAGCAAGATTATAAGGTAAATCAATCTGCATTCCTGTGGAAAACCATAGAAAGGTAGTGTTGTACCAAGAAATGGGCCAGCCGCCTGCTCGTGCCTGAGCATCCCAGGGCCCCTCCACCACCGCTGCCAGGCCTCCAGAGACGAGGGCAACACCAGAGGCTCCCCCACGCAGTCAGGACCTACCTCAGGGGCCGCACACTTCATTCAGGCCCCACTATCACAAGGCCCCTCCTGCACCTTCTGGAGCACCCCAGGGCCCATCCACCACCGCCGCTCTACCACGGTCAGCCGCCCGACGCCGCACCCTTCCTGCAGACCCCACAACACACCACAAGGGATCGCGTGTTCCCCTGAGACTCCGCAACACCTGGATTTCCCCTTCGGCCATTTTCACCCCTAGAGAACGGGCTCGAAATGGCCAAGATGCCCCAAGATAGAGAGCGGTGCCCCACAGACTTCTTTGTCACCCAAGAGCGGTGATACGGCTGGGAGCTGGTAGTGACGTCACCCCCACAGGTCGACCCAAGATTGGCCAGCTCCCGGGTCACCTCAGCCAACCAGTGTGACCTGACGTCACCACCACCTTTCGTCGATTGGTCCCTGGAGGGGATCAGGAGGCAAATCACGGCCTTATATATACAAGCCCTGTGCGATGGGCGGGTGACGTCAGCACTACGTCACACACTTAGGCCGACCTGACCAATACCAAGGCCACCTCAGGGCCCCTCTGGTTGAGGTGGCCTTGGTATTGGTCAGGTCGGCCTAAGTGTGTGACGTAGTGCTGACGTCACCCGCCCATCGCACAGGCCTTGTATATAGAAGGCCGTGGGCAAATCCTGGGAGCCATACCACTCCTATCAGCCCTACCCCCGTCGCCGGAGCGATAGGGGCCTATGTCAACAACACAAAGGCCAAAGGTCGCCCTTTTTCCAAATATTATAAGTGGGCCCGAGAACACCAAAACAAAATAATAGATACTCAAACCAGCTCAGTGAAGGTATCTCACCTCCCCCTCCTGAGTCTGAGTACTTCAAGCCTCTCTAGGTGTTCTCCAACCCTAAGCTCAGTGTGGTAAAAATTAACTGTGTATATACTCTACCTGTAAATGGCTAATCCCGACAGGAATACGTTAGGTACTATCTGGTCCTAGCCACTGTTCAGCCTAGTATCTCTGCCAGCCTAACTTGAGAGATATTGCTAGCATTTCGACGCTTATCTTATCCGTGGTCTGTCTGTCAGGCCCCCTATAACGTAATATTTTTTTTAACCAAGTTTGCCTAATTTTACCATCACACCTTTAACGTAAATATCCATCTATAGGTATACTGTCACACGTTTGCCCGGCCACTCCGTCGCCAAACCACTGCATTACCTATAAAACATACATACAACAACATAGATAACAAGCTCTGCCCTACCTCCACACCATACTAGAATCAAGCTAGCTATTGTTCCCAACACTTACCACACTCATGAGCACTTCTAGTATCTTCATGTATCATAGGTATATCTCCTTATTATGTTGTAAGTTTATTTATATCTTATTCTTAGTTATAAGTGTTTGTTGATGTCCTTCAGGCATGTTGTATTGACTACCTGTGTAAATATATGTCACCAGTATTGCTCACGGACTACTGTCCATCCATATGTACAAGACTCAACTCAGACTACCGCCCCCCCCCCCCCCCCCCCTAAAATATATTTATAAAACTAACTCGGGTATTCACTTAAACATTTCTCCCTCCGTTCGACACAAGTGTTATACTGTATAATATGTCCAGAGGTTATTTTGGAATGATATCTCAGGTAGAGTCACAGGAGCGCTATTCCGGCAATTTTTTATCAGCTTCTCGGCCAATGGTGTGAGCATCTCTACCCTCTGAGTGCTATGTACCCTAATCCCCGTCTTTAGTAGCTCATTCGGGTTAAGTCTGGATATTTAGACACGGAAGAGGGCAGCTTCATACAACCTGTGGTTACAGTTATATGACCCCTGTCTTGGGTATCTTATTCTAGTAGGCCTGGGTATCTTGACCAATGGTGTGAGCATTAAATATTATATTCCACTCTTCCGGTTAAAGGACTTGAGTAGCTCGTTTGGGTCAAGTTTGAGATTTTCAGCTACGGTATGAGTAGCTCTAACAACTTCTAGTCTGAATAAATCTACCCTTCCTCACTATTGCCAGTCATCGAAGCAGCCCAGAGACGGAGCAACATAGAAGAACCGCGGCCCAGACTAGAGGATCAGCCTACACACAAGACCGGTTGGATCCCCTCTGGACCCCCTAGGAAGGCATTAACTATATATATTGTCTTTGTATTTCAAAGTCCCTTGATAGGTCCTGAGAAGAACAATAATATAAAAACACAATACACCTATCCTTAAACTTTGTTATCATTGAGTTAACTTTGTTAACTCAACGAATACATTCTTGCAATAAAAGCTTAAGTTGACTGACTTTAACATTTGCCTCCTACAACAACCGCTCAACACATCATTAATTATTGCATTAGCTACAACGCCCCCGTCTGAGATATTACCTAACCCTATGTCAAATTTTGCGTTCTCGGGGTATATCATTGTATATTCCAACTTCTATTCTTATTCATTATCCATGATATCCATTGTATTTTTGTTGATGATTATTCACTATTGATTTGTATAATTCTAGTCACTTACTGTAGATGCCCAAGAGTGCCTCTTACTGCCATCAGTAATGTATATATGTTACTTGTATTCACTCATATATGTATAAATAAAAATACCTTATATACAATAGCCTGTGTTACTACCTTATCTCTCAGTCAATAAAAGGACCTTTTAAACCAGTTCAATTAAGATACGCTCGCCCCTTATAACGATATTCATGGGTGGCATCGTATTAACTAAAAGACTAAATGAAAAGTAGACTATATATATTTTGTTAATTTAGAGCTTGTTACCCACATGGAGAATTCCTTTATCATAATTGCATGAACTCTACTTGTTTTAGGTATGCACCTTTCAACTAGCAGCAAGCATATTGTGTACAAGTATGCTCCATTATCACTCTTAGAGGATTTTGTGCAGTTTAAGAAGGATGTTTTGTAGTAAAAAAAAATATATATATATATAGTTCGAAGCCTGTAAATTGCTGAAGGCCCTTTTGAAACTGTAAAATATCGTTCAATAGTAGCTAGAACCAACATTAAAAAGACGTCGTCGGTACATAAAGGGTTAATGTAACAGTACTATTGGAGTGGTACAATGGGATTAGCCCATATGTCAAAATTGATTCGTTCCTCTTACCCTCTCTCTCTCTCTTGTAGTTCCGCCTTCACCACCACTCCTACATTGAAAGCCGTGTTCATTATTGATGGTGGTGGAGGTACCGATGGATCAACCTGGGTCGTCCATTTTCCTGGCTTGAATAATTCAGGTCCGGCGTCGGCGGCCGGGGCGGGGAAACTCAAGGGGCGAGCTATGTTAACCCTTATTGTATGGGAGACGTCTTTTTAATCCAATTTTTGTTATATTTAGACGATTTTGTGCAGCTTAAGAACGAAATGTGGTAGAAAAAAAGGATGAAATGAGATAGTCTGTAGCCTTTTAATTGCTAGAGGTCCTTCCTAAGCTGAATAACATCACCTCATAGTGGCCAGAATATTACGAAAAGAACGTCGCCGGTATTTAAAAGGTTAAGGTCAGATTTGTATGTATTTCTTCATATATTTATTGATTTATTTCTAGTATTAGTTTATTCCCAAGACCTACAGTACATCAAGCTTTAACAAATATCCCCAACACCCCCCTCTGAAATAAATATGTACATTTGTGTCCCAGCCGATGGCTCGTTTAGTCCTAAATTACAGGTTCACTGTCGTTAGCCAAGATAAAAACAGACACCTAATTCGCACAAAAGGTCTTAACATCAATAAACTAATACGGGAATAGGTTAAGATCTCAAAACTAATGGGGCTAGACATGAGGGCGAAGGGGATCTGGAAAAACAAAGTTTCCCTTAATCCCTTCTGTACCGGCGACGTCTTTTTAATTTTATTCTAGCTATTATATAGACGTCTTTTTAATTTTATTCTAGCTATTATATAGACGTCTTTTTAATTTTATTCTAGCTATATATAGACGTGTTTTTCAATTTAAGAAGGGTTTGAGGTAGTAAAATGGGTTAAGTGAGATTGTTCAAAACCTGCTAATTGCTAGAGTTCCTTGATAAACTGAATAACATCGTCTAATAGTAGCCAGAATAAAGTTAAAAGAGCGGTGTCGGTACAGAAGGGGTTAAGGTGCAAGTACTGTTAGGTTGCGTCACACACTCCCGGGAACCATAGTGGACACCTTCAGATTTATAAATGAAGTATATCAATACATTATGGTATTACTTTGAGTTTATGATATGGACAAGCTGTAGACATTATGCACACTGCTTAGGACACACACACATACACCCACACACACACACACACACACACACACACACACACACACACACACACACCCACTCACACACACACACACACACACACACACACACACACACACACACATGTGAATAAATTATGGTATTCCTTTGAGTTTATGATCGGCAAAACTGTAGACATTATACACACTGCTAAGGATATACACACATACATACACACACACACACCCTCACACACGCATCTATACACACATACACACGACACACATACAGTATATATATACACAGATATACACACATATGAACAAATAATTGTATTCATTTGAGCTTACGACCTGCAAAAGCTGTAGACATTATACACACTGCTAATGATACACACACACACACACACACACACACACACGCACGCATACACACACAGCCCGTAGCCAAGTAGGTAGAGCTCTCGTCTCACACACGAGGGGTCGGGGGTTCAATCCCCGGCCGGGCGGAGACAAATTGGGCTTGTCTCCTTTCATGTGTTAGCCTCAGTTCACCTAGCTGTAAATAGGTACCTGGAATAAGTGGACGACGTTGTGACGTCCCATCTGGGGTTAGCAAAAATGGTACAAGGCGAGATGGGTATCATATGGTTCACCTAAGCTGATGGCTACCTAAGCCTTCGGGCGAGACGGTACCGTCTATAGTGAGAATGGTACCATACAGATCCATCCTAAGCCTTCGTTTCCGATGTCGCCAATTGGTTAAAAATACAGACTACACACACATCCACAGCCATTCCAACGATACATATAACACCTACACATATAGGAGGCGGGAAATAACGAGCATGCTCACTCCCGCAATACAACTAGAGTAAGTACAACTAGAGTAAGTACACACACACACACATGGGGCACGAATTACGACCTTCAAAACAGAACAAAACAAGGAATATATGAGAGCATAAACTTCCACCCCTCCCTCCCTCCACGCCCCTTTCCAACTATAATATATATAGTGTGTGGGTGGTGATTGGCTGGTCTATCAGAGTGAGAACTGAGCGATCTCTGCCATACCCATAGCTTACTCTTCTTACAGTGTCTTACAGTAGATCCTCTGGAAAAAGGCAAACTAGGCCTGTGTATCCAGCTCAGTACCAGTACTTGCACTGCTGCGGTCGTTCACGGTGTTGGCGGCGGCGGTAGCAGACGCAACATTTTACTATTCTGTATTTTTGCTTTATACTCAAACTTCAAATCTTGTCTTCAAGAATACTTTCAAACTCCCTTATTGATTCGGAATCGACTACATACTGGGGCAGTGCGTTCCACTTATTTACCACTCTTATCACAAAATGAGTTCTTTGCCTTTTCAAGCCTATTTCTTTCTTTGTAAATTTTCTTAGAGTGTCTTCTCGTTCTTGTTCCCTCCCGCATCAAGAAGATACCTTCACACACATTCTCATCATACTTTCCTGACACTATCTTAAAAGTCTCTATCATATCCCCTCTCATATGCCAGTGTCGGAAGTCCCAGTGTCCTCAACCTCTGTTCATAGCCCGCGTTCTTCAACGTTGGTACTAGCTTGCTAGCTCTCCTCTGCACTTTCTCCACTGCTTCTATATCCTTTACCATATATGGAGCCCACACCTGGTTCGCATATTCCAGGTGCGGCCTAACCAGCGCTGTATAGAGATTCCTGAAGATTTCTTCGTCAAGTGACACAAATGTCCTCCTTATCAGCCCTACAATTCGATTGGCTTTGTTTATCTTTTCCGCTAAATGTTTTGAGAAATTTAACTTATTGTCTATCACTACTCCTATATCCTTTTCTGGATTCACTTCCTCCATCGCTTCATACATACTGTATCCTACCTTGTCTATCTTGCTTGTCCCAATCCGCATGTACTTGCATTTTTTTTGGATGAAAAGGCATTAACCAATGCTCAGACCATCCCTTCGTGCCCTCCACATCTCCTTGAAGCAAACCCACATCTTCCTTACTTCTCACTCTTCTATACAGCTTAGTGTCTTTTTATGCCTATTAGATCCGGTAGAGCATATACATCATTGCTATATATGTCATTAAGAGCAGAAATGTATTATAAGGGAGATATATAAGAAAACAAAAATACTCTCCCTATGTACGGCACTACCACTCTCCATCATCAGCTGTTCGACTAGAACTCTAGACTATGTGCCGTATATAGGAGAGTTTTGACAACAAATTTACAGTAAGTAGACATGTTGTTACTATTAAAACCGAGAATATTGTAAGTTGTTGAATTGAAATATAGTTGAGTCTTCCTGTTTCTTTTTGTTTATGTTTTCTACGATAAAATACCAAATTTCTTTAAAAAAAAAACACTAGTGTTCATTCAAGTTACTGAATGTTAGTTTTCTTTATACTGTTACGATCCAGGTTCTCAAAGACACAGGGCTCTTCAACATTGGACTAGATAATGGCAAAAAGCAACAACGGTAACACTAGATCCAACCCCTGCCTTAAACACTGGAAAACAAAACACCATTACCGCCCTGAGTCGTGCCTGGACAACGAGGTATCCTATGACTCGGTAACTGGTGCACACACACTAGGCTGACGCTCAATGAAACAGCCTATTCTCAAACAGTAAAAGATTACTCGATTATGTTACACAAAGAAAAGATAGTTAACGTGATTAATTAACGTTACGGTAGATACTCAAATAACTGGCACTCCTGTATTAAAGAAAGTGCAATGCTAGTCCTGCAACATCAACTGGAAACTTCTGAAATAAGTCTGATGCTGGGAAGATGTTCGTAAAGAATCTTGAACAATTATAATGCAGAATACGGGTCACAATAAATGCTAGGACATATAGTAATAATAGGCAGGCGAATAATAAAGACTGCGCAAAGGTAGTAATGCTCGACAACTAAAGAAATGCTTTGTGACACAACGCAACAGCCTACTCGGGTTGTGCAATTCAACAACAACCTCGGCTCAAAAGTGCAGTGAATAATAATGCTGCATACATATAATAATGGGGCTTATCTCTAACCAGTGTCTGCTCAGTTAATAAAGTCTAGCTGGGGTATCAAGGCAGGGCAACAATGGGCGAGCATGCGGCTCGTAGCCTAACGTTGTCCGGGGGTGGTATAATGAAGATTACGTTATATGACGGGGATGCTCTCTTGATAAATCTAGGTCTCTAGTACCTAGCTCTATCCTGGCGATCCCTCAGAAGTCAACACAAAGAGGCAGCACTATGTTGTGAGGGATAGGCTATGGCCCTCTCACACCACAGCGCTGTGCTCGCAAAGTAAACCAACCCGAAGACAACTTAGGCTCCCACAGTACCTGTCGATGTCGTGCAGAGCTTAGCTAACACTGCACACATCGGAGACAACGACACAGTAACCTTACCCCTAGTCTAGCTTTAGATAACCAAGCAGAATCACTCAACACCTTGCAAGGGAGACATATACCGGTCTACAACCTTCCCGAGAGAGGACACATACGGAAAAGTCCGTCTCTCTAAACCTCAATAAAGCATAATACCTCCTTAACCTAATACATGGAAATATCTGAGAGCTTCGCGTACAATACGACTGGTCGACGGTGAACGTCTATGCTGAAACCAGAAGGGATGTTGAGTTTAATAAAGATTAGAGAATGAGAAAGGAGAAGTCGAGAGAGAGAAATAGTATGCAAAGTAGCGAGTATGGGGGACAGAATTGCAAAGGATGTAGGCGATACGCGTGTCAGGCAAGCTCTGAGCTGGTAAAGAACACGAGGCCGCGACGGGAAGGGACTAGTTGACCACCCGGCCGCCAACGCCGTCAGCGCCCAAGCGAGCCGCGTCATAGCTCACCACGCTGCCGGGTGTACTCCCTCACACTCTCTCGCTCGCCTCCCACACAAGCAACATTTATATTATAGCGAATATAAAATATAAGGCGCGGTCACAGACCAAAACAAAGACCATTTCTAGACTGTCTGTGGCAACACGACACTAATGAAATAAAGCAGATCATTCTAGGACAACTGTAGCCTATCCCCCCATCCTGGCGAGCGCTAGCGAGCTGCAATGCCCCACGCAACCATTCTGCTAACGCCGGGAGGCGTCACACCCCCCCAAGATATGGGACACTCAACCATGAGCCCATATCTGAACAGGCAGAATGTCGCTAGAATCTGCCACTCCTAACCACTCTGCCTCTCATGGAATGCAAGCTCAGTCTCCTCAAAAAAAAAAATACATTTTTATATAAAAAATCTTATCACCCTTCCCAAATATAATACATTAATTCATAACATTGTGCTCCCAGAGCGAGCTTTAAGAAGCACAGCCTACTGAGGGAAAATCATCTGCACTCAGTACTCAGCTACAATATTATCTTAAAATTAATTATTAAAAAGAAAGAGTTTTTATTTAATTTTTCATATTTTATTTTAATGTTGTTTTTGGCGGCTACTATAGATGTAGCCTAATTTTCTTCTAATCAAAGCCAACAACTCCTGCCCTGCGACCCTACGCTGATGCTACACACGCGAGCCAACAAGCACCAGCGCAAAAATACACCGCGAGCCAAGACAGGAGGCTATACCAACATACTGTGGTAGCCTACCCCGGATCCTCCACCCGCGACAGACAGTCCGCAATCACATTCTCACAACCGGCAATATGGCGAATGTCTAAGTTGTACTCTTGCAACATGAGCGACCATATTCTGATCAGCCTCATATTCCGGTTGTGGAATTGATTGAGGAATTTAAACGGGTGGTGGTCGGTATACACTACCACGACTGGCCCATAGGCAGGAACATAGACCTCAAAGTGTCTGAGCCCTAACACGATTGCCAGCAGTTCCTTTTCAACAACCGAATAGTTTTTCTGTGCTGAATTAAATTTCTTTGAAAAGAAACTGACCGGATGCTCAAGACCTTCCTCGTCTGTCTGCAAAAGTACGGCACCAGCCCCTACTCCGCTGGCATCAGTCGCCAACTGAAATGGTCGTTCAAAGTCCGGGGCCCTGAGGATAGGGTGAGTGCATAAAAGGTGTTTAACTACTCGAAACGCCTGCTCACACTCAGGTGCCCAGCGGAACTTTTTATCTTTGGCTAGTAGATCTGTCAAAGGAGCTAACACAGTAGAATAGCCTCTTATAAAGCGGCGGTAATACCCAATCATACCCAAAAATCTCATGATCTGCCGCTTGGTGGTCGGCCTGGGGAACAAGTCGATAGCCTGTATCTTCTGTTGGGGCGGGCTCACCTGCCCTAACCCAACCACAAACCCCAGATACTGCACCGTGGCTTGCACAAAGTCACACTTGCCCAGATTAACCACCAAGCCTGCTTTACTAAGTTGACTAAATAAGGCTTCTATGTGCTCACAGTGACTTTGGAAATCGTTGTCATAAATGATCACATCATCAAGGTAGACAGTACAGTTTGGGATGTCTGCTACGATGTCGTTCATTAAGCTCTGGAAAGTGGCCGGTGCATTTTTCAGACCATATGGCATCACGTTGCAACGGTAAGTACTGCCATCCACCACAAACCCGCACACCTCTTTAGCCCGCTTAGGCAGTGGTACTTGCCAGTAGCCTTTGACGAGGTCTACCTTGGTCAAGTACCTTGCTTTCCCGATCTTATCCACACTGTCATCCACCCGGGGAAGAGGATATGCATTGGTGGGGGTCAACCCGTTCAACCGCCTAAAGTCAATGCAGAACCGAACTTTTCCATCAGGTTTGGGCTGCAGAGTGACAGGAGAAGTCCACCTTACTGCCCCCTTCTCGATCAAGCCTCTCGCCAGCATATACTCCAGCTCATCCCTGAGCGCTGGGAGTTTAATGGGTGGCACCCGATAAGGTATCGACTTGAAGGGGGGGTGCTCTCCTACATCGACATCATGCACCGCATGAGTAGTGAGGCCTGGGTGCTCGGCTAATACAGCGGGGTATGAATCGAACAGGCGCTGCACTGCCACCTGCTGTTCCTCCGGCAGGTGCGCCAGAGCATCATGCGCACATTGGCTCGAATTCCCCGCCCACTGATCAGCCGAGACATGACAATCCCAGTTATCATCCACCTGATCATTGCTGCCCCCCTCTCCTTCTCCACCATGACCGCAGCAGGTCAACACAGGGACAGCTAGTGACTCAGGTGGGCGCCTCACATACTCCTTCAACAAATTAATGTGGCATAGTTGGTTACGCTTCTTCCGGTCTGGAGTGACAACGAGGTAATCTAGATCGGAGATATTTGACACCACCCGATAAGGCCCAGCGTACTTGGCAGCCAGAGGATGACCTGACAAAGGCAACAGGACCAACACCTCTTGACCTACCTGAAACTCCCGGAGTTTCGCCTTAGTATCGTACCTGTCCGTCATACGGGCCTGCGAACTCACCAAATTACGCCCGGCCAGCTCCAGACTTCTAAGCATTCTCTCTCTGCTCTCGAGGACGTATCTCAACATAGAACATGGCTTAGCGGTACCCTCCCAAATCTCCTTCACCATGTGGAGAGGGCCCCTCACCTGATGCCCGAAAACAAGCTCATTCGGACTGAAACCGAGACTCTCTCCAGGTACTTCTCTTGCCGCGAACAAAACATACGGCAGACCAAGGTCCCAATCCTTTCCGTTCTCTACGCAGTAACATCGAAGCATGCTTTTCAGCGTGGCGTGCCACCTCTCCAACACCCCTTGACTCTCCGGGTGATACGCAGAAGAGACGACAGTGCTGATGCCATGCTGAATCATAGTTTGTTTGAACAGATTAGATGTAAAATTAGAACCTTGGTCCAATTGCACCTCTTGCGGGTAACCATACCGCGAGCAATACAAGAGCAGGTTCCGGACAACAGTTTTCGCCGTGCCATTTCTCATTGGATATGCATCAGGATAACGAGTGGCCACATCCATGATAGTTAATAGAAATTTATTACCGGCACTAGTAGAGGGTAGGGGTCCGACCATATCAATGATGACCTTACTGAAGGGCGGTCCACTGACAGGAATGGGGTGCAACGGGGCTCTCGGAATTGTTTGGTTAGGTTTTCCAACCCTCTGGCACGTATGACACCTTGCTATCCAGGTTACCACCAGCCCCTTCAACCCCGGCCACCAAAACAATTTTTCTAAAGCCGCCACCATTTTTCTCACCCCTAGATGTCCTGCCAGTGGTACGTCATGCGCCAACCTCAGTAGGCTATCCCTGCACTCCCGTGGCACCACCAACTGGTCCACTACTCCGGACCCCTCTTGCCAACTACGTTTAGGGTCTTGAAAACGCCTATAAAGGATGCCTTCTAAATAAAAAAAATCTCCTGGCTGTGCATCGCCGTCCTCGTCGAGCTCTACAGCTCCATTAGCACACGTTTGGAGCTCAGGGTCCTCTAGTTGCAACCGACGTATATCTGAGGGTGCCAAGCGATCTAACTGCTCCCGGAGCAATGCATGACCTTCCCCGATACTGGGCTGCTCCCTCTGTCTCTCTCGATGTACATAACGTTGCTGTCGTGGAGACTCGTCATGCCCAGCCTCGTCACTCTCGATGACAGGCCCAGGGGCTACTCCAGAATTAAGTAATGGTGCTAATACTGAATCACCCAGGAGAGCCGCCGAGTCAAAACTCTTAAAACCAACTCCAGCTTTAGCCTCCTCCTGTTGATCGTTCCTCCGCTGGTCTGAAGACGGAGGACTAGGCTGTGACACTTTAGCTGCCCGAGCTCGGGTGACAACACACGCCATGGGTTGTGTCTGGCACCGCTCGACCCACTCTTGCTCTTCCCTAATCACGTCGGCCGGCCTCTCGGCAATGACTAAGGGTAGAACCTCAGAAGCGGGCATTGCAAAGTCGTTGCCGAGAAGAAGGTCGACGCCCTCCACTGGCAGTTTCTCCACAATCCCGACATCCAATTCAAGTGCCACACCATCCACCTCCAACTCCAACCGCACCAGCAGGTATGACCGAGTTGCATTACTACCCTGCACCACTACCACCCGAGCCGCGTTTATAGGGTAGCCAGTCAAGTTTTTCATCAGAGTCTGGGAAGCACCTGTATCACGCAAGACCTCTACTCCATGCTTGCGCCCCACCCACATCACGCAACCCCGCCCTCTATGGTCGCAAAAAACATCCTGAGCAGGGTTCGAGCCTCCCAGGTGCTTCTGCATTGGCTGTGCCTCAGCCTCTGACGAACTGCCCCGGGCAAACTCAGACGACTTCGGAGACACACCAATGTTGCAGGCCAAAGACACAGCTGCTGTAGGTGGTTTGCTAGGACAGACTCTTGCAAAGTGCCCCTTTTTATGACAATGATAACACTCCAACTCCCCTTTGGGCTTCCCTTGGTACTGGGAAGAGCCCGGCCCCTTCTTAAACGGGACGGTGCTAGTCTTGTGGTCAGTCTTGGTATCATGGCTCTTGTACTTGTTTGCATAAGGTATATCACTAACTCGGGGGGGTGGGGCGTCACGCCCCTTGTTACCTGCCTCACTACGCTGGGCAGACCCGCACCCACGAATTAGTGATAACCGGAGGTCAGCCATCTCAGCTGCCTCCTGTAGAATTTTTGGTTGCTTTTCTTTCAGGTTTAACGTCAGGTCGCCGCCCGTGCATTTGGAAAACTGTTCTAAAAGCACCAACTGTTTAATATCGTCAAACGTAGTAGCTTTCTCCGACCTCGGCCAATTCCCAAAAGCATCAGACAGCTCCCGGGCATGTTCCAAAAAGGTGCTCTCCCGAGCCTTGGTAACACCCCGGAACTTCAACCTGTACGTCTCTGGTTGTAGTTCGTATGCTCTCAGGACAGCCTCCTTGAGTTCCTCATAGATAATACACGACTCTATAGGCAATGCATCATAAGCCCTGAGTCCCTAGCCCACAAGTCTAGAGGAAACAAGGGCTGCCCACTTCTCCCCAGGCCACTGGTGTTCCTGGCACTTCTTCTCGAATCTCATGAAAAATTCGGTGACACCCGACTCATCAAATACAGGGACTAGCTTCAACAGGTGCGACAAAGACTGATCATGCCCACGATTCCCACCACCGAGACGTTGCCCTGTCGTTTCCACCCGAGTCTTCTCAAGATCGATATCTGCACGGTACCTGGTAGACTCAGCCTCCGACTCGGATTTTATTCTCGCGAGTTCGAGATCAGTCTGTTGTTTAGCCTTAGCGAGTTCGAGATCAGCCTGTCGCTTAGCCTCTATCTTAGCGAGTTCGAGACGATCCTCACGCTCAGCCTGCATCTTAGCCATCTCAAGCTGGAAGAGCATTTCTGTAGTGAAACCTCGAGGAGGAGGTGCAACTATTGGGAGGCCCACCCAGCGATCCTAAACCACGCTGCCAGCGGCTATCGGCCTGCGGGAACGTACTAAACTCCGGCATCCTAGAGGTCCCGATGGGAGTAGAGTGGAGGGGGGGCTCGAGCAGAAGTCCCCGAGCACCCTCTCCACCCTGGACCTCA
Organism: Paralithodes platypus; assembly: GCA_032716605.1. Lineage (NCBI taxonomy): Eukaryota > Metazoa > Arthropoda > Malacostraca > Decapoda > Lithodidae > Paralithodes > Paralithodes platypus. The sequence goes on from CM064549.1 coordinate 2,870,113, forward strand.
CTAGCCGCCCCCTGTACGCAAGCCCTCAAATCGTTCTTCTTGATGCCATGAGCCACCTTAAGCCCCATGAGGGGAGCCAAACACTGTAGACCATACTTGCTAATTCCCTCTATTCGATCAGCTGTTATAGGCACATCCAAAAACTTCTTTGCGGCCTCCTCACTAGTTACTAACCCCCCTGGCATCTGCCCATCAGAGCCTGCATCATTCCCTGAACTCTCAGTATGATCTGATTCGTCTCCCATTGTGTCCACCAAAAATTCTCACGTTTATAAAAAAAAAGAAGAAGTACCCAAGCTCCTATGTAGCACTATTCACTTGCCAAACATGTCTGAAGACTCTCAAGTGCTATACTACTTTGCCAAAAAAAAAAATTACGTGCCCACTATATTCCTCAATAAAACAAATGACCACAACAATCCTGCAATTATCTCTTAGTTCACAAGATCCTGAGCTAGGTCGCCATTTGTTACGATCCAGGTTCTCAAAGACACAGGGCTCTTCAACATTGGACTAGATAATGGCAAAAAGCAACAACGGTAACACTAGATCCAACCCCTGCCTTAAACACTGGAAAACAAAACACCATTACCGCCCTGAGTCGTGCCTGGACAACGAGGTATCCTATGACTCGGTAACTGGTGCACACACACTAGGCTGACGCTCAATGAAACAGCCTATTCTCAAACAGTAAAAGATTGCTCGATTATGTTACACAAAGAAAAGATAGTTAACGTGATTAATTAACGTTACGGTAGATACTCAAATAACTGGCACTCCTGTATTAAAGAAAGTGCAATGCTAGTCCTGCAACATCAACTAGCAACTTCTGAAATAAGTCTGATGCTGGGAAGATGTTCGTAAAGAATCTTGAACAATTATAATGCAGAATACGGGTCACAATAAATGCTAGGACATATAGTAATAATGGGCAGGAAAATAATAAAGACTGCGCAAAGGTAGTAATGCTTGACAACTAAAGAAATGCTTCGTGACACAACGCAACAGCCTACTCGGGTTGTGCAACTCAACAACAACCTCGGCTCAAAAGTGCAGTGAATAATAAGGCTGCATACATATAATAAGGGGGCTTATCTCTAACCAGTGTCTGCTCAGTTAATAAAGTCTAGCTGGGGTATCAAGGCAGGGCAACAATGGGCGAGCATGCGGCTCGTAGCCTAACGTTGTCCGAGGGTGGTATAAGGAAGATTACGTTATATGACGGGGATGCTCTCTTGATAAATCTAGGTCTCTAGTACCTAGCTCTATCCTGGCGATCCCTCAGAAGTCAACACAAAGAGGCAGCACTATGTTGTGAGGGATAGGCTATGGCCCTCTCACACCACAGCGCTGTGCTCGCAAAGTAAACCAACCCGAAGACAACTTAGGCTCCCACAGTACCTGTCGATGTCGTGCAGAGCTTAGCTAACACTGCACACATCGGAGACAACGACACAGTAACCTTACCCCTAGTCTAGCTTTAGATAACCAAGCAGAATCACTCAACACCTTGCAAGGGAGACATATACCGGTCTACAACCTTCCCGAGAGAGGACACATACGGAAAAGTCCGTCTCTCTAAACCTCAATAAAGCATAATACCTCCTTAACCTAATACATGGAAATATCTGAGAGCTTCATGTACAATACGACTGGTCGACGGTGAACGTCTATGCTGAAACCAGAAGGGATGTTGAGTTTAATAAAGATTAGAGAATGAGAAAGGAGAAGTCGAGAGAGAGAAATAGTATGCAAAGTAGTGAGTATGGGGGACAGAATTGCAAAGGATGTAGGCGATACGCGTGTCAGGCAAGCTCTGAGCTGGTAAAGAACACGAGGCCGCGACGGGAAGGGACTAGTTGACCATCCGGCCGCAAACGCCGTCAGCGCCCAAGCGAGCCGCGTCATAGCTCACCTCGCTGCCGGGTGTAATCCCTCGCACTCTCTCGCTCGCCTCCCACACAAGCAACATTTATATTATAGCGAATATAAAATATAAGGCGCGGTCACAGACCAAAACAAAGACCATTTCTAGACTGTCTGTGGCAACACGACACTAATGAAATAAAGTAGATCATTCTAGGACAACTGTAGCCTATCCCCCCATCCTGGCGAGCGCTAGCGAGCTGCAATGCCCCACGCAACCATTCTGCTAACGCCGGGAGGCGTCACAATATTCTCTTACACACTCCTTCCATTTGTTACTTACAAATAAACACGCACCTTCTCTTGCTGTTCCCTCACTCACTCCAGCACACACACACACCCATTCCACACTCCCACTCTCTCACATCTGTACCCTTCCATTTAGTGTCCGTCATTCCACATACATCCAACCTGGCATTCACTAACACTTCCAGTACCTCTCTCTTGTGTGCCGTCATTCATGCCACTCACATTCCATGTACCTATTCTCAGAATGTCCGTAAGGTTGTCCATAGTCGGTCGGGGTTCGTCAACACAGGGTCCATCCGCATCCGAGGCTGGTTTTCGTTTATCGTTGCTTCGTATTTTTTTACGGGTGGGGGTCGCAAGCCCACCGACCCAACCTCTTTAGTCGCCTCTTATGATACGCAGAAGGCATGTGGGGCATATTCTAATCCCTTACTCCAGGGGGGAATATATATATATATATATATATATATATATATATATATATATATATATATATATATATATATATATATGAAATGACTGGGCTCGAGGAAGATGAACCAAAACTTCCACCGTATCTGCCCCACATCATAATAGACGCTAATGATGGCATCATCCCTAAATGTGGGGAAACTGTTCCACTTTATGTTAGTGCCCCCATTCCTGACCACGGAACATGTCATTCTTTTATGATATATACCTCCCAAGACACCAAGTACGATAGATATTTGGGTCTAGACTTACTAACTTCCCTTTATGCATCCATTGACTGTCAGCAAAGAACCTTGAGGTTTGCCCCCTTTCAATAAAAAAAAGAAAAAAAAGAAAGCCAAGCAGTATAACGTCAACACAGCCATAAAATCCCAGAGTAGTATCAAGCATTACATAAATTCTAGTCTCAGTCATGAGAAACCACCCAACCAAGCCCTCTGCACCATAAAGATTACCCAAGCTGTCAAATCAAAGGCTGTGACACTCCTACCTCATCACAAACAATTGGTACCTATCCTCCCTACGTTACCTGGTGACATCATAATCACCCCGAACCTCCAAAGTCCTTTCGACAGAGATTAGCTGACTGCTTCAGCCATTATCCCTAATAAATTATATTGCCTTAAGATTGCTTGTATCTCTGATCACCCTATTACATTGCCAAAAGGATTAGCTATTGGAGAGCTAGAAAATCATGCAGAAGAACTATCCTTGCCAAGCGATCAAGAACCTTCCCCCCTTCCTAAACTTCCTGACATTCCTTCTCACTTAACCTCACAACAGCAACTTGACTTACGTGACTTGATGACTTCATTTCAAGATATCTTCGCCACATCCAACCGAGACGTCGGGAAAACCAACGTACTTCACCACTCCATTCATACTGTAGGACCACCAATTAAACAGCTTATTCGCAGAAAGAATCCGAGTCAAAGACAAGAGGAGGAAATGTAAATCAAAGACCTGTTAGCTACAGGAGTAGTCAAACCCTCCACCAGCCCGTGGTCCTCACCTGTAGAACTAGTCAGAAAAAAAGATGGCTCTACTAGTTTCTTTATTAGTTACTGACAACTAAACGACGTCACAATAAAAAATGCGACCCCACTACCCCATCGACGATTCTTTAGATTACCTACTAGGTGCAAAATGGTTCACCTCCCTTGATTTACAAGCCGGATATTGACAAGTGCCCATACTTTCGGAGCATCAACAGAAAACGACTTTTGCCACCAGCCAGAGGAGACTATATGAGTTTACCGTATTGCCTTTTGGCCTCTGTAACCGTCCTGCTACTTTTTCTAGACTCATGGAATCAGTCTTACAAGGATTAACCTGGGAGACCTGTTTGGCGTACTTAGATGACATTATTGTTTTTAGTAAGACCTGGGCTGAACACCTCCAACGACTTCGCCAAGTATTCCAGCGAGTCCGAGATGCCAAGTTGAAGCTCAGACCCTCCAAGTGCACGTTAGCACAGAAAAAAGTTCAATTCCTAGGCCACATTGTCTCTGAAAAAGGAATTGCCCCAGATCCGGAAAATTACAAGCAACAAGTACAATAACTCCCCCCACCAATATCAAAGGAGTCCGAGCATTTCTCGGTTTAGTTTCATACAGTCGTCACTTCGTCAAGAATTTTGCCACCATTGCTAAACCTCTACACGATTTAACTAAGAAGGAAGAACCATTTTTATGGACAACTCAATGCATTCAAGCCTTCAACTCCCTGAAAGAACTATTAGTAGCTTCTCCAGTTGTCTCCTTTCCTGATTATACCAAACCATTCCGTCTCTACACTGATGTTTTACAATTCGGTATTGGAGCAGTTCTGGGTCAAACTAGAGACAGACGCAAACATATTATTGTGTGCGCCAGCCGACCACTCATTCCAGCTGAGGCAAACTACTCTATCACCAAGAGAGAATGTTTGGGAATAATTTGGGCCCTTCAGCATTTCAAACCATACCTGACGGGGGTTAAAGTAACTGTAATCACAGATCACCACGCCCTCCAATGGCTCTGCAAATTTGACACCAAGAATGCTTTAACCGTCTGATGGCGTGAATCTCTCGGAGAATTTGACTTTGAAATAGTCTACAGGCCTGGAAAGTTGCATACATATGCTGATGCTCTCTCCAGACTCCCTCTAGATTCACCGGTTCCACCAACCACCACGGAGGGTGAAATCAGTCCCATTCTAGCCATTCACCACCAAGATTCGGCAGACCAAGATCAACAACACCTCCTGCAACAATTTCAACAACAAAAACCTGATTGGATACCCAGACACCTTTTCTCACAACTCCAAAGAAGGGGAGATAATCTGTATACCCCAGATGGAAAAATTGTAATCACTCCCAGCACCGCTATACCAACAACGCAATCCCTGCACTCCCACAATGGCATTCATTTAGTTCAAAGAAAATTAGCTTCGCCCTTCCAGCAAGTTTTTTGGAATCCTTCTACCTACATCGTTGCCAAAAAGGTCACTGAAACCTGTCGAGCATGTGCATTAGGTAAAGACCGGACCCACACCCCAGGACCTGCAGGAAAACTAGTAGCCTTAAAACCATGGCAATTACTAGCAGTTGATGTCATGGGACACATAGAAGGCATCAAAGGGTTTAAGTATATTATCACATTTGTAAATACTTATTCCAAATACGTGATTGCTTGCCCCGCAAAAGAACGTACTGCCTTTTCCGTAGCTGAAGCCATGATACAACATGTGTTTCCATATTTTTACCTTTCTGAAGCCATTCACTCAGATAATGCCCCTGAATTCACAGGGCACATATGGTCTCAAATTTCCTAAAAGTTAGTCATTCATCTCCATTTTGGCCCCAAGGAAACTATCTGCGAAAGGGGCCACCGTACCATAACAAATCATATAAGGACCCGGCTGCAAAAAATGAACACCAACGACTGGCCTAGTCAAGTAATAATAGTCCAGTGGGGGATTAATACTTGCCCCGACAAGACAGAGTTTCATCCCACGAACGAGTTATGGGGGTACCTTCCCTTACGTCATCTGTCTGTCCCATACGAGCCCTCATCCAACTTCGACCAATCTTTAGTCCATTTAAAGAACCGTCTAAGAAAACTGAAATACCTTCAATATCTCCAACCTGATGAGACACCAAAAGTTAGTCCTCACCACATCGGCGAGCTAGTTATGGTAGCCCAATTTCCTGTGCCTTCCAAACTCAAGCCGATATACCATTTGAAATACTCACAGTACTCAACTGTTACCAGGTCACTATAAACTATTACGGAGAGTCACGCGCATACAGGAATAGATACGTACGCAGGTTTCAACCAATTGATGACAATATCACTATGCTTGCTGACCAAATAATAATGACACATTGCCTGCAACTAATGACCAAAATTTAGGTTCCACAAAATCTTTGCCACCTCCCCTCATTCCACCCATCACCCCTCTTCCTCTTCTGCGAAAGTCACATATGTCACCTATCGATGACACGGCCATCAATTATATTCCTCCTCCACCTTAATCTAATCCCTATTGCATAAACCTCTCAAATACTAATCCACCTCCACTTCGCACCATCTCAGCTCCACCCAAACTTGTTACTCAGACACACCCTAACCTTCCTCAACCCCCCACTACACCTCTTTCCACCAACTCCTCAGAAATAGATATTCCTATGTTTTCTGTTTCACTCGGTTCTCAACCTACAACTCAAGCAATAGCGCATCTACCGTCTAACAGTTCAACCCCGAATCTAACTAAGTCACACATGCATTCAAGAATACCTAGACCTAATATTTTATCACCCCAGCCGTCCGCATATACCAACCAATTATCAAAATCCATCAATTCACCCAAACTCTCTAATCAACACTCAACTTCCACCTCTGCTGTCTCTAAATCAACCTCTCCACCTTTAAACATCAACACCAAATCTCTTGCCTCAACCAAACCACACACCCCTTCTACCACCCCGCCTCCGTGTTTTCAACAACCAAATGTGAAACCTTCATCCTATTTAACCAAATTTATTTTACAACTTCCATGCAGACAATCTGGCCGACGTGTGACACAAACAAAACGTTGGGCTCCAACCTTTACCCCAACGACCCGAAGGAAGTCCTCTACCAACAAACCAGCCACACATTACTTACCAGCAACACCTGTCCCACCAGCCACATATGACTTACCAGCAACACCTGTCACCTCAGCACCACCTACCATGCCGACCACACCTTCGCACCCTATCCTGGCAAACAATCAACCTGTCACAACTCCATCTGGTCAGCTTAGTGACCCGAGCTCCAGAAAGCTCCTCCCCTCTATAGCAGAGGGCACTATCACCACCAAACCCTCCTCAGTCATTCCAAGTCCTGCAGCTCAACCACTAACAACCTCCAGTTCTAACCCTAATACCACCACCATGAAGATCAACAAGTTCTCTGTGTACAGCAACAACACTCCACTCGCCAGCTCAACTAGTACACCTCGCCAACTTTGCCCCCGTCCCATTCAACTTCACCATCACTTACAATGCTGACGCTCCAAACAACATTACAACAGTAGTTGGTACCGTTTCCTCAAGGGCCTCTGTGACGCATGTCCAGTGTGAGCATGCTGTACAGAACGCCTAGTCATGCCCCACTCTCGCTAGGATCGTCAGGGCAGGAACTTTGGCTGTAGTCTATGTAGAGTTTCCTAACTTAGTTCATGTGAGCCGTTGTACTATAAGTAATATGAATATGTATTTTGTTTTCATCTGAGTCAACGAGTTCTATTTTATATCATTAGTTATAAGTATTGTATGTAAAACTTATTTGTAATGATGGGAGAAGCGGCAGCCACAGTTGGGGGTCAGTGGGTGCGCCATGCGGGAGGTGGGCCTAACTCACTAGCACTCCCCCCCTCCCCTCAGTGCTAGGAAAGCCTTTGTCTATCCCAGAGGAGAGAGAGAAATTACGTAATGATTGTCAGTGAGCGGTCCTTAGTAGTTCACGTTGGGCTCACTAGAGGGCCGAGTATAAAAAGGGAAGTCTAGCCATTTTTTGATCAGAACTCATTAGGCAGAGCGACTTCTCATTTCCCTTGCTAACTATATATATTCTTCTGACTGATGTGAACTTTCTCTACTACCTTACATTCTTATCTCCTCTTTTCCCTACCCTTTTTAACTTCCATGGTCCCGTTGGTGCAGAGCTAGTCAGCCAACGTATTATCGCTTGAGTTCTCACGAGATAATGCCTATTAGATAGCCTATTTTGGAAGGGTTAACTTAGAATAGGATTGATTTATGTTTGTTGCACTTGTATATGCATTTCCCTGTGTGTTATTATTATTATTTCTGTTTTCTGCTAGTCTAGGTAATGCTAGACTGGGGTAAGGCTTTTCTGTGTTACGAGTTGTTGTTTGATGCAGTGGTTAAGCGATAAACCTGCATACTCGTTTCGGTTCAGTGAAGCCTAGGTTGTCTTCGCGGCTGACTGTGTTGAGTTAATAATTTACAGTGCGTGAGGGCAAGAGCCTAACCACCCTATATTTTATTAACAGTTTGTTTTTACTTTGTCAAGGAGCCGGGAGAAAACCAGATACAAGGGATCTGGATTTCTCAAAGTGCACTTGTTAGTGTTAACGTAATACTTTAAACAGTTGTGAGGACTTCGCTAGGCTACGAGCCGTTTTTGCTCAGTCACTGCTACCTTTTGCCCACAGTACCCCAGCTAGACTTTACTCGATTAGTAGATACAGAATAGTATTGAAGCTTTCCTTATGTATGATATTGTTTATGCACTATTGATTTCATGTGTTGCACGCTTTGCTACTTTAGTGATTAGTGGCCCACGAGCACAATCCGAGTAGGCTATTGCCGTTGCATTTGCGGAGTACTTCTTTTTAATGTTTGCCATTTACTATTGCATCTTCTTTTAATTATTCTTATGCCAATTTAAACCTTTAATAGTATTTAATTGCCAGTGTTTTTGCTTATTGAATTGCTGTTCAAAATCCGATACGTACTTCTTACGAGCATCCGAGAAGCATCTTAACTTTTTCAGAAGATTCCTTGCTCGATGCTTACCGACTATTAATTAACGTAACGTAATAGTGCCGATCCGAAGTAGAGGGTGGAGGACTTCTTAAGTTCTTAGTCAAGGGTGGATTACTTCGGCTTCGGCCAACACTATTCTTTGGTGTTGTGTCTTACTTCTTTGTTTGATTGTTGACCAGACTAGATAATTCCTGTCTCTTTATTAGTCTGTTGTGGAACACTAGTACCAAGTTCTTGTATACCCCGTTATAGCAGATTGAACTCTGGAGGGTATTGGTGTTTTTGTTCGGCTGGCAGTACTCAGGGGTTGGGATCGTGTGTTTCCGTTGTGGTAGCGAGCCGTATTCGAGTCCTGATTGAGAGCCCTTGTGTACCCGAGTGCCAGGTCGTAACAAATGGCGACCTTACTTAGGATTTTGTGAACAGTATAAATTTTTGCAGAGTTGTACAACATTTGTTTGTTTGTATTTTAGCGTGCATATTGAAGAATATTTTTTTTTTATGGCAATTAGTAAAGCATTTAAGAGACTCCAGTTAATTTAGTAATTAGTGCTTGCATAGGAAGTTTAACACTTTTGTCTCGATTTTTTTTTTGTGGACTTCAGTATGTCGTGCATTAGCACTGACGATGAGCAAGAGATGCCATTTGAAGGTGTGCCGTTAGTAACCAGTGAGGAGGATGCTAGAGTTTTTGTGAGTAAGCGGTACCATGTGACGGAGGAGAGGCTGACTGGGGTGGATGTTTGTGGCTTGCACCTGATAGCCAAGGTTTTGGGCATTTCCAATGTAGTAGGGATGTCTAAGGGGGAGCTGATTTCCTGGGTGTTGCGTGGGCGACATGGGGTTTCGGAGGAGAGGGCGTTTGGGGGGGTTCCTCCCCAGATCCCCTCTCACTCGACTCCCACAGTGCCGTCCACTCAGTTACCGGAGGTTAGCACTCTCCCACAGAGGGATGAGAATTGGCAGATTGGAGTGCCCTCGGGTGGTGCACATGGTGGTTCCCCAGTTTTTGCCCCCCCTCCTTCAGTAGTGGCAGCTCCCTCTTCCTGCCTGTCTCCAGATATGGTATTTAGACTTGAGCTTGCGAAGATTGAGGCTAGGAAGCAGGAGAATGAGACCAGGAGATTGAGGTTAGGAGGCATGAGGCTGAGCTTAGGTACGACTCGGAGAAATATTGTGCTAAATTGGATTTAGATAAAACTCGTGCAGAGTCGACAGGGACTCGGATGGGCCGTGAGGGCCAAGTAAGAGAACAGTCCTTGGCTCAATTAGTGCCGGTATTTAGTGAAACTGAAGTCACAGAATTTTTTAATCGTTTTGAGAAGAAGTGTAGGGAGCATAATTGGCCTGAAGAGAAGTGGGCAGCTCTAGTCTCCTCAAGACTTACGGGTAAGGGTCTGAAGGCTTATGATGCACTGCCTTTAGAGTCTTGCATTGACTACCCAGAATTGAAGAGAGCTGTCCTACGGGCATACGAGTTGCAACCGGAAACATATCGATTGAAGTTTCGGGGTGTTACAAAGACTAGGGAGGCGACCTTTCTTGAACATGCCCGGGACTTAAAAGATGCACTTAAAAACTGGACACGTTCTGAGAAAGCTGAGACGGCCGAACAGTTGACTGAGCTGTTTCTGCTCGAGCAGTTTTATAAGTGTACTGGTGCAGAAATGACTTTAACTATTAAAGAAAAGACCCAAAAACTCTACAGGAGGCAGCTGAGATGGCTGACCTCTGGCTATCACTAATTCGTGGGTGCGGGTCTGCCCAGCGTAGTGAGGCAGGTAACAAGGGGCGTGACGCCCCACCCCCCCGAGTTAGTGATATACTTTATGCAAACAAGTACAAGAGCCATGATACCAAGACTGACCACAAGACTAGCACCGTCCCATTTAAGATGGGGCCGGGCCCTTCCCAGTACCAAGGGAAGCCCAAAGGGGAGTTTGAGTGTTATCAATGTCATAAAAAGGGGCACTTTGCAAGAGTCTGTCCTAGCAAACCACCTACAGCAGCTGTGTCTTTGGCCTGCAAAATTGGTGTGTCTCCGAAGTCATCCGAGTTTGCCCGGGGCAGTTCATCAGAGGCTGAGGCACAGCCAATGCAGAAGCACCTGGGAGGCTCGAACCCTGCTCAGGATGTTTTTTGCGACCATAGAGGGCGGGGTTGCGTGATGTGGGCGGGGCGCAAGCATGGAGTAGAGGTCTTGCGTGATACAGGTGCTTCCCAGACTCTGATGAAAAACTTGACTGGCTACCCTATAAACGCGGCTCGGGTGGTAGTGGTGCAGGGTATTAATGCAACTCGGTCATACCCGCTGGTGCAGTTGGAGTTGGAGGTGGATGGTGTGGCACGTGAATTGGATGTCGGGATTGTGGAGAAACTGCCAGTGGAGGGCGTCGACCTTCTTCTCGGCAACGACTTTGCAATGCCCGCTTCTGAGGTTCTACCCTTAGTCGTTGCCGAGAGGCCGGCCGACGTGAGTAGGGAAGAGCAAGAGTGGGTCGAGCGGTGCCAGACACAACCCATGGCGTGTGTTGTCACCCGAGCTCGGGCAGCTAAAGTGTCACAGCCTAGTCCTCCGTCTTCAGACCAGCGGAGGAACGATCAACAGGAGGAGGCTAAAGCTGGAGTTGGTTTTAAGAGTTTTGACTCGGCGGCTCTCCTGGGTGATTCAGTATTAGCACCATTACTTAATTCTGGAGTAGCCCCTGGGCTTGTCATCGAGAGTGACGAGGCTGGGCATGACGAGTCTCCACGACAGCAACGTTATGTACATCGAGAGAGACAGAGGGAGCAGCCCAGTATCGGGGAAGGTCATGCATTGCTCCGGGAGCAGTTAGATCGCTTGGCACCCTCAGATATACGTCGGTTGCAACTAGAGGACCCTGAGCTCCAAACGTGTGCTAATGGAGCTGTAAAGCTCGACGAGGACGGCGATGCACAGCCAGGAGATTTTTTTATTTAGAAGGCATCCTCTATAGGCGTTTTCAAGACCCTAAACGTAGTTGGCAAAAGGGGTCCGGAGTAGTGGACCAGTTGGTGGTGCCACGGGAGTGCAGGGATAGCCTACTGAGGTTGGCGCATGACACACCACTGGCAGGACATCTAGGGGTGAGAAAAACGGTGGCGGCTTTGGGGAAATTGTTTTGGTGGCCGGGGATGAAGTCTCATGTGCAGTCATGGATAAACTCATGTGATATTTGTCAACGTGTCGGGAAACCGAACCAAGTTATTCCTAAGGCTCCGTTACACCCTATTCCTGTGATTGGGCCACCCTTTAGTAAAATTATTGTTGACATGGTTGGTCCACTCCCTCCCACTAAGGCTGGAAATAAATGTTTGTTAACCATAATGGATGTTGCCACTAGATACCCCGATGCATACCCTATGAAAAATGGAATGGCTAAGACGGTAGTCAGTAACTTGTTGTGGTACTTCTCAAGGTACGGGTACCCGGAGGAGATTCAGTCTGATCAGGGATCTAATTTCACCTCCAACATGTTCAAGCAAACAATGCAACAGCATGGGATACGAGCAGTAGTATCGTCAGCGTATCACCCTGAGAGTCAAGGGGTGCTTGAGCGGTGGCATGCTACACTTAAAAGCATGCTCAGGTGTTATTGTGCTGACAACGGTATGGATTGGGATCTTGGATTGCCTTATGTGCTGTTTGCTGCTCGGGAGGTACCTGGTGAGAGCCTGGGATTTAGTCCAAACGAGCTGATTTTTGGACACCGTGTCAGGGGCCCCCTTAACATGCTGAAAGAAATTTGGGAGGGGACTGTGCAGCCTTGTCCATTATTAAAGTATGTGGTTGAAAGCCGTGAGCGCATGCTTAAGAGTCTGGAGATGGCAGGTAGAAATTTGACAGAATCACAAGCTTTGATGGAGGACAGGTATGATCGCAAAGTGAGGCTCCAGAAGTTCACTGTAGGACAAGAGGTATTAATTTTGTTGCCTTTGGTTGGTTACCCCCTCTCTGCGAAGTACACTGGACCTTATAAAATTGTAGAAAACATTTCAGACTTAGATTACCTTGTTGCCACTCCAGACAGGAGGAAAAAGAACCAGTTATGTCACGTGAACCTTATTAAAGAGTATGTGAGGCGCCCCTCTGAGCCTCTCACTGTCCCTGTGTTGGCTTGTTGCGGCCGTGGTGGAGAAGGAGAGGGGGACAGTCAAGCTTCAGAGGAGGATAGCTGGGATCAACATGTTTCAGCGGATCAGTGGGCGGGGAACTCGAGCCTAAGGGCTGACGAGGCTATAGCTCATTTGCCTGAGCCGCAGTTTGATGCTATCCGTCAGTTGTTCGGTTCATACCCCACTGTATTTGCTGAACACCCAGGCCTCACTACTCAGGCTATGCATGAGGTTGACGTGGGGGGACCATCTACCCTTTAAGTCAATCCCGTACCGTGTGCCCCCCATAAAACTACCAGCTCTGAGGGATGAGTTGGAGTATATGCTCGGTAGAGGGTTGATAGAGAAAGGCACAGTTAAGTGGACTTCCCCCGTAACACTGCAGCCTAAGCTAGATGGCAAGGTACGCTTTTGTATTGATTTCCGTAGGTTAAACGGTTTGACTCCAACTAACCCATATCCTCTTCCTCGGGTTGATGATAGTGTTGACAAAATTGGTAATGCTCGTTTTTTGTCTAAAGTAGATTTAGTAAAAGGTTACTGGCAAGTACCTTTGTCCGAGCGTGCTAAAGAGGTATGTGGTTTTGTTGTGGACGGGAGTACCTACCGGGGCAATGTTATGCCTTACGGACTTAAGAATGCACCAGCAACGTTTCAGACCCTGATGAATTAAATTGTAAAGGACATTCCAAATTGCACCGTATATTTGGACGATGTAATCATTTATGATGACGACTTTGAGAGCCATTGTGAGCACCTTGAGACCTTGTTCCGGAAACTTAGTGAAGCAGGTCTGGTAGTAAATTTGGCAAAGTGTGACTTCGTAAAAGCCACTGTGCAGTACCTTGGGTTTGTAGTGGAAAGGGGACAGGTGTGCCCTCCTCAGAACAAGGTACAGGCTATCAATAAATTTCCGCACCCAACAACCAAGAAGCAGATTATGAGATTCTTGGGTATGATAGGCTACTACAGACGCTTCATAAAAGGTTACTCAACGGTGTTGGCACCTCTCACAGATTTGTTATCTAAAGACAAAAAGTTTTTGTGGGCACCTGAGTGTGAAAAGGCTTTCACTTTGGTGAAACATTTGCTATGTACTCACCCGATACTCAGGGCCCCAGACTTTAACAGGCCTTTTCAGCTGGCAACAGATGCTAGTGGTGTAGGAGCTGGTGCCGTCTTGCTACAGGCAGACAATGAAGGTGTGGATCACCCAGTAAGTTTCTTTTCTAAGAAGTTCAATGCTGCACAAAAGAACTATTCTACAATAGAAAAGGAATTACTGGCGATTGTGCTGTCGCTCAGGCACTTCGAGGTGTATGTTCCAGCCTATGGCCCAATCGTGGTTATCTACACTGATAATCACCCTTTGAGATTCCTGAATCAATTTCACAATCGCAATATGAGACTGACCAGGTGGTCTTTGATGTTGCAGGAGTATAACCTGGACATCCGTCATATTGCTGGATGTGACAATGTGATCGCGGATTGTTTATCAAGGGTGGATGATCAGTCGTAGGCTATCACAGGTGTGTGGGTTTGAAGTGGAGGAAAATAGGCTGCCCTTATAGTGCAGCCGGGAAAAACATATTAAAATATAAAAATCATATAAAAACTTTTTTTTTATATAGATAATCGTATAAGTTTGTCATAGCCTATAGAGTTTGAGTAGTCCACGAACTATCAAACGGCTGAGCTGCTGTAAGCTCGCTCTGGGAGTATGATATTGTGTCTTTTTACTATTGTTGGGAGGAGTTATAAAATGTGATTTTTGTTTATAATAAGATGTGTTTTGGTGATAAACTCAGCTTTGTTTTAGTGCCATGCGGTCGCTGGGTGTGAGGGGCTTGATGGGGTTCTGTGTTTGTCAGATTTTAGCTCAGGGTTGAGCAAGTAAAATCTTGGGGGAGGTGTGACGCATGTCCAGTGTGAGCATGCTGTACAGAACGCCTAGTCATGCCCCACTCTCGCTAGGATCGTCAGGGCAGGAACTTTGGCTGTAGTCTATGTAGAGTTTCCTAACTTAGTTCATGTGAGCCGTTGTACTATAAGTAATATGAATATGTATTTTGTTTTCATCTGAGTCAACGAGTTCTATTTTATATCATTAGTTATAAGTATTGTATGTAAAACTTATTTGTAATGATGGGAGAAGCGGCAGCCACAGTTGGGGGTCAGTGGGTGCGCCATGCGGGAGGTGGGCCTAACTCACTAGCACTCCCCCCCCCCCCCTTCAGTGCTAGGAAAGCCTTTGTCTATCCCAGAGGAGAGAGAGAAATTACGTAATGATTGTCAGTGAGCGGTCTTTAGTAGTTCACGTTGGGCTCACTAGAGGGCCGAGTATAAAAAGGGAAGTCTAGCCATTTTTTGATCAGAACTCATTAGGCAGAGCGACTTCTCATTTCCCTTGCTAACTATATATATTCTTCTGACTGATGTGAACTTTCTCTACTACCTTACATTCTTATCTCCTCTTTTCCCTACCCTTTTTAACTTCCATGGTCCCGTTGGTGCAGAGCTAGTCAGCCAACGTATTATCGCTTGAGTTCTCACGAGATAATGCCTATTAGATAGCCTATTTTGGAAGGGTTAACTTAGAATAGGATTGATTTATGTTTGTTGCACTTGTATATGCATTTCCCTGTGTGTTATTATTATTATTCCTGTTTTCTGCTAGTCTAGGTAATTCTAGACTGGGTTAAGGCTTTTCTGTGTTACGAGTTGTTGTTTGATGCAGTGGTTAAGCGATAAACCTGCATACTCGTTTCGGTTCAGTGAAGCCTAGGTTGTCTTCGCGGCTGACTGTGTTGAGTTAATAATTTACAGTGCGTGAGGGCAAGAGCCTAACCACCCTATATTTTATTAACAGTTTGTTTTTACTTTGTCAAGGAGCCGGGAGAAAACCAGATACAAGGGATCTGGATTTCTCAAAGTGCACTTGTTAGTGTTAATGTAATACTTTAAACAGTTGTGAGGACTTCGCTAGGCTACGAGCCGTTTTTGCTCAGTCACTGCTACCTTTTGCCCACAGTACCCCAGCTAGACTTTACTCGATTAGTAGATACAGAATAGTATTGAAGCTTTCCTTATGTATGATATTGTTTATGCACTATTGATTTCATGTGTTGCACGCTTGGCTACTTTAGTGATTAGTGGCCCACGAGCACAATCCGAGTAGGCTATTGCCGTTGCATTTGCGGAGTACTTCTTTTTAATGTTTGCCATTTACTATTGCATCTTCTTTTAATTATTCTTATGCCAATTTAAACCTTTAATAGTATTTAATTGCCAGTGTTTTTGCTTATTGAATTGCTGTTCAAAATCCGATACGTACTTCTTACGAGCATCCGAGAAGCATCTAACTTTTTCAGAAGATTCCTTGCTCGATGCTTAAGGACTATTAATTAACGTAACGTAATAGTGCCGATCCGAAGTAGAGGGTGGAGGACTTGTTCTTAGTCAAGGGTGGATTACTTCGGCTTCGGCCAACACTATTCTTTGGTGTTGTTGTTTCTTACTTCTTTGTTTGATTGTTGACCAGACTAGATAATTCCTGTCTCTTTATTAGTCTGTTGTGGAACACTAGTACCGAGTTCTTGTATACCCCGTTATAGCAGATTGAACTCTGGAGGGTATTGGTGTTTTTTGTTCGGCTGGCAGTACTCAGGGGTTGGGATCGTGTGTTTCCGTTGTGGCAGCGAGCCGTATTCGAGTCCTGATTGAGAGCCCTTGTGTACCCGAGTGCCAGGTCGTAACACCTCATACCATGTGTACATACAAAAAATACCTCAGTGCCCCCTATCACCACAGACAGGTAAACAGAGCTCACTACCTGGACCAGCAGGATACATGCCGCTCCCCCGCGTTAATCCCCTAGGACCGACCCTTCAACACTGCCCGCTCCCCTCCACAGGTGAGTTACTCCAGCCAGAGCCTGATCTCGACTATAACGAAGATTACTTCATGGAATTACAACATCAGCCTCCTCATATGTCCTCAAATGTATGGAGACAGAAATAACCGCTACTACAACTACGAGGACATCCAACAACAACAAGAGAAATATTCACACTCATAAAGAAAGTATTACATACATAAAAACATACATACATAACATTTTAAGACTGAGTGTTTCACACATACGTACAATTTCAGTTTCTTGTCCTAATGGCGGCGTTCCAGGCAACCCTGTTAAGGGCTGCTTTACTTGTCAAGTTCTTGGATTTGAGATCGGCACGTATAGTCCGATCCCAGGTCTTCTCGCTTCACCCCTTGGTGCAGCTCCCTCCACAATCACAGACCAGCATTTTTTCACCAAATTTTGTTCATCCATTCTCTCCACATATCCATACCATCCCAGTCTACTTGTACGCATCGCCTCCCTAATACTCTTTATACCTAAACGTCTCCTCAGCTCAACATTTGTTATTCTCTCTTGTAGCCTGGCCCCACACATCCAGCTCACCATTCTCATCTCATTACGTTCCATTCTGTTGACATCCTCTACTTTAACGGCCCATGTTTCCGAGGCATATGTCATTGCCCTTCTAACACATGAGGCATACACCTTTCCCTTCAGGGGGAGAGGCATTCTTTTTATGGTCAGGATTGGCAGCAGTTCTCTGAACTTCCCCCAGCCACATCTAATTCTAGCAACAGTGGCAGCCTTGGCCCCACCACCGGCAGAGATGGTATCTCCTAGGTAACAAAACGTGTTCACCAGCTCCAATGACTCATTTCCAAAATTCACAGCCACGGGGTCATCACTTAACGCAAGCTCGCCTTTGCACACTACGCACTCAAATTTTTCTATTTCTGACTTATCCTTCGGCAGGGGTCCCTTTATTCTACTACAGCGCTTATTCCCACGGTGCACCCAGCGTCGACAGATGCTACATTGAATCGCTTTAACGCGCACACCCTTTTACATAATTTTTTTTTTTTTTTTTAAAGAGACAATGAACGGAGGAAGGAAAAACAGATAAAACAAAAAGGTCCATGTGCCTAAAGGCATCCTCCATTCATAAAATGTTTGTAACAACTGGATTTAAACATTTGTTGATTGTAAGTTTGTGGAAAGCAATTCGAGGGAAGTGAATTCCAAAGAGTAGTAGCTCTGGGGATAAATTAATTCTGATAAGCAGAAGTTCTGCATTGTGGAGGAGAAAGTGTAAATTCATGGGCGCTCTCAGCTGCCCTAGTTCTACGGAGAAAGATGTGGAGAGGCGGCACAATTGAAGCAAGTTCCTCGGAACAATTGCTGTGAAAATATCTGTAGAATAATGCAAGGGATGCAACGTTTCTTCGTATGGATAATGTAGGAAGGTCCTGTGTGATTGCAGGGTTATTGATTAATCTAATAGCTTTATTTTGAATTTTGTCCAACTGCCTCAATGCAACCACTACACTTCCACCCCACAGAGGTGAACAGTAATCCATCTGAGAGCGCACATGACTTTTATATATTACGGTCAACTGCTCGTCAGTGAAGAATTCTCGAACTCTGTACAGGAGTCCCAGTTTTTTAGAGGCATTCTTAGCAATGCTTCTAACATAATGTGTCCAGCTCAAGTTAGTAGTTAATGTTACACCGAGAATGTCAATACTAGGGGAAGTGGGAATATTTACATCATTAAAAAATATATGGGAGTCAGTGAGATTCTGTCGGTTAGAAAATTGAATGTACTTGGTTTTCTGTGCATTAAAGGAAACTAGATTCTCTTGTCCCCATTCATTAACTCTAGAAAGGTCCTGGTTCAGAGAAATTGCAGTGTTTATTTTTGAATTTATAAGATCGGGTTGGGTGAAAGAATTGGTAAATGTGAAGGAACTGTGGAGTGTTGAGTCATCTGCGTAGGAATGTATTGGATTATGAGTGGTAGATATGAGATCATTGATATGAATGAGGAACAGAGTTGGGGCCAAAACTGATCCCTGGGGAACACCAGCATTTATTGAGTGAAATTGAGAATAAAGGCCACCTACCATTACACATATTTTTCTGTTATGAAGATAAGAAGAAATTAGTGGAACTAATGATGCAAGGCCGTAGTGTGACATCTTCGACAATAAGGATTGATGCCAGACTCTATCAAATGCCTTTGATATATCCAGTGCTATTGTATGTGTTTCACCATGTTGGTCTGTAGCTTGGTTGATTTGATGCGTAAGAAGGCAAAGAATGTCTGCAGTTGATCGACATCGTCTAAAACCATATTGCCTATCACTGATTAATTTATTAAGACACAAATAACAATAACACAAAATGTAACAAAATCATAACAACTGTAAATTAATTATTATTCACTTGTACAAGCTTTCCAAGACCTACTTTTAATATTTATAAATACAGAATAACATTTCCCATGTAACCATATAATTATGTATTATATTTTTAAGGATTCTAATAACAAAACAATAATTAAAAACAAACATAATAATTTACATGCTTCTTCTATTTCGAAACACAGTAATCGATTACCGAGTTAAACAAAAATTACTACCTGACTGAAACAAGGGATAGGTAGGCAAAACTGGCTTTGCTTTCACGTAACCTCGTTATTAATAGTGAGCGTACTTAATTGTAAACCAGTTCGGAAAATACTTCCGTAGGGGTTAGCCTAAATCCCCTTAAGAGGTATCTCGAGTAGAGTGACCAAGAGGAGTGTGTAGGAGGCTTAGAAGTGTCCATTCTAGCTTGTAAACGTGACAACGGCGTCCCCCTCTGGTGTCTACAGACTGGGGAACCAACAGTGCTCCGTCGCCAGGTCTCTCACGGCTCTTACTTCTCTCCCTCTCACCAAACTAAGTGTTTCTGTGTTTTGGACATTGTTGTAAAGGTTATATATATAAGATATGCTAGTGTTCAAGTTAAAGTAATTCTAGAGACCCCCTTTTTGGCTTCTATTTATCATAACCTACCACTCATGTTGAGAGAACAAAACACACTCTTTATATTAGATTGATATACCAATAACATTCTGGATATAACTTATTTATATTCCATATAAATGTTATATATATATTATATATGTTATCTAGGAATTATACCATACACCATAGGTAATTTCCAGTGAACACTTTCAGATATTATTCTATTGTGTTATTAATTGCTGGGTATAAAGTGCATCTATAAATATCCACAGAGAGTGTAATAACAGTGTTTCCATCAATTGAAAATTTTCTTTTTAGTGTGTTGAATTCAAAACCTGTTTGTGGTTTAGTTTAGTGTTAAATAAATTTATCTTTACTTCCCATCGTATTAAAATCCTTACTGGCGAGTTTATGAGCCATTCATTCCGGCTTATCATATTTCGTAACAGTTCCGTGAATTTAACTTCATTATCACGGTTTGCCCAGCCACCCATTCCGGCTAATATTATTTATGCGCAGTTCCGTGAATTCTATGCATCATTACTGTTCTCATAGCCACGTATTTTCTGCTAATATTATTTATTATCAGTTCCTTACTGTTCATGGGAGACGATTAATATGAAGGGTGCGCCTGGAAGTGTAATGGGCGGGCTTGTGGTGGTAGGGCTTCGCTGCATGTCTGCCTGCCGAGATCGGAACCTCTCCGGGTGGTCGGGGGCTGGGCAAGTGCTGGAGGGACCTTGGTGACCCTGGTCTCTGGGTCTTCTCCTGGAAGACCTGGATGTGTGTGAATTTGTGTTTTGTTTTTGTGTGTTCGTTGTTTTGTGTTGTCCCCATTCTTGCTCTGTCTTGAGTCAGCCACCCCAAGAACAAATGTAAAACAACAAAAATTAAACAAAATATAAAATAAAATAAAAATAAGAATACAAATAGGAAAAGTGGGGATGAGGCCCGAGCATATCGATAGATAGATAGATTTCTGTTCGAATAGCCACGCATTTCCTGCTAATATTATTTGTTCTCAATATTGTGAATTTATATTAATTTTGATTATTTTCACACCCACCCATTCCTGTTAAGAATTATTTTATTATTCGTCCAGTGAATTTGTATTAGTGATTCTGACTTCATATATTAAATTCAAAATGTATCCTCTTTCATCTGGGATTAACGTCGAATCATTTTCTAGATATCCTAAAGCTAATTTTACATACAACCTTGACCTTGTATGCATCATCCCAGTATAGTTGACCTACCTCCCCACTGCGGTACTTTGAGATACCCATCACTGATAAGTACCTGGTGGGTACCTCCGCCGTGCAAACTCGCCTTACCTGAGGTCGCACTAGTGTCGGACCATCGTTACCAAACCTACTCTTTGTGTATGTTTATATGATAATTTGATATTGTCATTATATTTATATTCTCAATTTGACATAGTGTTATTAATGAACCAATTATTTTATTCTTGTAGCACGAGACATTCTAATTTATTGTATCATCATCAACGTGTTATTGTTCACCATTTAATGCAATCGGAACCAGTTACTATAGCTAAGTTCTGGATTGGATATGTGCCCTGTACCCTAGCAAGATAAGAAATAAAACATGTGTACCGAACTTGTGTATTCTATGTCATTTTGTGGAGATTGATTGAACTAAGAAGTACTGTATATATGTAAAAGTTAGTTATGAACACATATAAAGAGTGCTGGATTACAGCGTCGCATAACAATATATATATATATATATATCAGTGGTGGGAATCGCTAATAATTATCCACTTTTGTAATCGCAATGCCGCATCTTGTACTTGTTTCTCTCCGCATCCGCTAGACCGTTAATAAATTAATTAAAGCCTGTAAAATCGAGTGCAAGGGACCGGGAGCATGACAGGCCACACATCCTTCTCTAAGCCAGGCAGCTAAGGCACTGAGGGCTCTGAGTCAGGGTCTCGCGAGATATACAGTGCTGCCAAAGGCAAATGTAGCGAGAAATTAACGAGAATTGCTCATTTTAGCGAATGTCTATGGTAGCGCTGCGGGTGAACCTTGTGAGGTATTAAGCTCGTTCTTGCGTCATTTTGAAGCTATTTTCGTTTAGTTTTCGGTAAAATACATTTCATTTCATTCAGACACTTGCCTAATCAATCATGAGTGCTTGAATGAGCCATAATATGGCGGAAATAGGCAGCAACATGCCCGCAGCATAAGTGTTAAGGGTCGCTCTACTGGTGATCTTCTTTCATATCTTACTAACTCTTGGCCATCCTCCTTCGGGACTTCGGTGAGACTTTTTCTATTGCACTAGACATATCGAAAGCCTTCAATAGAGTCTGGCACAAATCTTTAATTTCTAAACTACCCTCCTTCGGTTCCTATCCCTTCATCTGTGCCTTTGTCTCTAATTTCCTTTCCGGCCATTCAATAGCCGCGGTTGTGGACGGCCATCGCTCACTTCCTCACCCTATAAACTCTGGTGTTCCTCAGGGCTCTGTCCTATCTCCTATTCTCTTTCTAAATTTTATAAATTATCTTCTCAACTGTACCTCAATTCCCATCCATTCATACTCAGACGACTCAACCTTACACTACTCCATTAGTTTTTCAGAACGCCCCAGCCAGCAATCCCTCAACGACGTAACATCAAACGTAATGAAGCCATAGAACTCTTAAATTGTGATCTAAATACTATCTCCAATTGGGGCAGAGAAAACCTTGTTACCTTTAATGCTTCCAAATCCCAATTTCTCCATCTATCTACCCGTCCGGAACTCCCAGCGGACTATCCCTTATTCTTCAACAATACAAATATCAATCCTTCATCTTCTATCAATATTCTTGGTGTCTCTTTTTCTTCTGGTCTCAATTGGAAGGACCATATTACCAGTCTTGCTAAGGCAGCCTCCCAGACGCTGGGTGTGCTCAACCGCCTTAGGGGGTTCTTTAACCCTGCACAGCTTCTTGCTCTGTACAGGGGCATAGTGCGTCCTTGTATTGAGTATTGTTCACATGTGTGGGGAGGTTCCTCTCACACCGCTCTCCTAGACAAAGTTGAAAGGAAGGCCTTTCGTATCATTAACTCCCACCCACTCACCAACTTTCTGCAATCTCTCTCTCTCCGCCACAATGTTGCATCTCTCTCGCTATTGTATCGCTACTATAATGATCAGTGTTCCTCAGAGCTTTCCCATGTATACCACCTCCTTTACGCAGGGCACTTGGTACCCATCTTGCAACACAATCCCACCCCTACTCTGTGCAACTCTCCAACCCAAGAGTGAAATGTTATTCTCAAACTTTCTTCTATTCAACAGCTGAAATCTAGAACTCTCCCAGAATCATTCTTTCCCTCTTCTTATGACTTAAATTGCTTCAAACTCTGTGTGTCCAGGCATTTTGGCTCGAACGTCCCTTGATTTTGGCCCTGTCACTCTTTCAACTATGGGGGAGGCACTCGCTATAGGCAGTTCTGCCTTTTGCCTCCCTCACTCACATAGAAAAAAAAACAAAAAAAAACAGACAAAAGTTAATACACTGAACCTACAGTAAATAATACCAACAAATGGCAAATGGCGAGTGTATGTTGAGAACGGAGATTATGTACTACATAACAAATATATAATATTATAATGGTCAGGATATAAACCTTGCAGGTCAAAGACATTAATAGTTTCGGTAAGAATGTAAAGGAAAGGCTGACTTATTATACTGTAAAAGGGAGGCCGGACTGTTGTCCAAGATGTATTTATATTTAGTAGTAAAATATCAGTTGGGTTAGCGATCCACCCCAAAACAAGTTTGAGAATGGAACGGATTGCCTTGATGGAGGAGATGCATTAGTGGCTACCCCCTTGGGAACCAAGGTGTCTGATAACAGATACATAGATATAAGGAATTGACAATTTAGTTTAATAAGGGGGAGTAGTTTGTAAAATGAAAGACCGTTCATGGCTACAGGCATTTTCAACCTTTCAAAGTTGGAAAATTGTTATCTCAGACGCCTATTCATGGAAATGTTATCACGAAACATAGTAACATTTGACTAGCATATTGCCAAGAAGCCTGTGTTGTGGCAGTTTGGCGTGTGATTCTTGTAGGTGGGAAATAGTATTAATTGGTGAATGTGTGATGACTTAGTGAAGTATTTCCTTCGTGTAGAGGGTATCTGCTGCACACAAATATTGTAACACATACGATACACCTGTATAATGGATTTGCTTAAGTGTGCTACTTCGAACACGATTACAACATTGTTGTATAAGTTGTGGTTGTTTAGTTATCTGTTTTGCAATTGTGAAATAGTTGTCCCCCTTAACACTCAAGCCGCGGGTCCCAACAATTGTCGAGTGAGAGAACCATGGCCTATTCAGCGGGTCCCGACAAAACTTGGTGGGATTTTGAGCACATTATCGGCTCTGAGAGAGAGTCCACGATTTGGGAGGGCGACAGGCGGGCTGTGACCGCTCAGCCTGAGCCGCGCGAGGTTACTGACGTCCCTAGCACACCCCTCAACATCCCCGGCCTCTCGAGGACAGGGATAATCTCGGGAAATTACTGTATTTTAGGGTTTTTGCACTTGTGTTGCAACATCGTTGCAAGGGAACCCGTGGTCTTACAAGAATGATTCAGGTGTCTTTGGAAAGCTCTATTATCGCCCTTTCACGGATACATAATTGTATTACGCTCTGGCTCTTGTTTATGCATGAAAAAGAGCATGGAATGAAGCTCGTTTAGGGTAAATATGCCCACCACACAGGTAGTATAAATCACCAATATCCCCGTCCGTAAGGGGTTAATTTAACTCATATTTGGATTATATAATTGGAGCCGTGGAGAACAATGTAACTATTGACAACAATCCGTTGTTCTCAATTACTGTGAATAGTTGTTATTATCGGTTCTACACTAATACAAAACTCTATTTCGTTGTGGGGCTTCCTCAAAAGCATTAACGAACTTCCAGAACTATGGTGTCAATGTGATATATTAGTATCCTTATAAATACTTGGATATGCCAAGAGTTGTCACTAGCAGCTGCATCTTTGGACTGAAGGATGTGTATGTCAGCCAGTTTGTTTTCCCTACTAAAATGGGCAAGAATGAACCCAAGGAGGACACACTCGAGATTTGTCCAGTTTAGTTCATTGCGCGAACTAAATAATTACTTGATTATTTTTATTGATGTAAATCATTATAAAATGTATTCATGATTATGTCATACACAAATTTAATTTGAAGTGAAGGACGGAAAACCAGCGCAATCCTCCAGCCATTTATCATCTTGACTTTATTGAGATTGCTTTGAGATAATTCATATTAAGTTCACTGATATACTACAGTATGTATCTCTGTATGAACAGGGAAAGCTCTAGCTATATGCAATAGAGCTCTGTCAGTCTTTCTGGGAGCGATGAGTCTCCAGCAGAGTTCAAATTGACACAACATACTTCCGCGCATATTCCCAACTCCTCAGTCAGGATGAATATTTGATTTTTTTTTTTTTATATTCTTCCACTTT
The DNA here is from genome assembly GCA_032716605.1 of Paralithodes platypus. Classification (NCBI taxonomy): domain Eukaryota; kingdom Metazoa; phylum Arthropoda; class Malacostraca; order Decapoda; family Lithodidae; genus Paralithodes; species Paralithodes platypus. The sequence goes on from CM064549.1 coordinate 2,895,326, forward strand.
TGTTGAAAAACTTTGGAAGCATCTGGAATCTACTTCTTTGTTTTACTATTCGTGGCGACTATGTATTTGTTAGAGCTGGGTCACAAACTTATCCCTAACTAGGTAAGTTTGTATCTTAATTACTGGAAGTCTTATCAGGGGAGACATTTATTGCTCGGGGTTTTCTTTAGCTGCAACAGGTTCCTTAACAAAGGTTAACACAAGCCTGTCCATATATAATATGTCTGTTACATTGTAGTTAGTACTCGTCACATACATTTATTCTAATTTAGTGATAGTATCTTTGCGAATTGTCTTTACTATTTGGGTTTCTGTACAATTGTAATCATTGTTATATATATAATGTGTATACTCTTAAAGTATATTTCCATATCAATTCTGTATGCAATGTGCTGTTGCTCTTTATATGTCTTTCCATGTTTTGCATGCAATCATGGATAAGGGCTAGGCTGATATTTCTATATTATTTCATATTGAATATATAATATTTTACTCCGTCTTTCTCTCGCACTCACCCTCGCTCTATCATTTTGCATCTCATCAATGTCAATTGTTCTCCCTCGAAGCCATTGTACTTCCAATCTGTGTTTCATATCCGTTCCTCTCACTGCTGTGATAAAAAGGATATAAGATATGCACTTTTTACTGCCAAATATCAATTTCGATAGTAAAAACTGCTATCTGTTATGGTAGGGTTCTGCAGTGGCTGTCTAATACACACATGCACACACACACACGCTCTCTCTCTCTCTCATATAGACTTTAATATATTTATTGCTCTATTTACATGATGTTCCAACACTTCTTCCGGACATAGGCTCTTAATAGTCCATATATTCGATCATTAAACACATTGCATTCTGGATTCATGCCCAGCGGGGTGTTTTTTAACCAAAATAGGGCTGTTTACGTGATCATTTTCATGCCTAAATAAGACCCAGAACGTAAAACAAGTACCTATCCCTGAAAGGGCATAAACAGAGCTTTCGAATGACACCATAACGATCCTTTTATGATGGCTAGTTTTCTTGCAATAACCGTGCAACGCGAGTGCAAAAAGCAGGTAATTAGCCACTTTCCCGATACAATTCCTTATATAGCGAGTGAGAGAGGGAGGAGGGAGCTGGGATTCGTGTCAGTATGTTCGCCGCGGTGGTCTGGAGCAGTCATACGCTCGCTACTCTCCTGCCACCACTTGTCTCTCTCTCTCAGCAACATTACGTGCTGAAATTGCCACTCGACCTATGTCGAGCGCCGCCACATAGTCCAGCTTTATTAAATACGACTTATGTGGTGAGCCGCTAATAAAGGGTTAAAGGGTATATATGGATTGCTCTCGTTGCGATTCCAATGGTATATATATATATATATATATATATATATATATATATATATATATATATATATATATATATATTATATAGACCATATTATGAACACTTCTAAATAACCTAACCTATCCTAACCTAACTTAACCTATTTTTATTTGTATGTGTGAGTTTTCAAGGGTATATATGGATTCCTCTCGTCGTTGCGATTCCAACGGTATATATATATATATATATATATATATATATATATATATACAGTATATACAGTACTGTATATATATATTTTGTTTTATTTAGACCATATGAAAATTTTTAAATAACTTACTTTAACCTCACGTAACCTCTTTTTATTTTTATGTTTATGAGTTTTCAAGGGTACATATGGATTCCTCTCGTCGTTGCGATTCCAACGGTTTATATATATAAAAAAAATATATTTAGACCATATTATTAAAACTTATTAATATCCTAACCTAACCTAACCTATTTTTATTTTCGTATTTGAATTTTCAAGGGAATATATGGATTCCTCTCGTCGTTGCGATTCCAACGGTATATTATATATATACTGTACATATACTGTTTTTTATTTAGACCATATTATGAAAACTTATAAATAACCTAACCTAACCTAACCTATTTTATGTTTATCATTTTGAGTTTTCAAGGGTACATATGGATTACTCTCGCCGTTGTAATTCCAACGGTATATATATATATATATATTATTATATATATTATTATATATATATAATATATATTCATATTATTTAGATTATTTAGATTTATTTAGACACGAGTTGGTCTGATTCCAGCTATCAAGAGAGAAACACCTATCTCTCGTCTTTTTCAGTTTTGGCATTTGTTTATTTATTCTTTACTTATTCATTGGCAGTATTCTTTATCTATTCATTAGCAATTTTACATAACATACGACGGATTCTGAGTGCGAGTGTGTGGCGAGTGTGTCCCTTCATATTTTATTGTTTTTTTCATATATGTTTCTCCTCTTCTGTTTTTACTTAGTGTTTGTAGAGCCGCAACCTTGGCCTTGTTAAGGTATACATATTTATGTTTTCATGTGCATTGTTTTAGTTAGGGGTCCAGACTATTAGGGTGCCTGGTTCGAAGTAGAGGGTGGAGGACTTCATTATTCTTCAGTTACAGGGAGGATTACTCCGGCCCTGGCAGGCCCAGGCGTACCAAATACACTTTGGCGTTTTATAGTTGCGTTGCAGAGCGCCGTAGGTAGGCTGAATTGCCTACCTGGGTATTATTTCTCTACTAGCATGAGCACTGGCACAAATATAAAAACCTGTTGAGTTGAAGTCGGCATTAGGACGCCTCAACGATTATTAGGATAAGCACAGGTGTGTGGTGGTTCATAGGTGTGTATTTGATCGGTGATTAATTTGTTTATGCTTGATACTTGATTCATTATTTTTGCATTCATTGTTGGCATGTATTTACCGTAATTGTATTAACGTAGATTAAATCAGAGCTTTCTCTGCTTTGTGCAGCTTAGAAAGGATCCTCCTCAGTATTGCCATTCGGTACGGAGTGTTGATGATAGTTGTGGCTCAAGATATCTTTTCACCACAACTAGGGGTTCCAGTTTTTACATTGTTTGTATAACGGAGCCAGTTGGGGGAATGTCTGCAGCTTTGGTCCCCAGAGAGCCTGGAAGTTGCGAATGAGCTCTGTTCTGTTGCGATAGGCTGTGTTACGAGTTGAGGCTACGGAGGTGCTGAGTATTTAATTGGCTGTGTTAGTTTATGGATTAGAAGCCTCTACTGTCAGTCGTAACAGTAGTTATATCAAACCATATTGTTATAATTGTAAAAGAAGAACATAGGCGGTCTACTGATTCTTATGAGGGGGCTAGAAACTATGACATCCGAGTGTACTTGCCGAAGCACCTGCACTCTGTGTGGGTAAAAGAGTAACACCAAGCAAATCCGATCTCATTCCGATCCCCAGGCAGCCTTATAATATACATATATTTCGAATAAACATCTACCAAGAGAGGTCGAGTAAAACTCGTTTTCATAAAAAACAGTAACTTAGATATGGTTCATAGTTCTTTCTCTTAAAACCGTTTTGGGTCTCTCTGAGTATGTATACCAGTTCTCAACTCGATAGTCACAAGCTTTAGGGGTCTAAAAACACATGCACAGACTCACACACACACACATTCAGAGCCCTGTACAAGGACACTCACCACTCAGCTTCTGAAAACGCATTTGAAAAACTTCTATTTCGTCGAACTTCTTCTATTACTAAGTATTTGAAACGGTTAAAGAAATGTGTGTATGTATGAGACCCTGAAATATTGTTATAGCTTAGATTGCTCTCTCTTTCTCTCTCTCTCTCTCTCTCTCTCTATCTTTTGTATAGTCCAGTTGGCCAAATAAATCGTGTATCCGCTTTGATTATGTTTTGCTCGTTGTGTGCTGTATTAATGTCTGTCAGATGTTGAAAATGGTGTGTAAAGATAGAAACATGTGTTTATATCACTCAAAACTTGAATCAATGTTTAGATAGGGCTTATTCCAATTATTGATCGGAATATACTTGGTGCCGCAACATCATATATTATATGGTCGATTGTACTTGTACACAATATTGTACCAATATTTATCATACAAACGTATTGTATTATAAGATAAACCACTTATAGTATGTTCATATCTGGATTATTTCAACCCGTTGAGGATAATGACGCGTTTTTGCAATTTCTGCTGGCTATTGTTAGACGATTGTATTTAGCTTATAAAGGATATATAAAAGACAGAGGGTTATTTGACACGGTCATTCCCCTTTTAACTCCCACAGAACCTTCCTAAGCTATGTGAAATCGTATACTGTAATAAAAGTAAGAATACTCTGTCAAAATGTGTACATTCTATCAATATGTAAACGATCTCCTAATAATTTACTCTGGCATCACCAGTGTGCTATCGTTTCCCAGCATGCCAAAGGGTATTGGGTCTGTTATTGGTCTGTCTGTCCACCTGCCTGTATGGCTGTCCAAACATGTATTGTCTATGGTTAAATGGATTTTCCCCAAGCTGTACACACATGTATTATATATGCAGCTGGTTAAAGCAAAGGTATGTAGAGAATAAGTTACATTGTACTCAAAGGTCAAGGTTTGTCAATGTTTATGTATTACTATTAACACAGGTTCGAATCCCGGTGGACCACATGCTTACTTTCATTAATTTCTTTGGGAGGTGTTTGGTGTTGGAGTTAAATTTATAAAAATAGATTATCATTAGATTCAGGGATATTTCGTAGCGAGGTCGGTCTATATGATCTGTACCCCATGATTATCCTTCCCTTTCACTTAATCGTAGGCTTTTCATAAGTGCAGTGGGTGTAGTACATGATTAAATTAATGTCCAGTATTCAATAAATGGATATTAATCGTAGTCATGTGCTATACGTATAACTGCCTTGATGGTATAATGGTTAGAGTGTTTAAAATTTGTAAGTGGTAACCCAGGTTCGAAATCCCTTTGGATCACATGCTTACTTTCATTAATTTCTTTGGGAGGTGTTTGGTGTTGGAGTGAAATCAATAACATTAGATTAATATTATTATTATTATTATTATTATTATACTAATTATTATTATTTTATAATGTACACTAAACTCATTGGAACAGGTGTTTGATTCTTGAATATATTAACAGCTTGGTAAATACCAGAGTGGCCACTTCCATAAACCACTAATTCCGCTGGAGCGGAAGTCCTATCTTAATAAGCGGATTTATATAAGGGATAAATTTGGCAAATATCCGCGGGTTAGAAAAGTGTAACTGCTTCCGCAATCGCTAGAAGCCTTTCAGTGGTACTTAACATCTCATCCCCCCCCCCCCCATGCGGGTACTATTTATTGACGACAGACACGCTCGTCTATGTGGTAGTGGTGGGCATATCGATACCAAAGTATCGATATTTCAGATACTAACACTGTACATGAAAGTATCGATATTCAAGGCTTTGTATCGAGTGTTATTGTGTGCAAAATAATCGTGAAATTTATAAAATTAATGCAAAATAATGCAAATAATAGACAAGTGATTAGCTCCATACAGTATTACTAGTATACTACCCTAGTACTCCTGAGTTACATAATACATAAATAAGCAATATATAAGAAACATGAAGTCAAGCTCATCATGATCACTGGAATCAATTATTGAAGATTACCAATTAAAAAAAAAATATATATATATATATATATATAGAGAGAGAGAGAGATAGATTGATTTATATATTTATTAATATATTCATACAAATACATCTCTAAATGGTTTCCCAAGCAAATGTGTTGCAAGATAAATTGCCACATAGTTATTAGGTTAATAGGCTATCAAATGTATCCTACTCTCATAATAATTCTAGGGATATGTAAAATATAAAGTTCAAATGAAATCTGTTATTCTGTATACATATAACTTCAATTCAAATGTAATAGTTTAATACAAATTTCAATATAATAATTCCAAACAGGACCCTGTCCTTGATAATTAATTACCGATTACCAAAATATACCTTTAAGGCCACCTTGTCACTAATCACTATTAATAATATTATATAGTACAAATTAACAGCATTCCACATGTCGATAAGACAAAAGGAAAAACAAAATGACCGCTTAAACCATTAATTAATTAATTTGATAAAATGAGGGGGGAGTCACACTAAGGACTCACAAATTACTTTATTGATAACGATACTAGTATTATCATGATGGCCCAAGGGCCAAAAAGTAAGTACAAATCATGCCCTTAAGTCCATAATATATTAATTTGTACTCATTTAATCCGGTCCAAATTATAAACAAAAAACAAGATTAAATATAACGATATAATGAGTGGGGCCTGCCTTGAGGTGAAGTATGGGATATAACACCTGTGAGGGTTAAGCATGTGATAAATAATAAGTAAAGAAACAAATGTACTACACTACCAAATTATTTACCCTCGTTATTGTACTGTTTTAATTAAAAATCCCATTCCAGATCACTTTTACGTTTAGCGTTCAGCGGGACCGCGTTAATTAATTAATCAACGGTCTAGCGGATGTGGAGGGTAACGATTACGAGATGCGTCATTACGATTACGAAAGTGGATAATTATTAGTAATGAACACCGCTGGTAAATACATATACTTTGTTTTCAAAGCAAAGACAAGCAATTGCAGTTTGTGCAAAATATTGAACAGGGCCGATCATTTTCAATCATTTGAATAGGAAAGAAATATATACGGAATAATTTGGCAATGTCCGGACACGACCAACATATCATAGATTTATAAAATCAACTTGGTTGCCTAAATGAACATTAAAATAAATTCACCCTCTCTTGGCTATTTTCAAACTGGACTGAAAATATGTATGTTCTTTCCAATGGTGACATCATAAATAGTCTATGATAAAAAGTGTTTATGTTGTGAGTAAAACACAATGCCATGCTTTCATTTATTTAATTGGGAGGTGTTTGGTGTTGGGAGTAAAATTAATATATACTATCCGTCGTCGTACCACAGTCAAAAGCTGGGCTCCGACGAATTCCCCACCTCGGCGTTGCAGTATTTGCTCGGATTCGTTTATATTCGGTATATATCACCGGAATTGGAAAATTAGATTCTTTCTAACGGTGAAAATCACAACCCTACAACATAATTGGTTCGCGAGCTATGCACAGTTGTTTCCATGCATTGTTATTGCTGTGTAAGTATATGAGAATGTTTATACAGTTGTATATTTTTGTTAAATTATCCAACACCTTTATACAAATTTCATTGTCAATATTTGTATAATGTTCATAGAACACCTGTTAGTCGTGAATGTGGTCAATTTCATGTTCAATAGTGCACATGACTTTGCTAAACTGAATAAATTGTGCAGTCATTTTTTGCGGAAATGTCACTTCATTGTCATTAGCCATGTATCGCAATGTTTATAGTTTTTGTTCCACTTATTTCTTGATAGTATATGCACTTGTGAGTTTAGTCACAGAATACTATGATTAGTAAATCATTTGGTGCCTAATGCAGTTTTCCACATCACCCAAGGAGGTACTGCACTAGATACGTAATTATATTTTATTATATTTCCCTATATCAACTTCAATGATAAAGTGGTCATTGAAAGTGAATGAATGAAGGTGGGTGAATGAAGAAGGTATATGGATGAACGAATTAATACAAAAGTTAAATTAATGAATGAATGAAGGCGAATGAATGAATATATAACTAAATTAATACATTCCATGAATAAATATAAAAGAACAAAAAAGTCAAGTTAAAATAAAACAAATAAATATAAAAACAAATACACAAAACAAATAATAAATACATAAATTATTATATAAATAAATACAAATAACAAATATAAAAACAATGAAAAAATAAAAATAAAAATAAATTAATAAATAAATAATACAAAACTACAAAATAAAATAAAAATACAAATAAACAAAAATATCAATGAAAATATATATATATTGAAGAACAAAATAAATAAATAAATAAAATAAATAAACACAAATAATACATAATACAAAAAAAAAAAATATATATATATATATATAAATAAATACATAAAAAAAATATATATACAGTATATATAAAACTAAATCAAATCATACCACAAAAAAAAAATCAATAAATAGATATATAAATAAATAAACAAATACATAGAAAGTAAACACAAAAACAAACCAAAAATATATAAACATACAAAACAAAATCAAATCAACTAAAAAAAAATAAACAGATACAAAAACAATATATATATATATATATATATATATATATATACTGTATATATATATATAAAATTATATATAATACACAAAATGAATAACTAGCTAAATAAGTAAAACAAATAATGTACACAATAAAATCAAACAAATATAAAATAAATTAATAAACCAAAACACAAATAAATAAAATATACAAATAAAAAATAAAAATAAAATAAACAAATAAATAAATGTATACAAACAATATAGGAAAACAAAAATATATATTAAATTATAATTACATAATATATTATATAAATTGTATATAGAAATATAAATGTATACTATATACCACACTACATTTATGATTCCTTGTAAAACTAGAATAATCCAGGTCCTAGATCAGAACACTTTTCCCACGATTCACCAACTTCGAGTATCGTGACAGGTCTTTGTTCTTACTGACACACACATAACGTAAGACATATTATTTATAAATGACAAATATTTCCATATTCACTTTCACTGTGCAATAAATGAGGCCGGGTGGGCAATGTATAGGCCTGGTTTAAAGGTCCGCAGTGCCTGCCACACAGGCTGGGGGCTGGGATCACAATGGGACGAAAATGTTGCGGGCTGGTACACGGTACAGGGTTGTTAGATATCTCCACATGGAGATGCGACTTACCTAACTTACCGCCCAAAATATCAGGCAAATTGAGAGATAAACTTGTTTTTCCCTAATTTGTGAAAGTCATCAATCTTGTGATAATCTGACTATTGGCCATACCACCATATCACTTGATTGCGTGATGCCAGACGCTAGGAGTTAATTTTAGGGACCTCAGCCCTTTTGCTTTACGTTTTTGTCTGTTGACAAAGAAAAGGAAATTCACGTAAATTCAAGAAAATGTCATGTTAAACAACTAATACCATTTTACATAAATCACACGAAACCTTCACGTAATAAGAGGTTTATTGAAATCAAACAACAATAATAGTAGTCACTGAATATGACAAATGGGAAACATAAGTTCTTCGCATTCTGCAAATATATGATAATATAAAGTATTTGATAATAAAGCATGCACACACACCCATACACACAAACACTCACAGACGACTGCATTAGTTTGTGCTAAAATATAAGAATTCTTGGAAAAGCCATAAGACAAATATGCCGACCTCCAGCACGGTAAATCATCCTTGGTATACCAACTCATGCAGTGGAGAAAGATTTACCGACTGGTCCATGATGACACTGCCGGTTGTGTGTGTGTGTGTGTGAGAGAGAGAGAGAGAGAGAGAGAGAGAGAGAGAGAGAGAGCTAGATAGAGAGAGAAGGAATTGGATCAGTTCTTTTTTATTACGTCGTCCAAATGAGAAATATTCTCAATTATAGTTGTTGTACTCCTGTCTCTACGAAAACAAGTCTAAATTAAATTCTCCCTCCCCCTTCAGCTTCAATAAACAATACTGATGTTCTTAGTATATATATATATATATATACTATGTACTTAACATCTACTAACTTAATTCGAAAGAAAAACCCTAAACCAGACATAGTTTCTGCAAGATTCTTGACAAAATTAGGAGACGGTTTATCAAAACCGTTCATTCATTTTTTTTTGGCAATACAATACAAACTACCAATGCTTGGAAATTATGTAAAGTAACTTATTGTGAATAATAATATTACTTACTTTGTTATAATGCATATTAGTTATCTTCGATGATTGTTTCAAGTGTATAACCTAAGATTGAAGTGGTTGCGCAACCTCCGTATGTCTGTCTGTTTGTTCGTTTTCCTTCCAGCAAGATGTAAAACAAAACAAATATATAATAACATAATATATATGTATATATAATTATACATATATCGGCGGCCCACCAAATTTCTTGGAAATTGGTTTCTAACTTTTTGAGATATCTTGCTAGTAGGCAAACAAACAAATACAATATTTAACACATGATACTAATGTAAAATTTATTTACGAAAAACATATAATGAAATCAGTAACAGGATATGAGAAGCTATATGAGGCATAATTAAAGGTCCAGGAAAGGTGTTCATAAATAACTGTTACTTGCAAAGACCAGATCTGCACTTAAGAAGTATTGCAAGGAATTGTCGATACAGTATATCGAATTTCCACAACTTTGGGTGTCAGTACCACGCGGATCTATAAGGAAGCTTAAATTATAGAAATTCAATAGTCACAGCCGCAGCAGAAGTGTGAAGGTGCCAGCTATTTTCACTCCCTTCTGTGCCACACATCCTTCGTTCAAATTCTACATTTCGGAATCTATTCTATTAATAATGCACTGATAACCTTATTTGTAAAAAATAGAGGGAGGGTGACTAATTTATATATAATTCATAATGTTACCTACATTATACATTTATCTCAAAACAGGCGAATTATTCAACATCTGGCTCTTAACCCTTCTTTGGCGGCGCGCATCATATGTCGAGTGAAAGAAATTTGGACTATGTGGCGGCTCACAACATAAGTCGTGTGGCATTTTCAGCACGTAATGTTGCTGAGAGAGAGAGACAAGTGGTGGCAGGAGAGTAGCGAGCGTATGACTGCTCCAGACCACCGCGGTGGACCAACTGACATGAATCCCACCCTCCTCCACCCTCTCACACTCGCTACATAGTAAATTGTGTGGGGAAAGTACCGAATTACATGGTTTTTGCACTCGTGTTGCGCGATTGTTGCAAGAAAACTAGCAGTCATACAAGGATCGTTGGGGTGTCATTGGAAAGCTCTGTTTATACCCTTTCAGGGATAGATACTTGTTTTACGCTCTGAGTCTTATTTAGGCATGAAAATGATCACGTAAACAGCCCTATTTTGGGTAAAAACACCCCGCTGGTGGCTACATATTATTTACCGCCTAGGCCGCTCGTTAGGTGTTAAAAAACACTTACATGCCATGGGATTACATCGTATTTGTTATGTATGAACAACGGATTTGTATCATAATAACCTCTTGCATACGTCATGACAAAACGTCTATGCCAAAGGAGACCTATGACCTTTCCCCGTTTTAATAGTGTTGGCTTAAATTAATGTATACAAAGAAACTCTGCTAAACCGGTGTTAAATACTATGGATATTACTTTATGATAGAATCAGACGAAAAATATGCTTGTCCAAGCTGCACTCCTACAATGAGTATCCTTCTCTCTTTCACTCATTATAAGCGTTCATGTTAGCGTATATAAAACTGTTGGTTGTAGCCATTGTTTTGTGTTTAACCCGTAAACGGCAGCAAAGCTCTTAAGAGGTTTTACTGGGTGACGGCGGCAAACCTCTTAAGAGGGCGGTTTTTTAACACGCACCAAAACCGCGGGCTTTAACCCAGGCGGCTGAAAATTGGTGCGCGAGTAGTACTACATACCACCCCCACACACACCACAGTCTCGCAGGTACAGTCAGATACCGATTTTTCACCATGGAGCCTACATGTCCCTCTCCCGCGCACCTTCTGACACGACCGGGCCTCCTTCAGGTGGTGTCAGTGCCCGTGAAAGGCGGAGAGTGGCTGCCCAACAGGCCTCCTACCTGTACGACTACACTAGTGTCTCGGAGGAAGATGTTCGTACCCCCCAAAAGGCACTTAAGGCACGTAAAAGTGCTACGGTACGTGCACAAAGGTCACTGGCCTTTCAACATGTCAGTGCGCCTTCTACTGCCCACAGTACCACCTCTATCACCAACGCCGCCTCTACAGGAGGGCCTTCTGCATTGGGAGGAGGCCGCCCTAGGGATGCAGGACCTGCGGGGGCGACTAAACAGAAAGGGCAAGGGAAGGGGGTGGGCGAGAAAAGCAAGCCTGCCTCTACCACCCTTGTGCCACCATTGGCTGCCCCTGCCCCTGCCCCTGCCCCTGCAGCCGCCGCCGCCGCTGCAACTGCCTCTGCCACTGCCCCTGCCGCCGCACGGAGAAAAGGGACAGGGGTGGGCCAAGCCTGCCTCTACCACTATTGTGCCACCACTGGCCGCCCCTGCCCCTGTCCCTGCCCCTGCAGCCGCCGCCGCCTCTGCCACTGCCCCTGCCACTGCCTCTTCCGCCGCACGGAGAAAAGGGACGGGGGTGGGCAAGAAAACCAAGCCTGCCTCTACCACCATTATGCCACCACGGGCCGCACCTACCCTTGTCTCTGCCCCTGCAGCCGCCGCCGTCTCAGCCACTGCCCCTACAGCCGCCGCTGCCCCTGCCACTGCCACCGCAGGGACAAAAAGGAAGGTGAAGGGCAAGAAAACAAAGCCTGCCTCTACCCCCATCGTGCCACCACAGGCCGCCCCTGCCACCGCCCCTGCAGCTGCCGCCGCCACAGCTGGCCCTTCCACCTCTGCTTCCGTCCCTGCCCACAGGACGCCTATGAGAATGCGGCAGAGGAATCCCCTGACCCCCTCTAAATATGCCTCCCTGCTATTCGGTGGCGACGGGGACAGTAGTGATGGGGATTTGGACGGCGATGTGAGGGATTTTGGCGTCGTGGACACTGATAGTGAGTCAGAGGCCGAGGTTTGGAACGAGGAAAGGCGTTCGTCGTCTGAGGAAGACGACGACGAAATCCTTTATCGCGACCACGACAGTGACATATCCGAAGGTGGCGCTGACGATGATGATGACGACAACTTGCCCATGCGTGATGCCAATGTTCATGCGTTTGCATGGTCAGATGGGGCCGATTTTGTACCTGACTTGCACCAGTTTGATGCAAATCAATCTGGTTCAACACCAGATTGGCCCTGTGATGACAATGTAAACGAGATGGATTTCTTCTTGGCATTCTTTGACATGGAGATTATGATGTTCATTGTGGCCCGAACCAATGCCTACTTCAGGTGGGTGTGGGACAGGATGCACATGATATCTCCAAGGTCTAGAATACGAGCCTGGGTGGATACTACTGCCAAAGAAATCATGACGTTCTTTGCCCTGTTGTTGCTCATGCCTCTTTGCAAGAAGCATGTGCTGCAACATTACTGGAAGCACGACCCACTCATCGCCACACCAATTTTCAACAAGTACATGACCCGTGACAGATTTTCATTGCTGCTGAGATTCATTCACTTCTCAGACAATCCTAACAGGGCTGACAGAATCTGGAAAGTTCGTGATGTTTTCACCATGTTGATGGCGAGGTACAAGAAATACTTCACCCCTTTCCCCAACTTGGTGATTGATGAGTCGCTCGTGCTCTTCAAAGGTCGTCTTGTTTTCAAGCAGTATATCCCCTTGAAGAGGCACAGGTTTGGGATAAAGCTGTTCGTCTTGTGTGACTGTGAGACCGGCCTAGTACTTGACATGATCGTCTATACTGGAACTGATATATACATGCCAAAAGTTGCTGCCAATGACCCCTTGGGCTTGTCTGGGGCCATAGTGAAGAAAATGATGGAACCATACATAGTCAAGGGGCACACATTGTATACCGTGTTACGCTGGCCAGCTTGCCAGAATGCACTCGTAACTCGCTAGCGCTCGCCAGGGCAGTGAAATGGGCTACAATAATCGTAGAACGATGTTCTTTCTTTCATAGAGTTCATGTTGTCACAGACAGATCAGTGGTGATCTTTATTCTTGTCTGTGACACTTGGAAGTATTTTATATCATTGATAGAATATAAGATGCATTGTGTGAAGTTGTAAGGAGAAAGAGACCAGGCAGCGTGGTGGTAATATGTGCGTGTGTATGTATGTGCTGCCTCCCTCGCTCGGAGGAGTTTCCCACGCTCATGATTGGCTGGCGGGCCTGACACATCATATGACGCTTGCTCCTCATGACGTAGTCGTCTGTGATTGGGTGCCGCTGCCTTTGTTAGTGCTGAGGGGGCTCCTGCCCGCGTTTCTCCTGCAGAGCTTGGCACGGCGTGCTTGGTCCTACATGTCATTTGCAATCTGTCCCCCAATCTAACCCCTGTACTACTTTCTCTCTCTCTGAACTTCTTCGTTTTCATACTTCTCTCTTTATTGAATTACTTATCCCTTCTGGTTCTGCATACGACTTCCATAGTCGGCCAGTCGTATTACCAGCACCAGCTCTCCATATATTTTTGCACTAGTTTTAGGGATTAGTAGAGTCATAGTCATATGGTAGCCTAGTGTTGGGGTGCTTCTAATTATTGAGCTGTTCTCTCTTATTATTTAATGCTAGACAGTGGAAGGTATCTTTGGTCGTTGTCTGAGTTATGTATGTGGCAAGTCATAGCCTGTACAACATCGACGAAGCTAGCTAGCCTGTAACCCTTGTGCATATTTTCCTTTGCGAGTGTAGCAGTATACAGGTGAAGGGCTTTTGCCTACAATTACCTGTATGCTTGCTACCTCATTTTGTTGACCTTTGTGGAGCGCCAGGGTAAGACCAGATACTTGAGATCTGCACTTAACAATAGAGCCTCCAAGTCACTTAACGTAACATAAGGGAAATCTGTTCAAGGGAAGACAGTAGGCTACGAGCATGCTTGCGCTCTGCCTAGTTTCCTAGTACCTTTTGATGCCACTGCTAGACTTTATTAGTGAGAAAGACAGCATTGTGTTTATTAACTTTAATTGTGTAAGCTTTAGGAATTATTCACGCCTTATTTTAGCCTAGGTTGATGCATAGTGCACAACCCAGTTTGGCTGTTACGTTGGCTAAGGAAGTACTGTTTTTGAGTGGCGATTATTAGTGCTGTCACAGAGTTGTTGCACTCCCTTGTTATATATATGTATCCTACTTTTTGGTGTATTTAAGATACACGCTTTGGTGTCCTGCCCCTGCATTATTTCTGTTCTATAATTATTAACGAGCATCTTAGAGCATCAGACCTTTTCAGAAGATTCCATATCTGATTGCCATAGGACTAGACTTCCACTGTTTTCGTAGAGCATTGAAGAGTTTAGTGTTGAGTACAGACTCACACTAAAGTTAACGTAAGCATATATTCCTTTATTAAATCTCATATAGTTTATTCAAGCATTGTTATTACTTAAGAGCATTTTCATAACGTAAGTACTCCTGTTGTGAGTTGGCTTTCCCGTCATCGGAAAGCCTTTGTAGAAGTGCACTAAAACCTAGTTAATTGATACCCCGTTATCCAGCAGATTAACTCTGGAGGGTTTTAAGTGTTTTTGTTCACCGGCGTAATAGTTAGAGGGTTTTGGAATTAGCGTACCGTTGTTGCAGATATAGCCTATCATCTAGTCCATCATTAAGTGCCCTTGTTTATTTCGTAGTGCCGGTCGTAACAACCGACAATTGGTATACTTCTCCTGCTCTCTGCCAGTATCTACATGACAACCAAACAGGGTCATGTGGGACTGTCAGAAGTACAAGAAAGTTCATGCCGAAGTTCGTCGGTCGTGTTATGCCGCTGCAAAATCCATCATCAAGTGACACACCCTCGGATGACGACCTTGTTCCGGCACACCGGGAGAGAAGTGCAAAAAGAAGGCGACGAAGGGGACGAGGCAAATACAAGATGATGGAGAAGTCTGGCAAAGTGTTGGCCATCAAGTGGAAGGACAGATGTGATGTTCACCTGCTGTCAACTGTCCACACAGGCGCCCAGGTCGACTCAGGCAAAATACACTACCGGACCAAAAAATCAATTGACAAGCCTGACATGGTGGTGGATTACACCAAGAATATGCGCCTTGTGGACAAGTCTGACTGCCAACTCACAGGCGTTGAGTGTCTGAGAAAGACAGTCAAGTGGTACCACAAGCTCTTCCATCATCTTGTGGACATCACCATATTGAACGCCTACAAATGTGGCTCATCAAAAGGGAAATGGCCCCGAACAAGAAGCTCAAGTTCCGAGAGTTTGTGTTCAATGTGTCGTACCAACTCCTGGAGAAGTTCGGGGAGCCCACTAAAACTAAAGTGGGTTGACGTGGTGCCCATGCCCCCGACCGTATACAGGTAGCACTGTCACGGCATTACCCAGTCCACAGCGAGTTTATTGGCAGTCGCGAAAGCAGCTGGTGTGCTATGTCTGCTCCAACACCACCAGGAGGCCCAGGAAAAAGCCCAGGATCACCACCATGTGCCAGGAGTGCAAGGTCCCCCTTTGCCTCGCCGACTGCTACAGGGACTACCACACCCTGAAGCATTTCTGAGTGTCGCCGCCCTGCCCTTGACTCGTGCCCTACCTCACCTGACCTGACCTGACCTGACCTACCTAACCGCGCGCTTATGTTACTCTCACTCATGATCTTCCTAAATCACTCTCTCGCTCAAGATATCTTTCCTAAATCACTCTCACTTTTATGATCTATTCCCTAAGTCACTCTCACTCATGATCTTCCTAAATCACTCTCTCATGCTCTCTTTAGCTAACTCTTTCCTAAGTCACTCTCACACATAATCTCTTTACTGTGAAACCAATTCCATTGTATATATATATTTGGTAATTATATTTGTTATGTTCACTAGTTATTTGTAATGTTTTCACTCACTACCTCAAGATAAATCTCCTGTGATAGTAATGTGCCCATATTGGCAATTATATTTGTTGTGTTCACTAGTTATTTGTAATGTTTTCACTCACTACCTCAAGAGAAATCTCCTGTGATAATAATGTGCCCATATATTGGCTTGTATACTGTATATAATATCAATAATAAATAATAATATTTTGCAAACTATGTTCCTATGTATGTATTTCCTATTGTATAATATAAAACAAAACAAAAATAAATAAATAAAGAAATATATAAATAAAAAAAAGACAAAAAAGAAAATACCAACTCATGTAATTGTATTCTTGTAATATGAATTATTTTATGAATATTTCATATTGCTTGAATTAGTCCATGAGCCAGGCCAGATATCGGTACCACCTGGGGTGACTAAACACGAATGGTACTAAAATGTTTATAGAGTGACTGTAAGTACATTAAGATATGATAGCCTTCTCGCACTGGTAGCTTAGTCTAATTTTTTTGATGCAATAGGGGCGCTACCCAAAAATAAAGATTTTTAGCGTGACGCTCGGCGTTTTCCTCATTTTCTTTAAAATCCATCACACAATCATCGCGAAACTTTGAACACCTATGTAGAATTATATTCTCTACCAGAGTTGTTCCTAGGTATTTTTCAAATTTCCTCATATTTCGGAATATACTCTATATTTTGGGTATTTTCCTCTAAATCTAGAATAAATCCTTAAATATGGGGAACATTGAAAAATATATTCTAACAGCTCTTGTAGCTTATTTGATTCTCTACAAGAATTATTCCGATGTGTATTTCAAGTTTCTCCATATTTAGGGGTTTATTTCATATTTGGGGATTTTTTGTTATATTTTGGGGATAATTTATTATTGGAAGGAGCAAACATATGTAGAGTGGTTTCCATGTAATGTGTTTGTTTGTTCATGGTTTAATGGTGATATTTTTTGCAGGTGTGTGTCGACTGTTTGACGGCAGGATGGAACCATCTGCGAGGAAGAGAGCACGGATCGACTGTATCATCCACTGCTCTGATGATGACAGCGATGCTCTGGTGTCACCACAGGATTTGGACTCCTGGAACACATTGCTCAGGGCTGCAGAAATCAGGCAGCATGATCCAGTCCTGGAAGCAGCCAAGGGCCTTGAAGAAGGAGGAATACCACACATACATTATCACCGTAAATGTCGTAGTCTCTTTACAATGAAGAAGTCACTGGATTCTATCCTTGCCAAGGGTGTCAAGATAGAATCAGCAAGCGTCGACCCCAGGAGGAGGGCATCAAGGGATGCCCCTAGTACTAGCAGGGTGTATGCCAAAGTATGTATCTTCTGCGAGAAGTCAAGCAAGTACATAAAAACAACAAAGACAAGGGAGCCACTCATACAGTGTGTTGAGCTACGAGCAGATGAGAAGATTCGCAGAGCAGCAATAAGGAAACTCAACCAGAGAATCCTTGGTTTAGTTAGCAGAGACCTTGTTGCTGCAGAGGGTCACTACCACAAGTCGTGCTACAAACTCTTCACAAAAGATGATTTCCCAGCGGCCGCCAGGTCGGGTGCAGGTGAAAATCAGGAAGAAAGCGAGGAAGCACGCTACGAAGAGGTTGAGACAGAAGCCCTCGAGGAACTCTGCTTGTATATAAGGACCAAATTATTCCCCAACCCAGAGGTACTGCCTATGACAAACCTCACATCTAGGCTTGAGAGATCCATGATGTCCCGTGGTATTATCCAACTGAAACCAGCGACAAAGAAACATGTTCGCCGAAAGATTGAAACCGAGTTTGGAAAATCACTACGCTTTGTCCCAGATGAGAAAGGAAAGCTTCTAATCTATCCACGCAGCCTCTCAATGGACGACCTTGCCCGGCAAGCACACAAAATGGCAAAAGACCTGCAAGAAGCAAGAGCAGCTAACTCTGAAGATGTCTTAACCAAAGCAGGAATGCAGCTGAGGAATGAGATCAATAAACAAGATGTGAGTCAGCCATGGCCTCCCGATACAGATCAGAATGTCATTCCTGCAGCAGTCACTCAATTCCTGCACACCCTGCTGACAGGAGAGTGTGAGTGTGAAACTCCCTCTGAAAGAGCTCAACGTCTTGCCACTTCCTTTGGCAGTGACTTGGTCTTTGCTGTTACCAGTGGCAAGACAAAACCACCCAAGCACGTACTGCTGACCAATGCTGTAAAGTCTTTGACAGGAAACACAGAACTGATCCGAACTCTGAATCGTCTTGGTCACTGTGTGTCTTACTCAATGTTTGAGGAGATCGATACAGCCCTTTGTATCCAGAAGCTGGAATGCTCAAAGGATGACATTCCACTGCCAGCAAACATCTACCCTGGTGTGTTCACAACCCTGGCCTGGGATAACATTGACCGACTTGAAGAGACCCTAAGTGGAGCAGGTACTTCTCATAGAGTCAATGGCATTGCTGTCCAGTCCAAGGTTGCAGGCTCTGTGCCAGAGAAAGTCCTGCCAGAGATTACCAAGTCCAAGATAAGAAGCATCACTCAGACATCATCAATGCTGCCAATATACAATGTTGGGCGGCGGGCAGGGCCACCTAGGATTGAGACTGCGTATGTCGACACTACCAAGGAAGTCCAGGATTCAAAGACAAAGAACCATATCTGGCTTCTTACTCGAATGTCAGACCATGAGGACCAGTCCATCAGCAGTTGGACTGGGTTCAACATCAAAATGCGCAGAGACATTGCAGTGGTTCAGGACACTGTAAGCTACCTGCCCACTATCAATGCTCCCGCAACAGAAATGTCCACCGTTAATGAAATCTTGGAACAAACGCATGCTATCATGCAGTCCTTACAGCTTAACAAGATTGTGTGCGTGTTTGATCAAGCACTCTATGCCAAAGCTGCCGAAGTTATCTGGAAACAAGAGAAGTTCAAGAACATTATCATCAGGATGGGCGTCTTCCACACAATCTGTAATCTCATCTCCACCATAGGAAAGAGGTTTCAAGATGCAGGTCTTAGAGATCTGTGTGTGGAATCAGGTATCATCGCAGAAGGATCAGTGTCAGGAGTGATGAACGGCAAGAGGTACAACAGAGCAGTGAGACTACACAAGCTCGTGTATGAAGCACTGATGAGGCTTGCATGGAAAGGCTTCCTTTCATGGCTAGAAGAAAACCATTCAAGGGACATACACCATCTAGATGAAACACTGAAGGACATCAACAGCTTTCACAGCAATGTGTCTCAGGGACTCTTTCAAGAGCTGATGGAGAGTGAATCATGCACACATATCATGAAGCTTTTCCAAGTTTATCTTGAGACCCTCAGAGATGAACACAACCTCTCAGCATTCTGGATGTCATACCTGGACATGGTTGAGATCATGCTGGACTTAATTCGAGCCTCCAGAGAAGGCAACTGGATGCTCCACCTAGGAGCAATCCGACAGATGATACCGTGGTGTTTTGCCTATGACAAAGTGAACTATGCCCGGTTCCTAACCTACTACTATGCCTTGATGTCTCGACTGCCCATTGAACACCCAGAGGTCCATGAACACTTCATGCAAGGTGGCTTTTCGGTCCAGATCGGTAGCAAGAATCCCTTTGGACGGATCCCTGTGGACCAGACAATCGAAGAGACGATCAACAAAGACACCCAGACACCAGGGGGCACAAAAGGCTTCAGCCTGAAAGGCGGAGCTGTCGCCAGGTACTACCTGACATCGGAGTATCGCAGCAGGTACTTAAGGCAGCTCAGGACTATGGTAGTAGGCCAAAAGTATACTGACTTCAGCCACCCAGACCTACAGATGCCCAGGATTAGAAGAGATGAGGCCGATGTCCAATCTTTAGTTCAACTGATGGAGACCAGCTGGTTGAACCCCTTCAACGCAGAGCAAGAAGATCTTGTCAGTTTGTCAACTGCGACTATGGCACCACCAGAAGTTGTCAAAGACCTTCTAGGGGCCTACAGAATAGGAGAGGATGCATATCAAGCCTTCAAGGAAGAGCGCCTGGAGATCGATACGCCAACTATACAGTTTCATGACACGATGACGAAGACGAAACTGAGAACGTTCACTAACATCAGAATGAAGCCACGCTCACAAGACCATGCCAAGGAGGTTATCTTAAAGGCTGACAGGAACCTATTTGGCCAGATGATCCTTGTTGCCGAGAACAGAAAGCTCAAAATGAGTGATGTCTTGGCTCATCCCCTGGGGCCTTTGCCTTGGGCACTTGCCAGCGGTGATGGGTCTCTCCGCAAGACCAACAAGGCTGCCCTCGCAAAGGAGTTAGAGAGGAATGTTTCTCCTGCAGAAGTGATACCCGAGCCCTCTGCTACCATAATTGATGGGATGAGCCTGGTCCACAAACTGAAGGGAAACGACAAAACTTTTTCACAGCTTGCAGGTACAGCACTGAGTCACGCTGTTCATGAAGGTGCTAAGAGCAGGCGCATTGATGTTGTGTTTGATATCTACAAGGAGACATCCATCAAGGATGCAGAACGAGCCAAAAGAAGTGCAGGCACAGGAATTCATTTCAAGAACATTCAACCTGGGCACAACATCCAGCAGTGGAGAAAGTTACTCGGTAGTTCCTCCAACAAGGCAAGTCTTATCAAGTTCTTGGTAGAAGAATGGAAGGCACCACAGCACAGGGAGAAGCTCAAGGACAAGGAGCTGTATGTCACATGTGAGCAGCGCTGCTTCAAGATCACCAAAGAGCAGTGGGAAGAGGCTCCTGAGCTTAAGTCAACTCAAGAAGAAGCAGACACACGCCTTCTTCTCCATGCACTTCATGCAGCAGAATCTGGGAACAAGTCTGTCATCATCACTGCAGAAGATACAGACGTCATGGTGTTGTGTCTTGGCATGTGCCACAAGATCCCATCCCATCTGTTCCAGAAGTGCGGGACGAAGAACCGGACAAGATTCCTGGATATCACCACACTGAGCCGCACACTGGGAGGCAGCGTGTGTGATTCATTGATTGGTATGCATGCCTTTACAGGCTGTGATACCGTCAGTGCATTCGCTGGCCGAGGGAAGATGACGACACTCAAGCAGGTGAAGATGGACAAGACATACCAGCATGCTTTTCACGAACTTGGACGCTCATGGGAAGTGTCTCCTGAACTCTTTGAGAAGCTACAGGAAATCACCTGCCACATGTACCTACCATCTACCCACACAACTAAGGTAAACAAGCTTCAGTATGAGCTGTTCTGTGCAAGACGTGGAGAGGTAGAGTCAAGTCAACTCCCTCCTTGTGAGGACTGCCTCTTCATGCATGCACTGCGTGCAAACTACCAGGCTGCGATCTGGAGGAGAAGTCTTCAGAGCCAGCCATTTGTTGCGAACCCAACAGACTGCGGTTGGATGACAGATGAGGACGGTAAGCTTGCCGTCAACTGGATGCGAGGCTCACCAGCACCAGATGCTGTTATGCAGCTACTGTCTTGCAAGTGTGTGCGGTCATGCGAACTCCCTAAGTGTACTTGCCTCAGCAATGGTCTAAAATGCACGGACATGTGCAGGTTACAGACATGTCAGAACAAGGCTATTGAAGAAGAGCCGGTGGCACAACAGTCAGATTCCGAGTCTGACGTAGATGATATTTAGGAGTAGTAATTTGCCATAATAGTATGTACAAGCCCATGGCATGCTTAGTGTGTATTTACAGGACTTGTATTAAATGTGACAATTACTATATGCATTTTGTTGACATTTAGGCATTCCTGTCCCCAAATTTGACATTTTAAAAAATTTCGGAATTTTCGGTAGGGTATGTCTATTCAAGAAGTGATAACGACCATTAAGCTACCAATGTGCAAGGGCTATCATATCAAAACATAAACTAGAGACATGTAGCAAACTAAAAACACCTAAGAGAATTAGTCACCCCGGGTGGTACCGATATCCCAAAATTCGGGTCTTGGCTCATGGACTAAATACAATTACATGAGTTTGTAAAAAAAAAATTGTTTGCCAAAATTGTTCTAAACATCACAAAAGTCTCTCCATAACCCCTTACTGGACTCGAACCCACTGCCCTGACATTCCTCCCCCATTGCCTCTCCGTGACCTTACCGACTGGGCCACCGCAGCTCATAGTAAAATAAAGGCAAAACTTGGTCTGTAGATTTGACCTGTCATCCGCGACCAAAACAAAAAGTAATACATCGATATACTATTGTATATCGATGAATATTTTGTTCACTACCTGGGAGATAACATGATGTCCCTATAAAAATATATTCATTGAAATATCAAAAGGACCGTCACATTATATTACGTGCATATACTCGTAGATCAATGAAATTATCTGTTATTTACGCAAAGTGACATGTAAATTACCACTCTACAATATAGTTATATTATAAATATATGAATTTCTACAATAGGTCGGTGTTTGTGTCGAAAGGGCCAAGCAGTTTATCTTGGGAAAACCGATACCAGTCTATTTCGGGCACACTGTTTATTTAGGCAAACCCCCTAAATTTGTAGTCTTCACTCTCCCCTCCCAAAAACCTACACTGATTTCGTTCTATTTATACTGTCTACGGCCAAATAATGGGTGTCCACTCTTCACATGGGACTACTGCAGTGTCTGCATGCTAAATGAAAGCATGACAGTGATTAATACGTATACTATATAGCAATTTATTCCATCAACCTGCCTCCCTCCACCTACCCCTGTATCACAGCTACAACACCCCACACGTGCATCTCTTTACCCTCGGGCGACTGTCATATGATCCCTCCCTCCCTACATTCCCTCTCTAGGTCACGTATACTTTCAGCCAATATATCGTATATATTGTGTATGTGCGTCTTATTTCTTGCTATATGACATGTAGATAGGTCGCCTATATACGTACATGTACATTATATATCATGATCATGCCCACAGTACGATATATAAGCGATATTTAGCTCATCCCACCCCTACCATCCACCTTCCCTCCCACCCCCTCACCCCTGCTGCACCCTAAACCAGAGTATATACATGCATAAATATCGACAATCGATGACAATTATCCCCCTTTCCTCCCTCCTCTCGCTTTCAATCACGTATCACACGTATAATTTTGCCTATATATTGCATATATTGTGTATGTGTGCCTTATTTCTTGCTATATGATATGCAAATGGGTGCCCTACATACGTACATGTACATTATATATCATGAAAGTGCTCACAATACGTTATATAAGGCATAATACGGCCAACCCACCCTCCCCTCCCCTTGGTTCTACCCCCAGTACGGCAGAATATACGCGCGGGTAAATCTCGCCGCTCGATGTTTTTCTCGCCGCGCGATGCCGGTCGCGCCACATTTTCCAACTACGGGACCCCCCCCCCCTCCACATTTTTTGGTGGTAAATATATATATATGGCCGGGCCCGTTCGAACATTTCCTACACGCTGAGGTAGTTTTCGTCGCGATTTGGAATTGTCGCCCAAATGGTCATATGCTCGCCCAGGGGCATCGAGTTCATTACCCCCCCCTCTCCGTTCCCTGGTTAAACCCTATTATCTTTGTTTTGTTTTACCTTTCTGTTCAATAGTACCCAGTTACCACATTAGTGTTGAAATAACTTAGACAAGTTGACAGAATGAATATAAACACCATATGAGGAGGAGCACTTTATTGACAAAGTTTCGCAGATAGCTTCTTCAGGACACTAATAGACGCTAGGTCCTTGTACGCCTTAAGTATCCGTCATGACAGGGGGGAGGTGGAGAATAGGGGGAGGGGGTATGTAGGACAGGAAGGGGAAAGGAATATGGGGGTTTGGTTAATGGGTATTGGACAGAAGTTGTCCTTTCAATTCATATAGTGAAACTCCGACCTTGACTACTCCAAATTGATGAGTTATTATCAAGAGAAGATGTATGGTCATAGCATATCTCTCTTTTGACTAGTATGTCATGTCAGGCCGATTATCCTTGTTTTTAAGTCTCATATTATTCACTAACATTGAATCATTCTCTCATATATTACAATTGCAATACATAATATCCTATAATGTGTTCAATCCTAGGACCTAGGTGATGTTGCTGTCTTATTGATATATATATATATATATATATATATATATACATCAATTCTGACACTAGTTTAACACCTTACGAGCGGCCTATGCGGTTTATTTATGTGTACCGCACAGCGGGGTGTTTTTAGCCAAAATAGGGCTGTTTACGTGATCATTTTCATGCCTAAATAAGACCCAGAACGTAAAACAAGTACCTATCCCTGAAAGGGCATAAACAGAGCTTTCGAATGACACCATAACGATCCTTGTATGATAGTTTTCTTGCAATAACCGTGCAACGCGAGTGCAAAAAGCAGGTAATTCGGTACTTTCAGTACATAATTGAGTATGTAGCGAGTGAGAGAGGGAGGAGGGAGCTGAGATTTGTGTCAGTAGGTTCGCCGCGGTGGTCTGGAGCAGTCATACGCTCGCTAGTCTCCTGCCACCACTTGTCTCTCTCTCTCAGCCACATTACGTGCTGAAATTGCCACTCGAGTTATGTCGAGCGCCGCCACATAGTCCAGCTTTTTTTAACTCGACTTATGTTGCTCGCCGCTAATTAAGGGTTAAACATTGACTTTTGTAACTGAATGCTTAATAAATAATGTGTTCAATTTGCATTGGTAAGTAAACATGTACACAAAGTCTGTTTACTATATGGTATAATATCGTAACACCTACCGATTGTACAATGCACATATACTCTCTCTCTCTCTCTCTCCCAGAATCAGTCTTTCCCTCTTCCTATGACTTAAATAACTTCAAACTCCGTGTGTCCGGGCATTTTGGCTCGAACGTCCCTTGATTTTGGCCCTGTCACTCTTTCAACTCTGGGGGAGGCACTCGCTGTGGGCAGTTCTGCCTTTTGCCTCCCTCACTCATATAGAAGAACACAAATATATATATAATTATACTGTATATTGTTGTGATTGCAGGTGTGTGGCAAAGCAGTACCTAAAATACTTTCCACAACACAACCAAAGTACAATAAACAATATACTCGACCCGGAAAGAGGTGATCTGCTCTTCAGGGTCTTTTTAAGGGCAAATGATACCAACCCCTTGACATAATAACAATAGCGGGTACACACCTCCACAACCTGGTAGCCCATCTATTCATCTCGGCCTGTCCAAAGTTGCTTGGCTTATTGATCTTGTACTACAGTAGTTAGACAAATATCCAATATCTGGGATAAAGTGTTCATAATATACCATGCATAAATATCAATTGAAACAAATACCTCAGTGTAATTGGTGAATATACTGTACAGTACAGTAGGTTCGAAGTTGCGTTATCTTATGGTGTGTAGTGTGTGGTAGATGGGTTACCCAGCCTGTTACACATGGGTTATTACAAAGTATACAGGTTACAACAGTGGTGGATGGGTTACCCAGCCTGGTACACATGGGCTATTACAAAGTATACAGGTTACAACAGTGGTGGATGGGTTACCCAGCCTGGTACACATGGGCTATTACAAAGTACACAGGTTACAACAGTGGTGGATGGGTTACCCAGCCTGGTACACATGGGCTATTACAAAGTACACAGGTTACAACAGTGGTGGATGGTCTTCCCAGCCTGGTACACATGGGCTATTACAAAGTACACAGGTTACAACAGTGGTGGATGGGTTACCCAACCTGGTACACATGTGCTATTACAAAGTACACAGGTTACAACAGTGGTGGATGGGTTACCCAACCTGGTACACATGTGCTATTACAAAGTACACTGGTTACAACAGTGGTGGATGGGTTACCCAGCCTGGTACACATGTGCTATTACAAAGTACACAGGTTACAACAGTGGTGGATGGGTTACCCAACCTGGTACACATGTGCTATTACAAAGTACACAGGTTACTACAGTGGTAGATGGGTTACCCATCCTGGTACACATGGGCTATTACAAAGTACACAGGTTACAACAGTGGTGGATGGGTTACCCAGCCTAGTACACATGGGATATTACAAAGTACACAGGTTACAACAGTGGTGGATCGGTTACCCAGCCAGGTACACATGGGCTATTACAAAGTACACTGGTTACAACAGTGGTGGATGGGTTACCCAGCCTGGTACACATGGGCTATTACAAAGTACAGGTTTCAACAGTGGTAGATGGGTTACCCATCCTGATACACATGGGCTATTACAAAGTACACAGGTTTCAACAGTGGTAGATGGGTTACCCAGCCTGGTACACATGGGCTATTACAAAGTACACAGGTTTCAACAGTGGTAGATGGGTTACCCATCCTGATACACATGGGCTATTACAAAGTACACAGGTTTCAACAGTGGTAGATGGGTTACCCAGCCTGGTACACATGGGCTATTACAAAGTACACAGGTTTCAACAGTGGTAGATGGGTTACCCATCCTGATACACATGGGCTATTACAAAGTACACAGGTTTCAACAGTGGTAGATGGGTTACCCAGCCTGGTACACATGGGCTATTACAAAGTACACTGGTTTCAACAGTGGTAGATGGGGTACCCAGCCTGGTACTCATGGGCTATTACAAAGTACACAGGTTTCAACAGTGGTAGATGGGGTACCCAGCCTGGTACTCATGGGCTATTACAAAGTACACAGGTTAAAACAATGTGCCTCCACAACTGAGATATCTCAATAATTAACCCTTAGAAGATTATGTCGCATTTTGATAGTTTATGCTGGCTATCAATTAGATGATGTTATATAGCTAGTGAAGGATCTATGTGTGTAAAATTGGGTAAAGACTATATCAATTAACCCTCTAGCCTCTGTACAATTTCTAATCTGAATACAATCATCTAATAATAGCCAGAAAACCGAACATATATTCATAATCAGATTTGGAAAGGCTTAATTACTTGCTCCCTTTTGCTATGTCCTACAATGTGACCAATGGATGAAAGTTTCTCCCTGCGCAGGAGTAGAGTCCAGGACATTGGCTGAACCTGTTAATCATTACACCATCGGCAATCAGGCAGATATAAATTTAGGGTTAAACGTTAACTTAAGCTACTTTCAGGGTTGTATTTTTCTATATGTATGTTTTTTGTTTTATGGAGAAAGGAAATGCAATTAACGATCTGTAAAACTATCATAATTGTTGTTTCATTCACAGTTTCCTGGAACAGTAAGATAAAAAAACGGTATAATTTTTCCCATAAAATTATGCAAGATATGTTGCTCTCATTCAGGCCACGTGTAATGGTTAATACCGTAGTTTATAAAAATATAATTAAACTAGTAATTAAAAGTAAACTATTAGTCTGCCTCCCTGCACTTTATATAAATTGATCTAATTATGTTGGAAGCTTTTCGACAAACAGGAGTTTTAGAGTGTGCTAATTGCATTTGCATGTTGGTAATTTATATCCAACTTTACTTTGTGATGAAGGCAATATAACATCTTGGGCCCGGGTGGTATGGCTGGCTTCATAATGATAATTAGTTGCTGCTGGTCTGTAATATTTGAAATTATACTCATCATTTATAATGTCACTTATTACAGGGTTATTATTGTTCTATGTTATGTGTGTGTGTGTGCACTGACTGTTAATAATTGTCAATAAAATATGTACAGTGTAGTGCTGTAATTATGAACATACATATTGGGAATTATAATGTTGTTATTGAGTGTTCCAGACTGGTTATACCCTATCAGGTAAGGTAGAGCATTACATATATACAGTGGAGAAGTGTGTACATCTAGTTATAGTAGGTTAGAACATCCAATTACAAGGAAACAGTGTACGATGTTGTTATTGAGTGTTCCAGACTGCTTATACACTATCAGGTAAGGTAGAGCATTACATATATACAGTGGAGAAGTGTGTACATCTAGTTATAGTAGGTTAGAACATCCAATTACAAGGAAACAGTGTACGATGTCATTTACAGATCGAAGCTCAAGTAATTCGGCTTGTACCTGTTTCTGTTGCTAATGATGTGTTATAGTGTTGATATGACTGTATAACGAATGTCAACTACCTGTGTGATGATCAGTGAAGGCAACACTCAACCAACCAAACACCTTACCCGATAAGAGGTTAGGTTACGATATGTTAGTTTTGACTTGGTTATCATGTGGTCGGTTAAGAGATGTTAGGAACATTATTTAAGTTTCATGGAGGTCTTGTAAGGAAACGAAAAACAAAGAAAATAGTCCATATACAAATACATGAACAAATCAATACACATCTGCCCTTAAGTTATGATAGGTTACGTTGTTCCAGTTTACTATATGGTAGGTTCAATGGTTTAGCCTGAACGAAGAGGCGGGGCTTAATTACCATACAGTGCTATACAGTGTACCTATGTTATACTTATCAATATACAGTATATTTCATCATTGTCTCTAAATTGATTAAGCTCATAATTATGTTATTTTATCCTTCTACATATGGACATATGGTTAGCTAAACAAAATCACATACTTATTTTTATAATTATGTATTCACTAAAATGTAATACATATATTATATGTGTTCAATACAGCACAATGTGATTATAATGTTCATATAGGAACCAACTGCAAAGCAGTGGATATATAGTGATGACATAATTATGTCACATGCAAAACCATTACTTAACCCCTTCAGCAAAATAGTGGACATATAGTGATGAAATATGTCACATGCCAAACCATTACTTAACCCCTTCATCTGTGCCTTTGTCTCTAATTTCCTTTCCGCCCGTTCCATAGCTGTGGTTGTGGACGGCCATCGCTCACTTCCTCACCCTATAAACTCTGGTGTTCCTCAGGGCTCTGTCCTATCTCCTGTTCTCTTTCTATTGTTTATAAATGATCTTTTCAACTGCACCTTAATTCCCATCCTTTCATACTCAGACGACTCAACCTTACACTATTCCATTAGTTTTTCAGAACGCCCCAGCCAGCAATCCCCCAACGACAAACTTAATGAAGCCATAGAACACTTACATTCTGATCTAAATACTATCTCCAATTGGGGCAGAGAAAACCTTGTTACCTTTAATGCTTCCAAAACCCAATTTCTCCATCTATCTACCCGTCCAGGACTCCAAGCGGACTATCCCTTATTCTTCAACAATACAAAAATCAATCCTTCATCTTCTCTCAATATTCTTGGTGTCTCTTTTTCTTCTGCTCTCATTTGGAAGGACCATATTACCAGTCTTGCTAAGGCAGCCTCCCAGAAGCTGGGTGTGCTCAACCGCCTTAGGGGGTTCTTTACCCCTGCACATCTTCTTGCTCTGTACAGGGGCATAGTGCGTCCTTGTATTGAGTATTGTTCACATGTGTGGGGAGGTTCCTCTCACACCGCTCGCCTAGACAAATTTGAAAGGAAGGCCTTTCGTATCATTAACTCCCGTCCACTCACCAATTCTCTGTAATCTCTCTCTCTCCGCCGCAATGTTGCATCTCTCTCGCTATTCTATCGCTACTATAATTATTATGTTCCTTCCAACAACCAACTATACTCCTAAAATCGATTAATGAAATTTACAAACACATGTGGCAGTCCGTGGATTCGAATCCAGGATGCTCACACCGAAAATCAACACCTTATGCATCGCACCACGAAGACAGTTAAAGAATGGTGGACACTGCCTACGATTTAGTATGCAACTTCGAATCCTGCATATCAATCTAAGCATGTACACACATCCCAACTGCAACTCACGTAGGCTATGCATATGTGAATGGAAAGAGCAATTAATGGGGCCTTAACCACTAGGGAAGTCCTCTCGATAAATTACCCCTGAACCAATATCAATTATTATGTTTAATCAGTGTTCCTCAGAGCTCTCCCAGTGTATACCACCTCCTTTACGTAGGGCACGTGGTACCCATCTTGCAACACAATCCCACCCCTACTCTGTGCAACTTTCCAACCCAAGAGTGAAACGTTATTCTCAAGCTTTCTTCTATTCAACAGCTGAGTTCTGGAACTTTTTCCCAGAATCAGTCACTCCCTCTTCCTATGACTTAAATTGCTTCAAACTCCGCGTGTTTAGGCATTTTGGCTCGAACGTCCCTTGATTTTGGCCCTGTCACTCTTTCAACTAAGGGGGAGGCACTCGCTATAGGCAGTTCTACCTTTTGCCTCCCTTACTTAAATAGAAAAAAAATATCAGGATGACATTTGTTTACCCATGATTATGGCTATAATTAGACGACTTTATGTTGTTTAAGAAGGACCTGTGTTATACAGAGGGTTTACTGATATCGTATTTACCATGTTGCATTCTAGAGGTAGATTATAAGCTAAAGAAAATCGTCTAATGAAGCCCAGATAATGATGCAAATATAAATGGAAAACATGTTACAGGTGGTTTGTAATTTGTATAATGGTGCCAAAGCCTGTGTTAAGGTAAATCAGAATTTATGCTCATACTTTCCATGCAACACCGGATTGAGACAGTGAAAATCTATCACCCTTATTATTTGCTGTTTTCCTTAACGATTTTAAAAGTTCCCTAATTGATAAGTATCCAGGATACCGTTTGTCATTAATAAAATAACACTTCCTTAGCATTAATAATACAGAGGTTTACCTACATGTATTTTGGCTTGTGTACATAGATGATACTATTGTTCTTGCTGAATTTGATAAACAATTACTATGTATTCCGGAAGCTATACCGGACTATTGGGATAAATGTGTTTTACATGTCTATGACAAGTAAAACTAAAGTCATTATTTTCTCAAAGGGGAAGCTAAAGCAGCACACAAACTGTACGTTTGGTAACAAACTTATACAAGTTGTTGAGGATTATGTGTATTTTGGTACAGCTTTTAAATATAATGGTATTTTCCGTTAAGCTATGAACAAGCATATTTCTCAAGCCAAACGAGTCACCTTTGGATTATTTAGGAAGACTAATTGTTTAGACTTCCCTAAAGATATATGTTTCGATCTTAATTAATTGTGGTGAAATTAATAAAAAACATAGATTATAAACGTATT
The DNA here is from genome assembly GCA_032716605.1 of Paralithodes platypus. Lineage (NCBI taxonomy): Eukaryota > Metazoa > Arthropoda > Malacostraca > Decapoda > Lithodidae > Paralithodes > Paralithodes platypus. The sequence goes on from CM064549.1 coordinate 2,926,860, forward strand.
ATACCTATATTGTGATATGGATGTGAAGTTTGGAGTTTTGAAAATATTCATCATGTAAATGTGACCTGTAACTCATTCCTTAAAACAAATCTTAAGTTGGCGTAAAAATACATTAATTGAGAATGGCTTAGGGAGGCACTTAGATTAAGATCTTCTGACATAGTATAAACAAAGGTGGTGGGATGATACCAATAATAATTCATCTTGCATAAACTATTGATTAATGAGAATCTATGAACAATTACAAACATAATTTACTAACACATCCTAAGCAGTTCTCAACCTGGATCTGTGTGTACTGTACCATATTAGTTCCTGGAATGACAACAGCTGTGGTGATGCTGATAAAATTATGGATTCCACTAATCAACTGATGTAAACAGTGATAAAGTTGAAGGCATTGGCATTTGTATAGGATCACATTTCCATAGGTTATTTATAACGGGTGTTACAAATACTATAAACATCAATTTGGCCAGAATAACAGGTATATGTTTGATTTATGGTAGAATAACTAATGATCAAGTGGATGTCAGCATAGTACAGAACACACTAATATCTCGGTTGTGTACAGGGGCATCTCCAACAGAGACGGCGGACATGATTGAAGAACAGTTCCTGTGGAAACTACTGGGATAAATAGCAATCGACCTTAACTTCAAGATGCTCGGTTTTATTTTGTTTGATTTTTTGCTAAAATTTACAATGTTCAAAATTAAAGTTTCACTTCCATATCCGTCGGCTTCTTACGTCCTACCTACCGATAAATATGCCCGTCTCATATTAGATTATCCCTTTTTTGAGATTTAAAAAAAAGTGTATTCATACATAATACCTGCATTGTATTTCTACCTTCATTATTTCAGTTCAACTACACCTTAATGTGTTCTTTATTGTCTATGTTTGGGACTTTTACAATGGCCTTGCATCATCGTTACTCTTACATAATGGTATTAACCGTTACCAATAAATATAACTCTACTACTGTTGCCCACTAATTTGTCAGTTCTTATTATACATTTTATCTTAATGTAATCACTTTTACACTCGTACCATCATCACGGTATCTGTCTTTTGTTCTCGTAATACGTTCATATCACCTTTGTATTTAGTAATCAAACTTCGTATTTTGTCAGCAGCAAACAATGTATATAGTATATATATATATTGTTACGTATCTTGATTTAGAAGTGGTTAACTATATCAATAAAGACAGAACAGTTAATATGAAAGTGTAGCAAACTGCTGAAGGCCAAAAGAACGTAAAATATTAAAGTCAGTTCTGCTGTTACTTGCTTTCCCTCAGTTGTTGGGACAGTTATCCTTACTACTCTTGATACACTTCAATTATATTTAATCAGGAAAATATTTAAAGTTACATTGAACGTTTAATATGAAATAGGCTATTTATTACGAATACTAAAAGTTCAATATGTAAGCAAGGGTGTTAAGTCACTAGAATATCTCAATTAATCTGGATTATCAGCAAGGTATTAAGATATTTTATAATTTATTTAAGTTTGTTAACCCTTTAAAGATTGTTTTATTCTTTCAATGTTATCTCGTTATTCTTAGTTTATTATTATTCTCCCTTTAGTATTTGATCTTATTTATTCTTATTACTGAAAGACATTTGACTAAATAAAAATGGTAAGGAAATATTACAAAGTCACATATCAAATGGAATTATATTTATAAACGTAATTAAGGTATTTTACAATTAATCAACATAATAAGCAATGAAAGTTATGATAGAGTTTCAGGATCGTTTTGCATACGTTCTGATTTCACTAAAGTACGAATTAAAGTTTAGTAGGCTTAGGCCTTTACAATGCCTATTCCGAATAATAGTCAGGTAAGTATTTAACTTATACAAGGCTTAATCATTAATTATGAATGACAATAGCTTTACATCAAGTTAGTTAATTGTTAATAAGTAAAGTAGAATATTCAATCACAAATCATCTCTGAATCAAACATTAATTCTAATCACCAAAATTAAACAGTAATTCAAAATATATATCTCTCCAATTAAATTAAACATATATGATTCTCCAATCAAACCTATATGATTTCTCCAATCCAATCTATATGATTTATCCAATCCAATCTATATGATTTATCCAATCCAATCTATATGATTCTCCAATCACAAAATCTTAAATCAAATGTGTGTATGTTTTCGACATACCTCTGGTTAATTAATAGTCACAAATAATCCCTAACTAACGTGTAAGAGGTCACTCTGGGACACAACTTAACACATAATAATATACAAGCCTTTGAAGTCTGTCTCGTCTCCCCACCACTCTGCTCGATTCCCCAGCTAAGAAAGTACTAGTTTGAATTATCAAATCCCCGGCTTATATATCGTTCCCTGGACCTAGCTAATCCAATCAGGAGTCAGGAAGCAGGTGCCGGAACCAGTCAGAAGTTAGGAAACACATCGACCAATTATAGGTGAGAAGCAGGAGTGGTGTAGCCAATCCAGGTGTTAGAAGCTCACCACATCACAGGTGCCCCGCCCCTCTCACGCAAGTTTTGGCGGGAAAGCGAGGAATGTGAAGAATGCAGGAAATAGCGGGCCGCTCTCCCCCTCTCTCTCGTCAGCAGGGTTGAGTAGTTGCCACGAGGTTGTAAAGTCACGTTCAACAGGTTGGTCAGGTCACATGACATCCGGTCGGTACGGATGTTACAATATATATATATATATATATATATATATATATATATATATATATATATATATGTTATATATATGCGCATACATTTGGTGTGAGAATGTTAGGTTAGAGTCTTTTGAGTGTCACATGTATACGTTGATTTTATTAACCCTTACTGTACCATAGGGTACTACCATAAATGTACCCTTCAATACCAAGCAATATGGTCAAAATGGCTTTAGAGGCAAGATATAACAGCCTCCCACCTCAAATGTCAATGAAACACTGACCTAGAGAGCCTGTGGAAGCTTGCAGCCAACCTAAGAAGTGTTGCCAGTTCCTTAGAACAGTGTTTACAAGTCATGGTACACTCATGCATACTAAAAGTTGCTCATGGGTGGGTCCTTCCTTCCCCTACTCCACCCTGGGCAGGTGAAAGGGGGGAGTCGGGTCCAAGTCTACCGCACCTTCCACCCCCAAACTATGCCCAACTACCCCACCTTCCTTCTCTAGCTGGCAGTTAATGATTAGCGACGATTGTGCTAATGCATTGCAAATTAGTGTTAAACTATCATTGCCCATGCTTACAATGGCCAACATTAAAAATGTATTAGGTATATATTAATACAATATATACAGTATAATTTTATTCTCATAATGAGTCTCTATGCACAGCCTGGGTTACAAGAATCTCAGCTGTAGTGATCTGCTTCTCTCTCTCTCTCTCTCTCTCAAACTACGAGGTCAGTTCATTTAAGTGTTTAAAATATGTAATGGGTTTAACAATGTGGATCATAGCAAACCGTTTAGCCTCAACATGAATACAATACGCAACCATGGCTGGCAGTTAGAATTGAAAAGGTTCAGCACTAGTATTTGTGGAAACTGTTTCCCATTTAAGTGGGGTCACCGACTTTTTTTTATCTTTTTCTCCTTTTCTCTTTTCCCTGGCTTGTATCCATTCGGCCCCATTCAGCCAATTGTTTTAGACGTTTATCCCCATCCAGGTGTCGATTTCTTCCTGGCGAAGTAGGCTGAATGGGGCCGAATGGATACAAGCCATAGAGAGAGGGAAAGATAAAAAAAACAAGGTGGACTCCCTTAAGATCTGTTCTACCTGGAACAAACTTTCAGTCAAGGAAATGGCTGCAAGAATTGCTCACAAGGTGATACAAGCATGAAACTTCCCGGAAATGTTCACAAGGACCTACTTTACAATTTCAGAGCAGGAGCCACCGAGATTTCTGTATTGAATAGCAACGGTTGCTAGGCAAAGCATTTTCCTTAGCAACCGGCAGCAACGATGCAGTTTCTGAACTACTATGAAGTGTTATGACTTTGTACTTTTATTTATTTTCCTATATTCACTCCTAAAATGGTTCAAAAGATGTATAAAAACATATATATCTATATATAATAGAGTGAATGTCAGCACACAACCAGGGCACACTGGTGACATCACTGCTGTGTAACTCAGCATGGGGTTCAGTGCCAGCTGATCTAGATATACTAGTACTTTAATAAGTACTAGTATATCTAGATCAGTGTCCCAAATGCTATCTAACAGCCCCAAATCCACTAGCTACTAAACTGTAGTTTGTAGTTGGTAGATGTAGTTAGATAGCGGCGCCTGAATTGACAGGATGTGCCAGCGCGGGAGAGCCGAGCCAAGGGTAACGGGGCTTAAGAATTACCGGGAAGGTGTACAGATCGCACGGGCTAGGTGTAGGGAAACTGAACCTAGTTGTATCCCATAAAGGAATGTGTGCAACAGATGTATTTGATAAAGGTGGTAAAAGGATAAACCCTCGGCCTTAATCATATTTTGTTTCCAGTTTCAGCAAGTTTGATATATTTGATCTGCGCACAGTGATAGTCAAGACGTACTGAATATTCACAGAAATGGCCAGTGCCTCATCTTCATCTGTTCAAGCAACTGATTGGACTATCTGTGTTTTTTGTCAACTGGACACCAAAGAGTCTCTCATATCACCAACTGACAGAGGCTATGAAACCATAGTAGACAACATCACACAGTTTAGTAACCTTGACTCAATGCCAATCAAAATCAATCTGGCATGACTTGACCATGGGAATGGTATTCAATTAACGTTGAAAGAACAGAATGCAAAGTGGCACAAATCTTGTTATCAGAAGTTTTCACATACCAAACTGGAACGCGCAAAACGAAAGCACAAGTCTGAGGAAGATGGGACTGCTTCAAAACGAATTTTCACACGTAGCACTAGCAGTGGTGGTGATACTGCCTCAAGTGGAACAGTTGGAAGCAATTGTCCCAAATGCTTCTTTTGTTCCCAGCAGCAAACAAAGGAGAACCTCGGCGAAGTCTGTACATTTCAACTAGATTTTCGTGTGAGGAAATGCGCACATGATCTACAAGATGAAAATCTTCTTGCAAAATTAAGTGCAGGAGACCTTATTGCCCAGGAGGCAAAGTATCATGCAAACTGCCTTACAAACCTGTACAATAGAGCACGTGCAAAGGTATCACAGGATCAGGATGCCTCAGATGACCAGACATGTAAAGGAATTGCTTTGGCTCAGCTGATTTCCTACATTGAGGAGAAGAGGCAAGATGAGGATGTGAAGGTGTTCAGACTTGCAGATCTTGTGAAGCTCTACACTGACAGGCTAAATCAACTTGGAGTGGATGTTACTGCACGAGTAAACAGTAAGCATCTGAAAGACCGCATTCTCATGCATCTCCCAAGGATGAAAGCTTACAAAGAAGGACGAGATGTGTTCATGGCTTGTGAAGAAGATGTTGGCTCTATTCTCCGAGAAGGATACCAGACTGATCGAGACGAGCAGAGTGTCATGATGACCCAAATTGCTGAAATGATCCGACAGGACATCTTCGCACACAAAATAACATTCTCTGGATCGTTTGGCCATAACAGCCAAGTGGAGTCTGTTCCACGGTCCCTTTTGTCACTGGTCAGCATGCTTATCAATGGTTCAAACATCACAGATCAAACATCCAACACAACTATCAGCCAACCAATACTATCCATTGCTCAGCTGTTGGTGTACAACAGCATCAAGAGACGCAGGGATTCTGTGAGAAATCCACAAGTATATCACAGCAAAGATCGTGAAACGCCACTACCCGTCTATGTAGGTCTTAAGGCTCATGCACTAACCAGAGATAGAAAGTTGATTGAGAGTCTATATACTCTTGGTATGTCGGCATCATACAACCGCACAATGGACTTGATCACATCATTGGGTAATAACGTCTGTGACTATTACCATCGGATTGGCACAGTCTGTCCTCCTCAACTTCGCAAAGGGCATTTCATCACCAGTGCTGCAGACAACATCGACCACAACCCTAGCTCTGCGACATCTACAAGTTCATTCCATGGCACCAGCTTGTCCTTGTTCCAGAATTTCACTCCGCGAGATGTCTGTGAAGATGAAGACAATGGCCAAGGATTCACTAATTCAATAACTCAAGAGAGGGGGTTGAGGAAAATGAGCGACTTGCCCCTTTCGTACACTGAACTGAAACCAACACGGTTGCCAAAAAATGACGTCTTTGTCCCACCCATCCCTGCAGACCTGGCTTCTTCCAACACCCCTTTGACCAAGGACATGGACAAGGAATATGAGTGGCTGAGTCATGTTGAGAAACATCATGCAGATGACATATCAGCAGAGGCGACTTTGTCTTGGGCAGCATACCATGCCAGCAGAGTGCCAGACCCAGACATTCTGCCATCTGTGAATGCCATGATGCCTCTCTTTGTTGAGGAAGCCAGCTCACCATCTATGCTTCGGCATTGCATGGAAGTGGTGAAGTCAGCAGTTCATCACCTCAACCCTGGCCAGACTCCAGTGATTAGTGGGGACCAACCTCTGTATGCTACACTGAAGAAGCTGCAATGGAATATGTCCGAACTGTATGGTGAGGACAAGTTTGTAATGCTTATGGGGGGTCTACACACTGAAATGACAGGCTTGAAAGCTTTGGGTCATTGGCTTGATGGAAGTGGTTGGGTGGAAGTTCTCCAGGAAGCTGATGTTGCCACACCAGGCATTGCTGAGTCCTTCCTGAAGGCATCACATGTGACTCGAACCCGTCATGCTCACCAAGTCACTGCATGTGCATTGTACATCCTTCTGAAGAAGGCTTATGATGGATATGTTGCAAACAATTCCGAAGAATCCACAGACACTTTCAGCACATGGTGTGAACGGCGAAAATCTGAAAGTCCTCAGTTCATGTACTGGCATACGAGTCTAGAGCTGGAACTTCTCTTGTTCACATTTGTGCGATCACTACGTACTGGTGACATTGATTTGTATGTTGATACATTTGAAGAAATTGACACCTTGGTTCTTCAGTCTCAACCACACCCAGTACGCACGTTGGATGTCCGTACATGTGCGTGACATGAGCAGTCTATCTCACACTCATCCAGATGTTGCCAAAGAATTTCAGCAAGGCAAGTTTGTAGTGGCAAAATCCCAGAGAAAATTCTCCCTCATTGCTGTCGATCACTGCCATGAACAAAACAATGGAGTAATGAAGGATGAAGGCGGAATCATCGGGCTTACCCAGGATGCAAACTCCCTCTTGAGATGGGCAGTGGCAGGACCAGAACTTGTCAGAGTTATTTCTGAGTTTGAAGCGACCATGGTAGGGAAACAACAAAGTTCTGGGCAAAGAAACCATCATGAACAAACCCGGTCAACCCAGAAGTTGTTTGCTGGACAGGTTCAGGCGGTAGTTAGTGTAATGGAGGACATGGGGAGCCCATTTGAGGAGGAAGGGCAGGACCTTCTCAGACTCCATACAAAGGACATCATGGATGAGCAGTCAGTCGAGTGTCTAACCACTCTCGCATCAAAGGGTCAGGAGCAGTATGCAACATTTGTGGAAGAGCGGCTCAGAACAAATACTAAGCCAATCACAGCAACAATTACCAGGAACAAGGTGGTACTGTTCAATGTCCAAGGCAAACGATCAAACAAATCAGGGGACAAAGTCAGTCTCCTCAAAAGTGAATCTTCGCTGTTTGCAAGTCTGTATGTTGCATGTCAGACAAGGAAAGGTGACTTGAACAATTTCTTCAATCATCAATCATGCACAGACTGCAAATGTGTTCATGCGCATCTAAAATGCACAGCCTACTGCAAATGCAAAAGTGACTGTGACAACAGTGTCTGAAGCTTTAGGAGTGGCATTTTTATAGCCTGACTTGCCCTAAATTGGATTTTATGCCACATAATTCTTGTATATGATCTCCAAATGCAATGCTACATGTTTTTTAGAACAAGGAGTTGAGAAAAAACCATAGCACCTCACAGTTTTCCAGAAACTGCATTGTTGCTGCCGGTTGCTAAGGAAAATGATTTGCCTAGCAGCCGTTGCTATGCAACACTGAAATCTCGGTGGCTCCTGCCCTGAAATTGTAAAATAGGTCTTTGTGAACTATTGTGGAAAGTTTTATGCTTGTATCTCCTTGTGAGCGATTCTTGTCCTATTTAGTACCGATTGCCCTCACTATAAGGAGTGTAGTGCACTGAACAATGTGTCTCCTTCCACTTCGAATATTTCCCCTAAATGGACCGCAAGGTCTTTGAGATACTAACTATTCCTTGTAACTCCATTTAGCTCTCCCATAGCACACACTTTCTACAACCAATATATAACGGGTCTGAATGGGTTATATTTCCTTTTAATTGTGTGTGTGATGAATGTTGCCTGCATTCCATACACATAGAGGAAAGTTGATGAGGTTTGTAGAAGTGAGAGGCTGGAATCACAGACAGAGACAAAGAAAGGGGAAGTGAGAAGGCGAGCACTGCTACTCAAGGGCTTTATACTCAAACCTTACTAACAAAATTAACACCGACTTTGATCGTAAGTTGTATCAGTTCTACATTTAATTGATTAACAAAAAGTGTACAGGCCAGATCAAATTAAATACAGACCGCTTATAGTATGTATGGGGTTAAATAAATGTAAAAACCGGTTGAAATTATGAACGAAACCCTATTCCAGCCTATTTTTGCCTTAAATATTTTGCTTTTATGACATAAAAGCCTGACTGTGTAAGTATTTTGAGAAACTTGGAGTAAATCGTAGAGGGCACGTTGATGCGTATTGCAATATTGGTGAACATAATATCCTGAATACTGTACGAGATTGGATTTAATTACGGTATTATTATATACAAATCACATTAAATCTTGATCGTAGAAAATAGTGCAATGCGAGAGACAAACACACGCAGAGAGAGAGAGAGAGAAAGAGAAAGCACAAGACCACTACAGCCAAGAATCGTGTAACCCGCGTTGTGTATAGAAACTCATTTTGAGAATACAATTATACAGTATATTGTATTAATAAATTCCTAATAAATATTAAATGATGGCCATTGTAAGCATGTGCAATGATGGTTTAACAATTATTTGCAATACATGGGAACAATCTTCGCTAATCACTAACTGCCAACTAGAGAAGGAAGGTGGGGAAGTTGGGGATATTTGGGGGTGGATGATGGGGGTAGACTTGGACCCGATTCCCCCCTTCCACCTGCCAAGGGTGGAGTAGGGGAAGGAAGGACCCACCCCTGAGCAACTTTTAGTACACGTGAGTGTACCAGCCACTGCCTGATACTTGCAGTTACAAGGACCGTATATTGCTGAGTGCTTGCATCCGTCGCTGGAACTGGGGAGTGATTTATCTACTGACGGCTGGCAGCTGTCGCTGGGATTGTACAGGTTAATTGAGTTTAGAAGTAAAGTTGGTTGATAAAAAAATATGAATTTATGTTGCCATTAATGGTCCTAGTCTCATATTGCTGTCCATTTCCATTACACTCTGCCTCCATATACGTCTCTTCAGTTCCTACCGTCTCCCTTACCCCACCTATGTAAGTGCCTCTCTACCTGTTAGCCACATGTATCACAACACTCACCAATAGTTAATCTCCGCGGGCTACAATAGTTCAGCCCAAAATCCGTCATGGCTGGGTAAAAGGGAACTGGAAAGTAACGATTGATGGGGAAGGGGAAGTGCCTATGTATTCGTAATCGACTTTATAATTATGCAAACACAAAAATAATGAAACAATCAGTCAGTCACAGAGTGGCAGCGTAAAGGGGTGGGGGTTTTAGGTCAGGCACATGATGTCAATTCTTAATAACCCTCAAATGTTATACCAACTTGCATTTACTATATTGTTTGAGGTTCATCCACGAGTATATTATGGATGTGCTGATGTATGTATATGATATACTGTATATGTATACAATATATATATTTCTAGTTTATAAGTGTATGAAGAATACAAAAGACTAAGCTGCTTGTAACAAGTGTCCCCAAAACACTGACAGAATGATAGAGAGCCAAATTCAAGGTGCGTTAGATTAAAAATGTATGGATACACAAAGTTTGAAGCAGTATACATGATAGGATGAAGGAAAAATGGATTGAGGAAGAAAGTTCAGGAGTTTACTTCTTGAATGGAAGAAAAACTAGGAATATCGGTTCACTCATGAGTTAGAAAATGGACAGAATAGGGACAGGAAACTGTTGAAAGTCGGATGCCACCTACTCTCTGTAAAGGAGGGGGCATACACTGAGAAAGTTCTGAAAAACACTATAGCCTATATTGAAATAGAGGTAGAGGAGTGAGATTGATGCAACTTTGTGGTGTGTAGAACTATATTTCAGACAACTATAGTAAGAGGAGGCGAGTTGATGAGACCAAATGTGTTTGACTCTTAATGGTGTCAATATTGAGTCAAATTGAGTTTTGCTTCTCCGGAGTGTGAATATTTACGTTTGAATTATATGTTTCCAGTTAGCATGTATATTCTATTGTATTACATTGAAAATAGTGTATGTGGCATGTAATGCAATAGCAAATGTAACTGGCAATAGTGTTTTTTCCACAGACTTTACGCAAGACGCCTATTTGATACAACGGATGTAAAGAATTAAATAATGTGGTGTAAGTATTCTATCATGTGTATTTAGCAAATGTATGAAATGTTTCCAGATAGATTAACATATGCCATGTTGTTACTACTACCAACACTGTGTTCGTTCCTTGCAAGTCCAAGCTTTTAGACTGCCACGAGCATTGCGGTGTACTCATGCTGCACTAACTCTAATACATAAAACCATACATTTTGTTCTACATACATGGATATTAACAATGTGCACTATACTCTCATATATCATGTCTACTTCCGCTCCTATTATTAAAGCCTTTAAAATTTGTATAATCAAGTTTATGTAATTTTGTTATAACCTTCAATCTGTCACTATCTATAATATCATATAATTCAACCACTACATTCAATGGGATATTTTGTTATCTGTGACAGTCAAACTACACCAAAATTGTATTTTAAATTAATGATTGCAAGATCAGTATAGTGGGACCTCAGGTAACGCGGGTAATTCATCCTGCCAAACGGCTGTGGTATGTAAAGACGCGTTGCATAAAGCAACGACTTCTCCAAAATCCCCTTTTTGAGCCATTAATAACTCCCTATAACTTAACAAAATAAAAATCAAACATCATTCATACACACCTAACATGTCGATATTCATGAAATAAGGAAAATTAAATAGGGTAAGATAACAAAAATCATCTGATACTGTACCTTTGTTGGTGATGAAGTGGTGCGTCGCCCCCTCTCTTGTTTCCCCTCCCACCATCCGGACGATACTCGTCCTCGTCTCCAAATCCCGAGAAGAGTGACATAGCATCGTCCACGTCAATAGCATAAGGGAGAAAGTCATCCAAACCTTCCTCGTTCTATTTCTCTATTTCTTCCCGTTGCTGGCGGACTCAAAAGAATTCCGTGATTAGGGATTGTTGGTGTGCATTTACACGATCGGTGAACATCTTGGTATAGGCTCGTAAAAAGTTGAATGTTGTGTGGATATAGCAGTAGCCCTATCATTATCAGCATCGCCGTCCCTTATTTTGTCTGCCAACCGCATCGCCAATTCAACAATATCCCGTAAAACTAGGTTGCTCAGTTCCCCTTGGGGTCTATCTTCTTCGTTCATTGGTTCTTCATAATCAGCTAAATCATCTTCTAGCTCCTGCAATAGCTCCTCTGGATCTAGGTCAGGCGGTAGAATCATGGCTCTTGTGGTCTTCTTTGTTAACCTCTTTCAGACCTGCTACGTTATGAGCTGCTGCTACTGCCTGGCCCACCGCCTCATCTACCGACTGTGGCTCACCTGGTAGGTCTACTTGATGCCTCTCCAAACTGTTATGATAGGTGTGGTGGATGGTGGCTTGCGTTAGTTCATTTCAGCCTTCAACCACTAAGGCTATTCCATTCTTAACCCTCAATTTGCGTCTCCAGTCATATGACCGCCGCCATTTTGAGGCTATTATGAGCAATGAGAGAGTATGAGAGAGAGACTGGGCGTTGCAGGGACGATAGGCAGGCTTCAACCGCTCGCCATGGCTGTGAGTCGTATACTGAAGTCCTACACACCCCTCTCTCACTCATGGGATCCTTCTCACACACCAAAAACCACAAAATTGCCAATAATATAGGTAATCAACTTGAGCCAGAATATACCCATTATATTATGCTAGAGTTATTGTTTGTAATATAATTGTATTCACCTGAACATTATTGTAACTACAGTGTATACACGTAAGGGCTATCATTTAATATAATATAAATGTATTCAACTAATATTTCTTTAAGAAACTGCACCCTAACTATTCGTTAAATATCTCCTGTAATTAAGAATGAATGGAAACGAACAAAAAGTAAATGCAATATATTTGTGGTTTGTGTGGTTTACTCACGCTTGTTCAACTGTTGTTCGCAATAGAAGCATTCAAACTGTACCGTTACCTTCAAACTCAAGAATCCCGGACTGTTTATGTCTCTGCCCGGAATCAAGCCAAATCTGTTCTCCGACTTGCCAGAAACTCTTTCATCAAAACAAATGCTCTAAACTGTCTAATTCTAGCTCTCCTCAAGCTTTTTGGCATTTAGCCAAAAACCTCTCCAAAAATTTTACTTCCTCATCTTTTCCTCCTCCTTTCCACTCTGATGGTACCACCATCACCTCTTCCTCTGACAAAGCTGAATTCTTCGCTCAAACTTTTGCTAAAAAACTCCACCTTGGATGATTCAGGTGCTATTCCTCCCTCTCCACCCCCCTCTCACTTACATATGCCTAATACCATAATCTCTTCTAAGGATGTACTCTCGGCCCTCTCTGGGCTTAATACCAAGAAGGCTTACAGAACCGGATGGTGTTCCTCATGTTGTACTAAAAAACAGTTCTTCCTTGCTGACTCCCTGCCTAGGCCAACTCATTCGTTTCTGTCTATCTAATGGCTTTCCTTCTTGCTGGAAGTTGGTTCTTATTCAACCTGTCCCAAAGAAGGGTGACAGCTCTCAACCCTCTAAGTATCGTCCAATTTATCTCATTTCTTGCATCTTTAAGGTATTTTAAACTATTCTTGGCTTTAAATTTCTTAAGCATTAATCTTCCCATAATCTACTTTCAGATTGCCAGTATGGTTTCCTTGAGGGCTGCTCTACTGGTGATCTCCTTGCTCATCTTACTAACTCTTGGGCATCCTCCTTTCGGGACTTTGGTGAAACTTTGTCTATTGCTATAGACATATTGAAAGCCTTCGATATATTCTGGCACAAGTCTTTAATTTCCAAACTAACCTCCTTCGGTTTCTATCCCTCTATCTGTACCTCTGCCTCTAATTTTCTTTCAGACCGCTCCATAGCTGCAGTTGTGGACGGCCATCATAAACGTCCTCAACCTATCAACTCCGGTGTTCCTCAGGGTTCTGTCCTGTCCCCAATTATGTTTCTAATATTTATCAGTGATCTCCTCAACTGTACCTTATATATACCACTCATATGCTGATGACTCTACCTTACACTATACATCTAGTATTTCACATCAACCCAGCATGCAACATTCCAAGACAAACGTGGCGAATCCAAGTAATGCCTATCTTCTGATCTTTCAATTATTTCTGATTGGGGCAGAGAGCCAGTTTCTCCCTCTATCTCCCCATCACAATCTTCCATAAGGCAATTGTTACGACTGAGGTTTAAATATATCAGGGCTCTTATTCATTGGACTAGTAATGGCATAAATGCTGCAACGGAAAGCGCTAGATCCAACCTCTGATGTATATTCCCAGTGAACAAAGAACACAAATACTCTCCAGAGTTCTATATGCAATATTAGGTTATCAAACTCTCAATAAATGTGCGTCTACTCTAGGCTTAATGTTATGTGAAAACAGCCTATTACTACCTATAACCGAAGGTGCTTGGTTATGGTATGCAAAGTAAGGTGGTAAGAGAGGTTACAGCTTACGTTACTTTAATCAATAAATGTCAGGCACTCCTGCATGAAAGAAAGTGCACTAAAGTCCTTCAACACCAACAAGGAATCTTCTTTAAATGTTAGATGCTATCAAGATGCTCGAATCGGAAATGGAACCCAAAAAGGCAGGCAGCGGAACAATGCTCTAGCAGGCTATGCTCACAAAAAGGCAGGATATATAATGCAGTCGGAGCCAAGAATATCCTAAACGCTACAACAATAATAATCGCCACGACAATGCAGTATTCCTATCAACAAAAAGAGCCTAAGTCGTTTGTGTCTCAATACATCAAACTAGGCTGCGAAATGCTTGTGTAATCATAAACGGGTATGCATAATAAGAATAATTGGTTTAATATACTTAATGTCTACTATGACTGATAAAGTCTAGCTAGAGTCAATGATACGAGATACTGGTGCGCATGGCATGCCGCCTAGCCTAGTGCAAATCTCAAGTCTGTGCGTCAAATATTACGTTATAATGAAGGGTAGCTCTCTGGAGAAACCTTAATACCGAAGTATTAAGCGTTCTCCTGGCGTACCTTAAAGACAAACAACGAGCTTAGAACAGTGCAGAATGGTATAGGCAAAAAGCCCTCATTCGTGCATGCTCTACTCTCAATGGCACACAGACTCCAGTTCTCAGGTATGTCGTGCAGCTTTTAACCAAAGCCAGCACCCATCGGAAACAATACCTTATAGTATCAGACTCCTAGTCTAGCATTATCTAATCCAGCAGAACACTAATAATTATAGGAAGCGGTAATGAACAATATGAATGCCAACCAATGCTTCGTGATCAACTTATCTTAACAACTAATATACATGGGTTATATAAGACCTTAACGCACAATACAACTGGCCAGCATGAAGCTGATTATGCAGAGTAACCAGAGGGTATAGGCAAAACACCTCATGCGTGCCTATCCTTTATATCACACACAGACTGTTTTTAGCCAGATCAATAGTTCTGTTTTCGAGCATCTTCTAACTAAAGAAGACCCAACTGAAACAAGTACCTATACTATCAGGACTCCTAGTCTAGCATTTCTAATGACACCATAACACTAATAATTATGGAAGTTGTATTGACAATATGAATGCCAACTTACAATCAACAAATCTTTACATCCAGTTGTTACAAACCTTTAGGCAAAATACAACTGGCCAGCATGAAGCTGATTATGCAGAGTTAACCAGAGGGGGTATAATATTAATAAAAGGTGGTGAAAGATATGGAAAATGAGAGAGATAGGCAGAGAAAAAGGTTCTCAGGTGCAGTTCGGGGGACAGGTATCAAAGGGATAAGAGGGATGCGTTCTAGACACCAGATCTGAGGGAGAGAGTGGCAAGAGAGCTGTATATATACTAGCACTAGCTTGCACCGCGTAAGCAAAGCGGTAACAAGTCCTCCAGCCAATCCAAAAGAGGCCAGCCAGCCATGACGTCACCAAGCATGGTAAAAAAAAATCACTGCGCGCCTCCTCACACTCTGTTCTACTCTCTCTCTCTCTCTCTCTCAAATCCTATCATTACTACTTAATGATAAAACATATACTTTGCAATTAAATATATAAAGCCTTGACATGGGCGAAAACAAAGAGCCTTTCTGGACTGCCCATGACACGTGCTTTCATATGAAATAAAGCACACAATAATACATCAACTGTAGCCACATTCACTGCCCTGGCGATCCTAGCGAGTCACTGTAGGACAAGCCATGCGGTTCTAACGGAGTGGTTAACGTCACACAATCAACTATTCTTCAACAATACACAACTCAACCCTTCATCTTCTCTCAACATATTAGGTGTATCCTGTTTCGTCTAACCTCTCTTAGAAAGATCATATTACCACTATTGCTTAAACAGTTTTCCAAAAGGACAAGGGATATGGCGAACATCGACATCTTTCTTCTTTAATAAGGCCAGACGTTTCGTCATTTTATAAAGACATCATCACAGAAAATTACAATTAAAACAAAATGTAATTATGTGAAGTAATAAGTCAAAGCAAAATCAAACTAATAGAAAAGCACACAATTTGACAAAAAACGGGGCAAATAATATTATTATAAAATCTAAGGAATTTAGTCACATAAAAAGGCAAATAACTAGGGAATATTCTAAATGTTATCCCCATATCTACTTTAGATTCATTCATAACACAACCTTCAAAATAAGTTCCTTCATTCACTTTAAGGACCAACTGCCAACCGCCTTGCGTTCGTCTCTTGCTTACCTCTACCAGTGCCCTAGCTGCCAAGCAGGGTATATTGGGAGCACTCTGTGGGCTCTCAAGTCGAGAGTTGACACAAGGGTCAGTCGAGTAAGACGTAAGACGGGCCGGCATCTTCAACCCCCTCCTCACTCAGCGGTAAGGGAACATGCTTTTGATTGTGGTACAAGCGTGGACTCTGATAGCTATGGTATATTAAACCATAGCAATAATACAGATTTAAGGATTTTAGAATCCCTTTACATATATAAACTATAACCGTCACTTAACAACACTGTTTCTGCTGTCCCTCTTAATATATTTTATATCGCGAGTGCACTCTGACTTTATGTATTAATTTTATATTTGCCTTTGTTCTGTGACTAAATTCCCTAGATTTTATAATTTTAATATTTTACCCATTTTCTGTCAACTTAAGTGTTTTCTATGCGTTTAATTTTCCTTTGATTTATTACTTCACTTAATTACATTTTGTTTTAATTGTAATTTTCTGTGATTTTATATATCAATGATGATATAATAATTATTATATAATGCCGAAACGTTCGTCCATAATAAAGAAGGATGTCTTTGTTCACCATACCCCGTGTCCTTCTGTTCATCCTAAGAATTCGAGTCCCTACAACAAAATCTCACAGAAGCATCCAAAAACTTGAGCGTGATCAACCGTCTCCGTGGGTTCCTCACACCCGATCAGCTTCTTGCTCTGTATCGGGTAACAGTGCGCCCCTGTATTGAGTATTGTTCGTTTGTGTGGGGAGGCCCCACCCATACCGCACTTCTCAAGTTTGGATAGTTACGTGAACTTGCGTTAATTATATATTTTAATAAGACGGTCACGGTAACGTATCTTAACCTAACCACACTCAGCCCCTTACGATATAATCGCATTTTGATAGTTTATTCTGGCTATCATTAGATGATTTATAAGGTTGATATTGCAAGATCGTAACTATGCGGTATTGATAAGCGAAAGTTGCATGTACCATGATTGTATATTTAGGTAATGTTGATTATAGGACACATATTGGCAGGAGGGATACTTCCATGCATCAAGGGATAATAATATAGAACTAGAGAGGAACCCGAATAAATACATATCTAATCTGTGCATCAAATTTCCTGAACATGGTTCATAACATTTTGAAATATGTTGTTTACAAAGAGACAGACACACAATAATATAAACGGAATAAAAAACATAACCTTCGTCCAACTTCGTTGGCGGAAATACCAAATTAGTATGCAAAGAGAGAATAAAGGAGGATAATCATTTTATAATGGACACAAAATATGGCCATACATTTGAAAGAAAACACATCAAGCTGTGATAATAAAAGAAAGAACGAAAATTACAAATTAAATAATTTTTTAATAATTTTACAATTATTTTACTTTGGTTACAATGGAATGCAAAACAAAAATAAAGCGTGTGGTGTTAATTACAACTCTGCAGCAAAACAATTAGTGTTTGAGACTCCAACTCACCCAGGCAACCACTACTGCAGTAAATAGGTGAACGTGTTGTGTTAATTACAACTCTGCAGCAACACAATTAGTGTTGTAGACTCCAACCCACACCAGCTCTCCCAGGCAACCACTACCACAGTAATTAGGTTCACGTTTGGTGTTACTTCAAACTCTGCAGCAAAACAATTAGTGTTTGAGACTCCAACCCACACCAGCTCTCCCAGGCAACCACTGCCGCAGTAATTAGGTTCACGTGTGGTGTTAATTACAACTCTGCAGCAAAATAATTAGTGTTTGAGAAACTCCAACCCACACCAGCTCTCCCAGGCAACCACTGCCGCAGTAATTAGGTTCACGTCACTCTAGGGGGTATCACACAAGGCATTATTCTGGCAATCCTTTAACACTCAACGAGCGTCTAGGTTAGTAACTTCTACTACCTGCCAAGCGGGCATATTTACCCTAAACGAGCTTCATTCCATGCTCTTTTTCATGCATAAAGAAGAGCCAGAGCGTAATACAATTATGTATCCGTGAAAGAGCGTTAATTGAGCTTTCCAATGACACCTGAACCATCCTATTACGATCACGGATTGTCTTGCAACGATCGTGCAACACGAAGGAAAAATCCCTAAAATACGGTAATTTCCTTACATATTTCCCTGTCTAGGGAGGCAGTGGGTGTGGATGTGTGTGGAGGTGGGGCCAGTCGCGGTACGGCAGCCGTGCCAAACGGTCAGAGCCAACCTACGCACCTTCCACTGCTCGGACTCTCTCTCAGAGCCAATTATGTGCTCAACATCGCATACGACTTAAGGCGGGCCCTGCTCTTTTGTCCTTGGTTCTCTTGACCACCTTAAGTTGGATGCTGCCATAGAGGGGTTAAGGCCATTTGGTTCTGCTAGGTCATGAGTTATAGGTTTACAAGAATCCAGTCACCTAGTGACCATTTAGTATTGATACCAACAATATATCGTGGGCGGACCCCGAAAGGGGTTGAAATAGGACAGCTATCCCCCCGCCAAAGGCAGCTTTCTAGGGCCTTTCCTAGCTGATACTGAGAGGATTGGGTTCTAGTCATGTAGTGATGGGCTGGTCTATCAGAGTGAGAACTGAGCGATCTCTAATATACCCATAGCTTACTCTGACGGTTCCTTTTACTTATATATTTTCTAGATCTCAAGTGACGGCGTCTCTTCCGTGGATTGACCTCCCAATCTACCAAGATTGGAAGCCAAAGCGTCACATTTTTCCTTTGCCCCTCAACTTTCTCTTCATAATTACTGAGGGACACAGGGCCCTGGGTTTTGCTTTGGTTTCCCGGGCGTTTTCGCACCCTCCTCAGCTCCCCGCCATGGAGTGGCTTCGATCACCCAGGCTTTATTGTGGTCGGCAGGGAAGGTTCTGTGGGGGCGTTCGGTTATGACCTTGGCCTTGCTCGGGGCCTTGGGGCTGTTCGGCCAGGCAGCTTGGGGAATAACAACAAAATATCGTCAATGTTGTCAGAAGAATTATGTCGTTCGAAAATTGCCTGCCTATTTCTTGAGTGATACTCCCTTTACACTAATCACCAGCACATAAAACAACTCACATTTACGACTCAGTTCATCATCAAAATTACAATGGTAACTTTTCAGTATGACCAATAATAAAAAAAATCAATTGTTATATGTTTTACATCTTTGATTTCATGAATATCTTCCTTAGATTTATAGTTATTCATAATTAATTGATTTATTTTATTTACAATGCGATCCAATTGAAACAGTTTACATTAATGTTATTTCTTCCAGTAATTTACCGTATTGCTCTATAACTACCTGAACATTTTTAGAATGCTACATCAAATGAACATTAGTTATCTCTCTAACAATAACGACATAAATACATCTTGGGAATTATTCGAAACCACTTACCTAAAAGCAGTGCAGGACTGCATACTATCGAAAATACGGCGTACAGGCCATAATAATAAGCCCAAATGGTGGAATAAAGATATTTCAAACTGTCTGCTTGCTAAAAAGTTTGATAATGATAGATTAAAATCCTTACAACATGACGAAGAACGGGTGAAATTTGTAGCGCTACGACGCAAAGCCAAACAGTGAATTAAGCAAAGTAAAAAGACCCTGGAGTTACGTGTTGGGAATCAAAGTAAAACAAACCCGAAAGAATTCTATAGTTATACCAGAAAGAACAAAGTAGTTACTTCAATTGTTGGACCGTTAGTTGATGAAAATGGAGAATACACCAAAGACGAAGTACAAATGAGTAATGCCCTCAATACCTTCTTTGCATCAGTTGTTACAACGGAAGACCTCAGTGATATCCCTATACCATCGCCGATTCAGATTGATAATTCAGATGTTCTAAGCAATATCACCGTTACAGAGAGAGAAGTATTGAATTGTTTAGATAAACTCAAGGTAAGTAAAACGCCGGGACCTGATACAATCTTACCTAGAGTCCTAAAGGAAGCTAAGGATGAGCTCTCTAAACCACTGACATTGCTATTCAATAAATCCTTGCAGTCTGGAACTATGCCTGATCAGTGGAAGCTAGCCAACGTAACACATATAGTAAAAAAGGCAGCAAATCCCTACCCAGTAACTATCGTCCAATTAGCTTAACCTCAGTTGTATGTAAAATGCTAGAAACACTCATAAGAGACAGACTCGTAAATCACTTAAGAGGAAAATAAAATTCTTAAAGATACTCAACACGGCTTTCGTAACAAAATTTCTTGTTTAACAAACCTCTTAGACTTCTTCCACGATATCCTCAACCTCTACGATGAGAGTAAAGCTGTAGATATTAATAATATATACTTTGATTTTCAAAAGGCCTTTGACAAAGTTCCCCACAAACGTTTACTGCAAAAACTAAAAGCGTATGGAATACAAGACGGTGTGTCGAAATGAATAGAAAATTGGCTCAGCGACAGAAAGCAAAGAGTAGTCATAAACGGTAAGGCATCTAAATGGACCAATTTAAGTAGCGGGGTACCCCAGGGATTGGTACTAGGACCAATTCTCTTTGTAATTTACATCAACGACATAGATGAGGGTGTCACCTGTACAATCTCAAAATTTGCTGACGATACAAAAAATGCAAATATCGTACTCTCAAAAGAACAAGTTGACGATATGCAAGACAATCTAGATAAGTTGTCACGTTGGGCCCAAATTTGGCTTTTAATGCGGATAAATGTAAAGTACTACATATCGGATACCAAAATGAGAAAGCAAACTATTTGATGAATGGCACTCAGCTTAAGAATGTAAACAGAGAAACCGATCTGGGAGTAACAATGTCGAGTAACCTAAAACCAAGTCAACAATGTTCAGAAGTTGTTAAGAAGGCAAACAAAATAATTGGGTTTATAGGCAGGTCATTTGAGCATAAATTCAAAGACGTTATCCTAACCCTTTACAATTTCTTAGTCCGCCCTCTTCTGGAATACTGCGTTCAATCCTGGTGCCCTTATTACCAAAAAGATATAGACAAGCTAGAACGAGTTCAACAATGTAGAGTTACCAAAATGATACCTAGCCTAAAGAACAAACCATACGAGGAGCGTTTTAGAGAATTAAATATATTTCCTTTAACCCAGCGCAGATTAAGAGGCGACTTAATTCAAGTGTTCAAAATCATCAAAGGCATCGACAATATGAACTGTAGTAAGTACTTCACTATCGACCAATCTAATTACACGCGGGGAAACGGGTGCAAAATTATTGGTAAATCTTTTAACTCACACGAAGCTAAAAATGTCTTCTTCAATCGAGTTGTCAACTTATGGAATGGGCTTCGCCGAGATGCTATAGACTGCAGCACCGTGGATTCATTTAAACTTCTCCTAGAAAAATATCTAGCATCAAACACGCGACTGACTGCGTTTGTAAATGAATAACTTTATTTTAGCCTCCCCTCAGTTACTAACCCATCTGTCCCCTACTAACCTCCTAATCCTGCTACGGACATTAGTTTCAGGGCAGTAGTTCCCCTTCCAATGTTCCCTTACCCACTCTAAACCACTGTTTGGACACTTGATCCTCAGTGTTTTGGAGGACAAGCAGCCTAGAAGGGTCACTAGATCTGTTGTTGCTTGATTTCCTTTGTACTCCTTTATACTCTCTCTCAGTTGCATTATAAATATATTTACCTACAGTATTCTGTTTGGCTGGAATGTTCCTCAGGTAGTGTATGTCCTCACTCTCACCCTTGATATTTACTTCATATATTTTCTCTCTAACCTCACTTCTCACCTGTCTTTGTATTCCTCATCCCCAAGCCAGGTTGGGAAAGTGGAGGGAGGGATCTTGGGTATTGTATTAACAGAAGACTTATCCCACCCACGGGGCTGTTAGATACAAACAATATACTGCTGCTGCTTAGTAGGATTACAAAATAAAATACGTATTTCGATCGCCATGCCTTTGGGGTTGTCACAAGTTAGAAGATTATTTATTTTTTCTATAAGGCTATAATACTATAGTCTTACTGAAAATACTAGAAACATGTGTATTGTAAATGTGTGCAACTTGTATTGTGAATTTGTTACAGCTAGTGGGTATCGCTTTTCAACACAATCTGTCCAGCTCGCCTACCCAAAAATGTACAAATGTTTTGTCTTTCTTGTACTCAACAAGTATACTCTAGAACTATCACCCATAATCAATTTATCCTTCAACGTATTACTTAGACTGGTTAAACTTCGTGTGTCAGGCATTTTGACCCAACCGTGTGTTTGGGGGAAGTATTTGTTACAGGCAGCCTGCCTTTTGTCTCCTTTATACATATAGAATACACATATTACAAAGCACACACAACAGGCAAACCGAAGACAATGAGAGGCAGTAAAATCAAGTAAATGTAATAAGCCATGTGTATTATAATATCTGAGGCGCGAATTCAGAACACCGGTTTAAACCTCGGATTTCAGGGCAGGTATATACCCGGGATTGGGAATACTCGATCCTTGATCGAACACAAAGGTTTATCCGTATTCAGAACACGGGATAATGATCGATATCAAGTAATCCACAGCTTAAAACCCTGTTTAAGTCGAAGGTTTGCAACAGCCAATCACTGTGTCATACAGAGGTTAACCAATACGCTCACGAATGAGCCATTTTTTCTATATTAGTGTCCTTATATTCGTGTTTTGCTTTTGCTCAGGTGATGTTCAGTATGTTGTTACCAAGTCACCAAACATAGGATATATTACTACAAGTTGTGTAACCGAGAGAGAGTTCACATTAAGATGACACGGTAACAGGTCTACTTTAGGAGTAACCTACTACTGACATGTCGCTACTTTCCTCCTATATACTTCCGTTACTTTAAGCTTCAGAGAGTTTCCAAAGTATAAACATGTATCTGACCATTCAGTTAACGACATGTATTGGACATAATAGTATATATTATACTAGTGTATTGTTATATAATGTGAATTAAAATAATACATAAAATTAATAAGTGCAATAGTGATATAGTTAATGTGCACATTTTGGAGAGTGTATTTGATACGTGAGTGTGTATAGTGATTGCGTCATTCATTCCATGTGATCATATCTCGGGCGGGCGCTAGGCTTAGTTCTCTCTTGGTGCCTCCCGAGGCTCGAGAAGCTTCGAATGAATGAATGAATGAATGAATATAGAAAAGGTGGGTGAGGGTGAAAGAAAGCTTCTCGTTCAGTGAGGCCTATATATAGCGCGCCCCTCCTTGTCTCGGGGCTCCAGACTGACTCAACCCATAGCATCGCGCACACTTCTCTATCTGTACATAGTGTCCCATTATAATTAGTGGAGAGATATCTCTCTCCAGGCTACTTTCATACGATTTTAAGCAACCTGCAAGCTGTTTCCTGTGATTTGAGTGTTGGGTATATAAGTGTGTCTCATATTATAGCCTATTATTGATATTGTGCATTATTATAAGTTTAGGCTATCTAGTGATCAGTTAATAATTAATTATCAAGTGTTCTGTAAATTCATATTATTTTGTGATTTCCTGTTGATTGCATTTGTTAATGTTATACGTGTAAATAATTAATTAATTTTTGATTAGTTTCAAAGTTTGTGAATGTGATCAGATTCAGTTAGTTACCCCTTATATTTTTGTATTTAAAGAAGAAATATTTTCTCAAGTTATACTTTAGTGTTTATTTAACATTTAAATAGTTATATTAATTACTTGTATTGCTTTTATTAATATTATGCGCATCTCCTCTAGTTATTAAACATACTGTATATTAACCCTTTCCAGTGATCTTGAGAACATATTTATTCTTATGTTACAGTTATTTTTACCTTGCATTGTTTTAGTGAAGGTATATAGTTTATTTTTCCACTTGCAAATTTCTGATATTCTTGGTGCATTATATATTCTTATTTCTCGTCCTGAAGAAACTGATTTTTTGTTGTTGTTACATTATAATACTTGAACCTTGATATTTTGGTGAGGGTTTTGTCATCAGTCCTTAATCTTATATTTAGCCTATTGTTGTTGGCATTTCTCCTCGCCCATAAACATAACATTGGCGACCTTCATTTAGGATCTTCAGGACTTGTTTAAGAATATATTACATCATTTGCTTGTGATTGTAGGCTACTATTCAATTTTTCATGATGTCTTCTTCAACTATTTCTACTTTAGATGAAGCTAAAGAGTTTGTAGAGAGTGTTAAGACAGTTTTGAGGTAGAAAGTAGGAATACAAATGAACTCAAAATTGTTGCACAATACCTGCAGAATGCTCATCCTTTAAGTGCTCATAAAGATCAAATTGTTGACATGATTAATCAGAAACTGTTTAATTTAACTCCTTCAGATGACATAAATATGAATGCACAAATTGAACTTGCAAAGATTCAAGCACAGGCTCGTGTTCAGGAAGCTGAAGCACAGGCTCGTGCTCAACAAGCACAACAGGCACAAGTTGAAACACAGGCTCGTGTTCAGGAGGCTGAAGCACAGGCTCGTGCTCGGGAAGCTGAGGCACAGGCTGAACAGGCACAAGTTGAAATTGCTAAGTTAGACCATGAGTACCCTATGAAACACGGGGTGAATAGGTCATCTAATCCTGATAATTTTGATGTGGCCAAAAATGTTAGACTTGTCCCTGTCTTTAATGAATCTGATGTAACTAAATACTTTCAATTGTTTGAAAAGGCAGCTAACGGTTTCAAATGGCCCAAGCAGTATTGGCCAATACTCCTTCAGAGTGTACTCACTGGTAAAGCTCAAGTTACTTATGCATATTTGTCTCACGATCAATCTGATAATTATGATGTAGTTAAGAGCCTGATTCTTAAAGCCTATGAGCTTGTTCCTGAATCCTACAGAGTTAAATTTAGGACCACTTACAAGCAGGATAAACAATCTCATGTTGAGTATGCCAAAATTAAAGAAGATTTGTTGGATCAATGGTTAAACTCTAAGAATGTAAATTTGATATAATGCTGACTTTGATAAATTTAAGCAGATTATCTTATTGGGAGGACTTAAAAAGATGTGTCAGGAAGGATGTCATTTGATATATTGATGAAAAAAAGGTAGACACTGTTTCTGATGCTGTAATTTTAGCTGATGAGTATGTTCTCACTCATAAACATTATACAGGTAATCAAATAAAGAGATATGAGATTAAATATGTAGCCTCTTCTCAGAGTGCAGGTGTAAAGAAGGAGAGTAAAGATAATGTTTCTCAGGAAGGAAATACTAGTTCCACTTCTAACTTTTCTAAGAAGAAATATAATTATTGTGGTAGGCTAGGTCATGTTGCTGAGAAATGTTTTAAGAAACAGTGTGATGCTAATAATAATAAACCTGAAAATGTTCAGTCAATTGGTCTGGTGTCCACTCTTGAGAGTTCCCAATGTCTTTTAAATAACTGTTTCACCTGCTTTGAGTGCTTTTGAGAGTAACATAAGCTCTATTGATAAAGCTCCTCTTTTGAGCAGTAATTATGTTGTACCTGCTTTGAAGGGTAACGTAAGCTCTACTGATAAAGCTCCTCTTTTGAGCAGTGATGTGGGTGACACTCTCAAGACTTCCTATGCAAATTTCCTGTCTGATGGTTTTGTCAGTTCAATTAATGGCAGTGACAGGAAATCTGTTAAAATTTTACGAGACACAGGTGCTTGCCAATCCCTACTAGTGACTAGTGTTGTAGGCTCTAATAATTCCTCTGGTGAAACTGTAATGTTGCAGGGTTTAGGGAGTAATTATTGTTGTGTCCCTTTGTGCAGAGTGAATCTTGATTCTGATTTTGTTCAAGGTCCAGTTATGGTAAGATTGGTTAAGACACTTCCTATGTCTGGTGTGACTTTTCTCCTTGGCAACGATATTACTGGGTGTCGGGTTTGTCCAGCTCCTCGGTTGTCTAGTGAGCCGGTGGCTGGAGTCAAGGACGGCTCCTCTGATGTGTTTTCTGCATATGCTGTCACTAGGGCAAAATCTAAAGTTACTAGTGATTTAGAGGGTGATGAAGATGATGATGTTCTCTTGGCTGATACTTTCTTTGCTAATTTAAACCATTCAGAGGATGAGGCAGTTCCTCGCAGTGTGGATAATTTGTCACCTCGTGAGTTGGTAAAGTTACAGCAGGCTGACCCAGAGTTGGAAGGTTTAGCTAGTTCTGCTTGTAGTGAGGAAGAGTCAGCTAGTGCTTCTACTGTTTACTATTTTAAGTCAGGAGTATTAATGAGAAAGTGGAGACTCCCAACATCATCAGCAGACTGTGCATCAAGTTGTCATCCCTCGCGGTTGTAGTCAGGATATCATAAGGGTGGCTCATGACTCCAGTTTGGCAGGACACATGGGAGTGAGGAAGACTGCAGCCCGTACTCTGAAGCATTTTTACTGGCCAGGTATTTTCAAGGATGTTTCCTGGTATTGCAAATCTTGTCACACCTGTCAAGTAGTGGGGAAGTGTAATCAAAAAGAGAAAGTTGCACCACTCGTTCCCATTCCTCCCTTTGAGAGGCCATTCACTCGGGTGTTGGTCGATATTGTAGGACCTCTTCCCAAGACTTGTTCAGGGTTTTCCTATTTGCGGACACTTATTGATATGGCTTCTCGTTATCCTGAAGCAATTCCTCTCAGAAATATTTCGGCGAAGAATGTAGTGAAAGAAATGCTTGGGTTCTTCACCAGATTTGGATTGCCTAAGGAAGTACAGTCAGATCAAGGGAGCAATTTTATGTCCAATGTTTTTAAGCAGTCTTTGAAAGAGTTGGGCATTACACAGATCACGTCTTCTGCATATCATCCTCAAACACAGGGAGCTCTGGAGAGATATCATCAGACACTCAAATCTGTGCTGAGGAAATTCTGCTAGGAACACCAGAAAGATTGGGATAAAGGTCTTCCTTTTGTGCCGTTTGCTTCAAGAGAGTCTCCAAATGAGTCACAAGGCTTCTCACCCTTTGAACTACTCTTCGGGCATGAAGTCAGAGGTCCTATGAAGCTGTTGAAGGAGTTTTGGCTGTCGGAATCGGATGACGTCAACCTACTGGAATATGTGGCAAACTTTAAGGAGCAGTTATCAACAGCGTTCCAGCTAGGTAGAGAGAATTTGGGAACTGGTCAGAAGATGAAAATATGGTATGACAAGAACTCAAGAGTACGCCAGTTTCAGCCCGGTGATCAGGTCCTAGTTCTGCTGCCAATAAACGGACAACCTCTTCAAGCCAAGTTAAGTGGACTGTACACGGTGGAGAAGAAAGCCAGTGATGTGAACTATGTTATTGCCACGTCGTCAGATCGTAGGAAGAGCAAATAACTTTGTCACGTCAACATGCTAAAATTGTACCACAGGAGAGACCCTGATAAACCCGTCTGCACTGTAGCTGTTCCTCAAGACCCTGAAAGTGAGGCACTCCCATGCAGTATGAATTTGAGCGATAGCCTGGGGCAAAATGTTGCTATCATGAGTGATCTGGAGACTAAGTTATATAATCTAACCCCTGAGGAGAGGCAGGAATTCACGGCTTTACTCCAGAAATACCATCAAGGGTTCCGAGATACTCCAGGAAGAACAACCATTATGATGCACGATGTTGATGTTGGAGATGCGAAGCCAATTAAGCTGCCAGCCTACCGTGTGAATCCCAAAAGGTTCCCCTGATCCAGAAGGAGATTGACTACCTACTCACCCACAAGATGATTGAGCCCTGCCAAAGTGAGTAGAGTTCTCCTGTTACCATAGTTCCTAAACCAGGTGGATCACAACGGCTCTGTATAGACTATAGACGTGTTAACCAAATCACCAAAACAGACACCTACCCAATACCTCGCATGGAAGATTGTATAGATAGGATTGGAAAGGCACAGTACATCACTAAGTTTGACTTCTTAAAGGGATATTGGCAAGTACCTATGACTCAGCGTGCTAGGAATATCTCATGTTTTGTAACTCTTGGTAAGACTTTTGCATGTTCTGTGATGCCATATGGTATGAAAAATGCACCTGCACCATTTAAAAAAACTCAATGAACATTGTAACCAAGGGTTTAGAAGGATGTGTTGTGTATAGTGATGATGTATTGATTTTTAGTGACACCTGGAAAGATCATCTATACCATGTCAGTAACTTTCTTGATCGTTTGGTTCAAGCTAATCATGTTGCAAATGTATCAAAATGTGAATTTGGTCAAGCTAAAGTCCAGTATCTTGGTTATGTGATTGGTAATGGACAAGTTGTGCCACCAGGGGCTAAAGTTCAGGTGATAAGTGATCTTTCCAGACCTAAGAATAGGAAAGAATTGCAAAAAATTCTTGGTATGGTAGGATATTACCGCCGGTTTGTTCTAAATTTCTCAATCCTTGTGTCACTACTCACAGATGTTCTGAAAAAGGGAGTTAAATTTGAGTGGAATGAAGCATGTGAATCCTCTTTTAACAAACTCAAAGTTATCCTGTTGAGTCAGCCAGTGTTTTTCAGCCCTAACTTTGCTAAATCCTTAAAATCGGCTGTGGATGCTAGTGATGCAGGAGGGTGACCAAGGTATTGAACATCCTGTGTTTTATTACAGCAAGAAGTTAACTCCACCCCAAAGGAATTATTCAACTATTGAAAAGGAAGTTTTGGCTCTGATTTTGGAATTGCAACATTGTTCTTTATATTTGTGTTGAGGCCCAGATCCTATTGTTATTTATACTGATCACAACCCACTGAAGTTTCTTAGTATATTTAAAGATAAGAATCAGAGATTGACCAGGTGGAGTCTGCTTCTTCAAGAATATCCTTTAGATATAAGACATAATTATTAACCCTTCCTCCCCGGTTGTCATTTTAATATGACACCACGAAATAAGGGCTGGTACCCGGGTGTCCTTTAAGGAAATAGTAAGCTTGAAAGCCTATTCAGCTTGGTCTGAACGCCGTTCGTCCGACGCATGTAAACAAAGCCGATCGTTGCGTCACCGCACCTCCGAAAACAAGAAGGAGAAGACTCTTTTGTTATTGTATGTCTGTATGTCGTTGTTTCAGTAGTGAAAAGATCGTCATATTGCTAACATCGCCTGAAAATGCTCTATAGGGTTAATAGACTTATCTTAGAGTAAGTCACGTGATACGTAAGTGTGAGTAGTGATTGCAGCATCCTTCACATGTTTATGTCTCCACGGAGGCAGCGGCGCCTGCTTGTCTAGTATGATCGCGAGCGTGGTAGAATGTTCTGGCTTCCGCGAAGCATATACTGTATATCCCGCCCCCTCTTCTCATTTTCAACTCCAGACTGACCAACCCTTATCATCGCGCACACACCCCTCCTGCCTGTACATAGTGATATTTACCTTGTGAAGTGATACAATTATTTTTTCTGGCCTCCATTAAGATAATTATAGTAACCTGCAATCATTATAGTCCATGAGCCAGGCCAGATATCGGTACCACCTGGGGTGACTAAACACGAATGGTACTAAAATGTTTATAGAGTGACTGTAAGTACATTAAGATATGATAGCCTTCTCGCACTGGTAGCTTAGTCTAATTTTGTTGATGCAATAGGGGCGCTACCCAAAAATAAAGATTTTTAGCGTGACGCTCGGCGTTTTCCTCATTTTCTTTAAAATCCATTACACAATCATCGCGAAACTTTGAACACCTATGTAGAATTATATTCTCTACCAGAGTTGTTCCTAGGTATTTTTCAAATTTCCTCATATTTCGGAATATACTCTATATTTTGGGTATTTTCCTCTAAATCTAGAATAAATCCTTAAATATGGGGAACATTGAAAAATATATTCTAACAGCTCTTGTAGCTTATTTGATTCTCTACAAGAATTATTCCGATGTGTATTTCAAGTTTCTCCATATTTAGGGGTTTATTTCATATTTGGGGATTTTTTGTTATATTTTGGGGATAATTTATTATTGGAAGGAGCAAACATATGTAGAGTGGTTTCCATGTAATGTGTTTGTTTGTTCATGGTTTAATGGTGATATTTTTTGCAGGTGTGTGTCGACTGTTTGACGGCAGGATGGAACCATCTGCGAGGAAGAGAGCACGGATCGACTGTATCATCCACTGCTCTGATGATGACAGCGATGCTCTGGTGTCACCACAGGATTTGGACTCCTGGAACACATTGCTCAGGGCTGCAGAAATCAGGCAGCATGATCCAGTCCTGGAAGCAGCCAAGGGCCTTGAAGAAGGAGGAATACCACACATACATTATCACCGTAAATGTCGTAGTCTCTTTACAATGAAGAAGTCACTGGATTCTATCCTTGCCAAGGGTGTCAAGATAGAATCAGCAAGCGTCGACCCCAGGAGGAGGGCATCAAGGGATGCCCCTAGTACTAGCAGGGTGTATGCCAAAGTATGTATCTTCTGCGAGAAGTCAAGCAAGTACATAAAAACAACAAAGACAAGGGAGCCACTCATACAGTGTGTTGAGCTACGAGCAGATGAGAAGATTCGCAGAGCAGCAATAAGGAAACTCAACCAGAGAATCCTTGGTTTAGTTAGCAGAGACCTTGTTGCTGCAGAGGGTCACTACCACAAGTCGTGCTACAAACTCTTCACAAAAGATGATTTCCCAGCGGCCGCCAGGTCGGGTGCAGGTGAAAATCAGGAAGAAAGCGAGGAAGCACGCTACGAAGAGGTTGAGACAGAAGCCCTCGAGGAACTCTGCTTGTATATAAGGACCAAATTATTCCCCAACCCAGAGGTACTGCCTATGACAAACCTCACATCTAGGCTTGAGAGATCCATGATGTCCCGTGGTATTATCCAACTGAAACCAGCGACAAAGAAACATGTTCGCCGAAAGATTGAAACCGAGTTTGGAGAATCACTACGCTTTGTCCCAGATGAGAAAGGAAAGCTTCTAATCTATCCACGCAGCCTCTCAATGGACGACCTTGCCCGGCAAGCACACAAAATGGCAAAAGACCTGCAAGAAGCAAGAGCAGCTAACTCTGAAGATGTCTTAACCAAAGCAGGAATGCAGCTGAGGAATGAGATCAATAAACAAGATGTGAGTCAGCCATGGCCTCCCGATACAGATCAGAATGTCATTCCTGCAGCAGTCACTCAATTCCTGCACACCCTGCTGACAGGAGAGTGTGAAACTCCCTCTGAAAGAGCTCAACGTCTTGCCACTTCCTTTGGCAGTGACTTGGTCTTTGCTGTTACCAGTGGCAAGACAAAACCACCCAAGCACGTACTGCTGACCAATGCTGTAAAGTCTTTGACAGGAAACACAGAACTGATCCGAACTCTGAATCGTCTTGGTCACTGTGTGTCTTACTCAATGTTTGAGGAGATCGATACAGCCCTTTGTATCCAGAAGCTGGAATGCTCAAAGGATGACATTCCACTGCCAGCAAACATCTACCCTGGTGTGTTCACAACCCTGGCCTGGGATAACATTGACCGACTTGAAGAGACCCTAAGTGGAGCAGGTACTTCTCATTGAGTCAATGGCATTGCTGTCCAGTCCAAGGTTGCAGGCTCTGTGCCAGAGAAAGTCCTGCCAGAGATTACCAAGTCCAAGATAAGAAGCATCACTCAGACATCATCAATGCTGCCAATATACAATGTTGGGCGGCGGGCAGGGCCACCTAGGATTGAGACTGCGTATGTCGACACTACCAAGGAAGTCCAGGATTCAAAGACAAAGAACCATATCTGGCTTCTTACTCGAATGTCAGACCATGAGGACCAGTCCATCAGCAGTTGGACTGGGTTCAACATCAAAATGCGCAGAGACATTGCAGTGGTTCAGGACACTGTAAGCTACCTGTCCACTATCAATGCTCCCGCAACAGAAATGTCCACCGTTAATGAAATCTTGGAACAAACGCATCCTATCATGCAGTTCTTACAGCTTAACAAGATTGTGTGCGTGTTTGATCAAGCACTCTATGCCAAAGCTGCCGAAGTTATCTGGAAACAAGAGAAGTTCAAGAACATTATCATCAGGATGGGCGTCTTCCACACAATCTGTAATCTCATCTCCACCATAGGAAAGAGGTTTCAAGATGCAGGTCTTAGAGATCTGTGTGTGGAATCAGGTATCATCGCAGAAGGATCAGTGTCAGGAGTGATGAACGGCAAGAGGTACAACAGAGCAGTGAGACTACACAAGCTCGTGTATGAAGCACTGATGAGGCTTGCATGGAAAGGCTTCCTTTCATGGCTAGAAGAAAACCATTCAAGGGACATACACCATCTAGATGAAACACTGAAGGACATCAACAGCTTTCACAGCAATGTGTCTCAGGGACTCTTTCAAGAGCTGATGGAGAGTGAATCATGCACACATATCATGAAGCTTTTCCAAGTTTATCTTGAGACCCCCAGAGATGAACACAACCTCTCAGCATTCTGGATGTCATACCTGGACATGGTTGAGATCATGCTGGACTTAATTCGAGCCTCCAGAGAAGGCAACTGGATGCTCCACCTAGGAGCAATCCGACAGATGATACCGTGGTGTTTTGCCTATGACAAAGTGAACTATGCCCGGTTCCTAACCTACTACTATGCCTTGATGTCTCGACTGCCCATTGAACACCCAGAGGTCCATGAACACTTCATGCAAGGTGGCTTTTCGGTCCAGATCGGTAGCAAGAATCCCTTTGGACGGATCCCTGTGGACCAGACAATCGAAGAGACGATCAACAAAGACACCCAGACACCAGGGGGCACAAAAGGCTTCAGCCTGAAAGGCGGAGCTGTCGCCAGGTACTACCTGACATCGGAGTATCGCAGCAGGTACTTAAGGCAGCTCAGGACTATGGTAGTAGGCCAAAAGTATACTGACTTCAGCCACCCAGACCTACAGATGCCCAGGATTAGAAGAGATGAGGCCGATGTCCAATCTTTAGTTCAACTGATGGAGACCAGCTGGTTGAACCCCTTCAACGCAGAGCAAGAAGATCTTGTCAGTTTGTCAACTGCGACTATGGCACCACCAGAAGTTGTCAAAGACCTTCTAGGGGCCTACAGAATAGGAGAGGATGCATATCAAGCCTTCAAGGAAGAGCGCCTGGAGATCGATACGCCAACTATACAGTTTCATGACACGATGACGAAGACGAAACTGAGAACGTTCACTAACATCAGAATGAAGCCACGCTCACAAGACCATGCCAAGGAGGTTATCTTAAAGGCTGACAGGAACCTATTTGGCCAGATGATCCTTGTTGCCGAGAACAGAAAGCTCAAAATGAGTGATGTCTTGGCTCATCCCCTGGGGCCTTTGCCTTGGGCACTTGCCAGCGGTGATGGGTCTCTCCGCAAGACCAACAAGGCTGCCCTCGCAAAGGAGTTAGAGAGGAATGTTTCTCCTGCAGAAGTGATACCCGAGCCCTCTGCTACCATAATTGATGGGATGAGCCTGGTCCACAAACTGAAGGGAAACGACAAAACTTTTTCACAGCTTGCAGGTACAGCACTGAGTCACGCTGTTCATGAAGGTGCTAAGAGCAGGCGCATTGATGTTGTGTTTGATATCTACAAGGAGACATCCATCAAGGATGCAGAACGAGCCAAAAGAAGTGCAGGCACAGGAATTCATTTCAAGAACATTCAACCTGGGCACAACATCCAGCAGTGGAGAAAGTTACTCGGTAGTTCCTCCAACAAGGCAAGTCTTATCAAGTTCTTGGTAGAAGAATGGAAGGCACCACAGCACAGGGAGAAGCTCAAGGACAAGGAGCTGTATGTCACATGTGAGCAGCGCTGCTTCAAGATCACCAAAGAGCAGTGGGAAGAGGCTCCTGAGCTTAAGTCAACTCAAGAAGAAGCAGACACACGCCTTCTTCTCCATGCACTTCATGCAGCAGAATCTGGGAACAAGTCTGTCATCATCACTGCAGAAGATACAGACGTCATGGTGTTGTGTCTTGGCATGTGCCACAAGATCCCATCCCATCTGTTCCAGAAGTGCGGGACGAAGAACCGGACAAGATTCCTGGATATCACCACACTGAGCCGCACACTGGGAGGCAGCGTGTGTGATTCATTGATTGGTATGCATGCCTTTACAGGCTGTGATACCGTCAGTGCATTCGCTGGCCGAGGGAAGATGACGACACTCAAGCAGGTGAAGATGGACAAGACATACCAGCATGCTTTTCACGAACTTGGACGCTCATGGGAAGTGTCTCCTGAACTCTTTGAGAAGCTACAGGAAATCACCTGCCACATGTACCTACCATCTACCCACACACCTAAGGTAAACAAGCTTCGGTATGAGCTGTTCTGTGCAAGACGTGGAGAGGTAGAGTCAAGTCAACTCCCTCCTTGTGAGGACTGCCTCTTCATGCATGCACTGCGTGCAAACTACCAGGCTGCGATCTGGAGGAGAAGTCTTCAGAGCCAGCCATTTGTTGCGAACCCAACAGACTGCGGTTGGATGACAGATGAGGACGGTAAGCTTGCCGTCATCTGGATGCGAGGCTCACCAGCACCAGATGCTGTTATGCAGCTACTGTCTTGCAAGTGTGTGCGGTCATGCGAACTCCCTAAGTGTACTTGCCTCAGCAATGGTCTAAAATGCACGGACATGTGCAGGTTACAGACATGTCAGAACAAGGCTATTGAAGAAGAGCCGGTGGCACAACAGTCAGATTCCGAGTCTGACGTAGATGATATTTAGGAGTAGTAATTTGCCATAATAGTATGTACAAGCCCATGGCATGCTTAGTGTGTATTTACAGGACTTGTATTAAATGTGACAATTACTATATGCATTTTGTTGACATTTAGGCATTCCTGTCCCCAAATTTGACATTTTAAAAAAATTCGGAATTTTCGGTAGGGTATGTCTATTCAAGAAGTGATAACGACCATTAAGCTACCAATGTGCAAGGGCTATCATATCAAAACATAAACTAGAGACATGTAGCAAGCTAAAAACACCTAAGAGAATTAGTCACCCCGGGTGGTACCGATATCCCAAAATTCGGGTCTTGGCTCATGGACCTGTGTTCCCGAGTGTCGAGTACATTGAATATAATAGTGTATTTAGCATTATTATTGTTAGCCTATTATATTATATATATTTCAGTGCTATTTCATATGTAGGCTAATTGGTAAATCATTCATAATTCTAGTGATCAGTATATAATTGATTGTCATTAAGTTTACTGTCCATTAATATTATTTATTTTTATTTATTTTGTATTGCTTTATCATTATTGTTATAAGTGTAAAGCATTAAATCAATTTGTGATTAGTTTCCAAGTTTGTGAATTTGATCAGATTAAATTAATTACCTCCTATCATTGTAATTTTCAGAAGGAATATTCTCTCAAGTGCTTATTTCACTTTTAAATAGTTGTATTAATTACTTGTATTGCTTGTATTAATATCTTGTGCATTCCGTAAGTTATTAAACAGATATTAACCATTTCCAGTGATCTTGAGGAAATATTAATTCTCATGTGA
Source organism: Paralithodes platypus (assembly GCA_032716605.1). NCBI lineage: Eukaryota > Metazoa > Arthropoda > Malacostraca > Decapoda > Lithodidae > Paralithodes > Paralithodes platypus. The sequence goes on from CM064549.1 coordinate 2,962,537, forward strand.
TATAGCTATTTTTACATTGCATTGCTTCAGTAAAGGTCAATAGTTATTTATTTTTCCATTTGTATATTTTCTGATAATCTTAGTGCATTATATATTCTTATTGATTGTCCTGAAGAGACTGATTTTATTGTTACATTATTAATACTTACTTTAATTAAACTAAGCATTTTTAATCTAGTTTTCCTTGAACTTGGATATTTTGTGGTGTAAGTTGACATTAATCTTGAATTTCATATTTAACCTATTGTTTGTGTCATTTCACCTCGCCCAGAAACATAACAATATATATATATATATATATGTTCGGAAGTTAGTATAGCCAGGTAGTATGAAGGCAGGTGGGATTAAATAATACAGCGTATTGTACATTAATATATTTTTATTTAAAGATTCAAATATCTCTTGCAATCTTTCGTTGTTGTTCATTGAGTTGGTGCAGGAGAATACCGTAGTTTTCAGATGGTTCTTGAGTTGTGGTTGTTTGCTGTAACGTTTCGGCTGTAACAGGAAGAAATTGTACTTCCCCCTTTGGTGGGTAATAGGAAGAAATTGTACTTCCTTTTTTGGTGTGTAACAGGAAGAAATTGTACTTCCCCTTTTGGTGGGTAACAGGAAGAAATTGTACTTTCCCTTTTGGTATTGTTATTTTGTAAGGTTTGACATAACTAAGACTTTTTCCCCTTCATTCACTCTTCACTATATTTAAGGGAAATGGACCTTTTAAGGTAGGTTAGGTAAACCTGGTTTTTGTAAAAAGGTAATTAGCCTAGGTCAGGAGGAGAACTAATATTCCTAAATCTATCTAAATACTTTCAAGCCAAATTTATACTTTCACCCATTTTTGTATTTAATGTAAAAGTCTTTCCTCTTCGAATTTAGAGTAATGCCCCTTGTAAAAGTACTGCCAATATTCTACCCGAGCGTCGCTCCCCTTTGTGATCAAACATGCCCCTTTTGGCACGATTTCTGGCATTAACCCTCAGTGCCGACACCCTACGCCTACGGAAGAGACACCCACCCCTCAGTGTCTTGTCACCAACTGTTACCTACTGTTAGTGCATTATCACAAAGCCCACCGAAACGCCAATAAAATACCCTCATTGTTCCCTGATAAAATAGCACTGTATGAATATTCTCATATTCAAAATATGCTATAGGGGTGCAATGCCTGGTGAGTTATCTGTTCAACAGGTGGCGTAGTGTGTAAGAGTGAGAGTTCGAGTGTAGGGGGTGAGGCAGTGAAGCACGGGAACGAGGTGGCTTCAGAGATGGGGTTGCTTCGGGCCATGAGTGAGCACCATGCCCCATGTGAAGGCAAGATGGCAGGCGCTCGTTTTACTCTACGTGCTTCACATGTCTCACTCCCTAGACTGGAACGAGACCTCACAGGCTTCACTGCTCATTGCACAGCGGTGAATGTTCAGGCTCTCAGCCTATGCCCGAGAGGGAGTAAGTTGGAATATAGAAAACAAATACAAAATTTAGCCCCCCCCCATACTCCAGGATACGGTAGGTTAATGTCGTGAAGAGACCCAAGGATGGCCAGTATCTCTCAGGATCGGTCTTATCAATATGATAGGAATTGGGCGGATACCGACAGCAAGATCAGAGTTGAGTCGGGTGAAACTCATGGTTAACGGGCAGTCGGGCTTGGTAATTAGACCAGTGGGTGTCCAAGGTTAGGATACTGTCCCAGTAATTGATTTTTCCCAGGTTATGTGTGTATAGATACTGTATACCTATTCCAATTTTTGAGTGATTAGTAAATGTTCCTTGTGTTAATGGTCAATATTATCAAACTATGAATTATTATGTTTGTATCTGTCATACCGTGCCTATTTTGATCTAAATGTGTGGTCAGGGTGGTAAATCCGAGCCATCAGTAATAAGTTGGTCTAAGAGTCTTCCCAGGACCCGAGAGTTAAAGTCATGTCAGCCAACCTTGAAGGTGAGTGCTTGATTGGTCGTTACTAGCCTTCAATTTATCATACTGAAAATGAGTCGCAATTGCATGAAGAATATGAAAACCAATGGGAAATTTACCTCTAGACGTGGAGTTCACCTGATGGTGGACGCCTAAAGAATTGCCAGAAATATCCTATATGATATCGAGAATGGAGACTAGGCTAGGTCTCAGTGGGTTTTTTGGTTCTTTGGCCTAATCTTTGTGTTGGCTTTGCAACTTTCCCCTTCTTCGAAGAATGTTGGACGTGGATCAACCAGACAGGGTTGTCCTTTCGTTAATTAGACTGCAATAACAGGTCTGTCGTTATCTTCTCCTTTCTATCCTTTAGTATCTATTTCCGCCTTCGAAGCTTAATCCTTCTTTTTCTGTCTCTCTTTCTCTCTTTTTCTCAGCAAAAGTGATTATAAACTTGCCCCCTCCAGATACAGTGGTGTGCAGTGGTGCGATTTCTTTAGGAGTCCATGGTTTGACATGCTCCTGTTCCGTTCAGGGCTCCTGAATTAATCCCGAACCTCCCGTAAAAGAGACTGTACAGTACTGGTTCTTACACTTTCGCTCGGGTGTTTAGAATTAGTGCGTTACAGTTGTCCTTTTTCACGCTACCAAGCCGTGAAATAGTTACCACAAACAGTATTGGCCATGCTACCACATTTGAATATGGTTAGGGTAATATTTCACAGAACCTTTAAGTGCGGCAGATACCAACAAGAGTCACAGTGACTGTGAAGGAACCGCAAAGTTGAGATAGCGGTGGTTAGGGTTTTCCGGTTATTAATTGTCTATACTTTATCCTTCTTCCCGGGCCGAGATGGAGATTTCCAATCCAGAGCCAAGGCACGAGGTGACAGGCGCTTTAGTTATGAGGAACAAGGAAGTGAAGTGTCAGTTGAGAATACGGACAGTTCCCGGTTTGTCACGTACGACCAGTTGGAGGACGGTCAGCGTGAAGACAACTCCCAGAATGAAATGGACCAGATGAAAGCCATACTAGAATGGTTAGTCGGTGAAATATCAGCATTGGCAGACCAGGAGCGAGATGTGAGAGACCGAGAGACGTTCCAGAACCCAACTGGTACTCCACAACCGACCCCCAGTATTCAGAACCTTTCCCCGCCTCCGCCTCTTGCCTTTGCGGGCTCTCTCAAATCTTCAACCGCAACACCTCCCACTCCTCCCCCTCCAGTACCCTTGATCCGTAATCCCCCAGCCTCACCCTCCCATTCTTCTTCACACCCCCCAGCTCCCCTCTCTCAGCCCTACCCCCTACATAGTGAAGGGATAAGTTCCCGAGATGTACCCATGCTTCACATGACCGAGCTACGATCCTATATGGCTTCCACTAAAATTAAAGTTTTTAAGAAGCAGATTGAAAGCTGTATGTCCCATGACGAGGCCAGGTTGAACCTGGCCAAGTTCAAGTTGGATTCCAACCTGGCTGTTCTGGTGCAAGTAGAGACAGCTCAGGGGAAATTAAAGACTTGGGCCGAGTTCATCCAATTCTTGAAGTAGTTCTTTCATAAAACGCCGATGATATCCGAGTCATTCCGAGAAGCAGAACAAAACACCTACGTCATCTCAGAAGATCCCTATGACTACGTCCAGAAGATGACATATAGGTACAGTATATTCCACTCAATGTCCCTAGGGGAAACTTTACCTCCACGCGATCAGTGGCTTAAAATAAGACTCCACGCGACCCTCCCGTCATCCATTAACCCAGCAGCTGCGGGAAGACTCTTAAGAGGTCCTACTGGGCGGCTGCGGGAAGACTTATGATCCTAGGCCAAAAACAAACTTTTAACCCTTAATTAGCGGCGAGCAACATAAGTCGAGTTAAATAAAGCTGGACTATGTGGCGGTGCTCGACATAGGTCGAGTGGCAATTTCAGCACGTAATGTTGCTGAGAGAGAGAGACAAGTGGTGGCAGGAGAGTAGCGAGCGTATGACTGCTCCAGACCACCGCGGCGAACCTACTGACACGAATCTCACCTCCCTCCCTCACTCGCTATATAAGGAATTGTATGGGGAAAGTGCCTAATTACATGCTTTTTGCACTCGCGTTGCACGGTTATTGCAAGAAAACTAGCCATCATAAAAGGATCGTTATGGTGTCATTCGAAAGCTCTGTTTATGCCCTTTCAGGGATAGATACTTGTTTTACGTTCTGGGTCTTATTTAGGCATGAAAATGATCACGTAAACAGCCCTATTTTGGCTAAAAACACCCCGCTGGGCGGTACATATAAATAAACCGCATAGGCCGCTCTTAAGGTGTTAAAACACCCCAGTGGCACTAAAAAAAAGCAATTTGTATTTAGGTGAGATAATTTCCCTCCATTACTTTCTACCATTCCTACACATGTGTCAAAATCCCCTCCTTCCCCCTACCCCCCTTCAATTATCACCTATTTTCCCTCTAATTCCCTTATTTATTGGTTTATTTTAGTGCCAACTTCTCCAAGCCGGTTCAAGGGTGTGGTTTTGTGACTAGCGAGTGTGTTGCATAAGAGAGAGTGGGAGAGAGTGAGTTAGTCAGGCTTCAGGCCTCGATAGGAGAGTGTGTACGTGCCGCCTGCCTCAAATTTCTTGAATGACTGGTCGGCAATAATTCGCGATATTGACCATCTAAACACTATTCCCACTTGTTTTATTGTTGTTACATGTTACTATGTTCATATTAAACGTAAAATAGGTGCATATGGATAAGTATTAATTATATATATGGTACATTAACAATTTTAGTGAGGAATTAATGAGAATACCTTCGCATGGGGGAAGGGTTTATACTACAGGGGCTTAGCGCTTTACGAGTTAAGCACAAGGTGGATCGGTACATGCCCTGAAGGAGTTCCTGAGGCACCTAAACTATGAGCGTCAGCTGCAGAACCATGCGGAACGGATGGTCGCAGGAGGACGGGTTTGTGAGATAACGAAACACAATGCCCCGGTGATTAACCCGCATCCCAGCATTAACCAACCTTCCCTGACGACCCCTCTCCCGCCACCAACGGGAGAGGATGATAGATTCATCCGCCTTCAGGAGTCTCTGGCGACCTTGTCACAGGATGTCCAGAGATTAGTACGAAGACCTCAGTATACAGGATGCCCCTTCTGTAGAACGAAGCAGCACAACAGGGCGGATTGTTCCCTCCGTCCCCCACGTGGGGCATGTTTCGACTGCCTGAGAGAATTGTAGACGTGGGAGACCTGGCTGCCCAGGGAGAGAGGGTAGAGAAACACGGTGACTCGAGACCTTGAACAAATCTCCAACCATTTTCCTCGTAGCAAACCAGAGATCGTGCCTCGCCATGGTAGATACCGGAAGTGAGCTGACGCTCATCAAGCAGTCCTTGGTGATTGAGTTAGGGCTCCCTCTCTCTCAGAAAAATATTCTCCCCATCTTTGGAATTACCGGTACCTCCCTGGCGGTATGTGTAGGAATGTCCCAGACAATACAGCACCTGGCGATGGTGATCCCAGATGACTATTTGGACACTGACCTGTTTCTTGGGGTCGACCTTTTGGGTCGCTACCCTATGTTATGGAATCATCCACGTCAGACACTACGTTGGGGGGATGTTACCTATGACATCCATCATGTTACTACAGGGAAAAGAAAAGCGAGATCTGTTCGCTGAGTCTAGGCTACACTCCCCCGAGGAGAAGTCCCTGAAAGAAAATTGCATTCGACTCCCCCATAGAATGGTGAAAAGTCCTTACCAGACTGTCCCGCTCCCTGTTATTGTAGGTGAGGATGTAAACAGCATTCTTGAAATTCAGCCCCGGAACCCTACTCTTCAACAAGAACTTCCATTATGTGTGCGTGTTACCAGTGAGTCAGAAGTCTTTCTCCCTTTCGCAAATACTTCCCGTGGGAGAATGGTCCTGAAGCCTGGCACCCTCCTAGCCACGTACGAGAAACTGGCAGAGAGTCAGATTCACGATCTACCCCAGTGCATGAAGACCAAAGTCAGCAATGCTATGCTACCTGACATGGATCAACCCTCCTCCTCGAGGACCCGAGAGGAACAGTTACAGTCTTTAATTGACAAGTATCAATGGGACCACTTGAAGGATGGTCAGAAGGGTCAGTTAGGGTGTTCTCAAGGAGCATAATTCGGTTTTCATCTTTAGTGAATTCGAATTAGGCACTATGAATGTTCCCCCGGCCCATATTCAAGTTTCAGACCCTACCCCTACGAGAAGCCCTTTGTATTGTACTCCGGAGAAAGCAAAGCGGATTCTAGCACAGATGTTGAATGACATGTTGAAAAAGGACATCATCGAGCTTTCAACAGCGGTCTGGTTGAGCCCTATACTCTTAGTCGCTATACCTGATGGCATCAAGCGCATGTGTCTGGATTATCGTCAGGTCAATAAAAGACTCCAGGCCGACATCCAGCCACTGCCCAGGTTAGATGAGTTAGTAGAATTGACTACTGGGTATAAGTATTATGCTACGCTGGATCTCAAGGACGCACACTACCAGATTCACCTTGATGAGGAGAGCCGAGATCTGACCACTTTCAGCGATGGAGTAGCGGTATACCGTTTCAAGCGGCTACCTTTTGGGCTCAGTTGTAGCCCAGCCATATTCACACGGCAGATTGGTTCTGTCGTGGCTCCCTTGGCGAAGGAAGGCTGGGTCAGAAACTATCTGGATGATGTTCTGCTATGGGCATATAGTTTTGATGAGATCCTGACTCGTCTATCTACCCTTTTCAGTCACTTTGCCAAGATGGGCCTGAAAATGAATCTCACTAAGTGGCAATTTGCGCACCCTGAGGTAATATTATTGTGCCACCTCATTTCTGAGCAAGGGTGTAGACCAAATCCGGAGAACATCGAAGCGGTCATCAACATGAAGTCCCCCTCGAACGTCAAGGAAATACAGCGATTCTTGGGTATGGCCGGGTTTACAGGAAGTGCATTCCTCAATTTGCCAATTTTGCAGCCCCCTTGACTGAGTAAAGGGAGGCTGAAACTTACACCCCCAAGTCAGCCTGTATATGAGATAGAGTTTCTGTCATTATACCATCTTTTTACATATGGTAATATTAAGACTCGATGAAAAAATCAGATCTCTATGTGTGCGCGCGCACGCGTGAGCGCAAAATTGCATAAAATGTCATTGCACTTTTGTAAAACCATCTAGTCACTCAAAATTGTTCAAATTTCCCGCAATTTTTGCATGGCATAGAGTACAAGCATCCCCAACACCGTGCCGTTTAAATATACCCCTATTGAATAATAGAAAGTGCTGAAATAAATATATTACATTATCATCATTGGGTTACAGCTGATTTGACTCCAAAAGGGGCAAAAATCGGACATTTTCGGCAAATCGGGACTTTTTTAAACGGACAGGCCTTCCTATGTACCCCTATGTACTCTATATAGAAGGGGAATGTAAACGGACAGGCCTTCCTATGTACCCCTATGTACTCTATATAGAAGGGGAATGTATTTGAGCAATAGATAAAAATATAGATAGACTCGTAAGTGCCAAAAAATGGTACCAAACCACACAAATTCTTAGATTTTCATGTCTGTAAAATAATTTTGGGGCAGAGAAAAAAGTTTGTCCTCCTTAGCTTCTGTTTTCTCTAATAGCGCACACATAGAAGATCGAGAGTAATGGGTAACTACACAAAATGTTCGTCAGGAGGATTGCTTTTCCGATTTTATGAAACAAATATCTACAAAAAAACATGATTTTGGGGCCCCACCAAGGGGGCCCTAGGGCTATCATATGGGTGTTTATGTCCTCGTATGATCATTTCTATTGCTTACAGCAGCCCTTTAGACTACAGACACAAACAAAAAATGTGTGTGGCTGAAAGAAAAAAAAATCGTTTTACGGGGGTCGAGGTCGAACCCCCGGCTGGGGGGTTATGGATGCGATATGTTTTTTTGTTACTTCCTATGCTATTCTCCTATGTTGAAAGAAGCACTATAGAACAAAAACACAATAATAAGATATTTTGATCTCTGGGCTCAGAAAAAGGTTCAGCCTTCTCTTATTATCCAAGAAGTATGCCCAGATTGAATGGTCCTCGGAGTGTGAAGAGGCGTTCCACAAGCTGAAGACCTTGTTAGTTAGTGCTCCAATTCTGGTGAAGGCTGACATGCATACAGATGCTTCCGGTACCCACGTCGGCGCGGCTTTGATGCAACATCAGTCCGATGGCACCTTGCGGCCGTGGGATACTTTAGCAAGAAATTGAAGCCTGCTGAACCTCGCTACTCTACCACTGATCGTGAAGCTTTGGCCATAGTATTACCATGCAGACAGTTTCACCACTACTTGTGGGGAGTCCGTTTCAACCTCATGACGGATCATCAGGCATTGGTGTCAGCCTTTACGAAGAAGACAAAGTTGGCTCGCATGAGTCGGTAGAGTCTAGAGATGAGAGAGCATCGGTTTGACATCAGTTACAAACCGGGTCCTCAGAATTATGTTGTCGACCAGTTAAGTCGACTCGTGAGAGCAGTGAGGTGGGAACAGGATCAGAGATGGTTAGGTAAGACCAGCGCCGAGATGAAGGAGTTGCTGTGTCAGGAGACCCGATGGAAGGATCTCATAGTTTTCCTCGAAGGTGGGCCTTGCCTAAAGCAAGTGTCACACTCTGCCGAATTAAGTGCCGACGCTTCACGACTTAAGGAGTGGCGATAGAAAGGGGAGACCACTGCCAAGTAACGTGGGTGATCTAAGGACGGGACGCCCATGGTGGGCAATATGGACAGGCACGCCGCCTAACGGCAACTGGACGGGGTCGAGCGGCAACCATGCAAGACCTAAGGGAGATAAATGACAGCGAAGACAGCGAAGACAGCGAGGGCGAAGGAATTAAATGCTAATCTGTCAAGAACCGCGAATTTGGATAAAGCTCCACCAACACGACCCAAATTCAAAACCGCCAAGGATAACGATCGAGGACCGATGACAGCCATGAATGTAAATGTAGATCCGACCAGAACCAAAAATTTGATTAAAGAACGTTCTGTGAGTTCTAAAACCGCAACTTTAAAGGTTTTCTATGCAAACGCTCGTAGCATACGCAATTAATTTTCAGATTTAGAGGAACTAGTGTTTACTGAAAATTATGATGTGATTGGTATAACAGAATCTTGGCTCAATACAGTAGATAGAGACTTTTTAGCATAGTATTCACTTCCCGGTTATGTAATGTTTGAGAAAAGACGAATAAATAAAAATGGATGTGGCGTTATATTTGATATCAAAGAAAGTCTTAACCCGACCCTCTTGCCAAAACCTCAAATTGTGAACGTCGACACATCTTTTGTGCTAATAAAGAATAATAAAGGTACAAAAATAATACTTGCATTAATATACAGACCTCCAGCTCAATCAGTGCAAACTGACCGAGAAATTTATGAACAAATTGCAGATGTAAGTAACTCACAAGATACCGTATTTTTTGGCGACTTTAATTTACCTGTGACCAAGTGGGGCGATACTCTTACTTCACACTCCGGACATGACTTATATACGAACTTGCAAGAGAGTTCGCTTTATCAATTTGTTCGAACACCGACCCGTGGTAATAACGTTCTTGACATTGTAATTGCAACAAAAGAAGAATTAATAGAGAATTTGAATGTTGGGTGATGAATTCAGTAACAGCGACCATCGTACGATAACTTTCACTTTAAACTTTACTAGTAACGAACCAAATAGTAGCATCGAAAAAGTCCCTAATTTCAAGAAAGCAAACTTTCATAAACTTAGAGCTATGTTTAAAGAAACTGACTGGAGCTTTTTAATTAACAATAACGACATAAATACATCTTGGAAGTTATTCGAAACCACTTACCTAAAAGCAGTGCAAGACTGCATACCATCGAAAATACGGCGTCCAGGCCATAATAATAAGCCCAAATGGTGGAATACAGATATTTCAAACTGCCTGCTTGCTAAAAAATTTGCTAATGATAGATTAAAATCCTCACAAAATGACGAAGAACGGGTGAAATTTGTAGAGGTACGACGCAAAGCCAAAAAGTTAATTAAACAAAGTAAAAAGACCCTAGAGTTACATATTGCGAATCAAAGTAAAACAAACCCGAAAGAATTCTATAGTTATATCAGAAAGAAAAAAGTAGTTACTTCAACTGTTGGACCGTTAGTCGATGAAAATGGAGAATACACCAAAGACGAAGTACAAATGAGTAATGCCCTCAATACCTTCTTTGCATCAGTTTTTACAACAGAAGACCTCAGTGATATCCCTACACCATCGCCGATTCAGATTGATAATTCAGATGTTCTAAGCAATATCACCGTTACACAGAGAGAAGTATTGAATTGTTTAGATAAACTCAAGGTAAATAAAATGCCTGGACTTGATACAATCTCGCCTAGAGTTGTTGTTGTTGTTCCCTAAGCTGCCTGGCCGAACAGCCCCGAGTCCCTGAGGAAGGCCATGGCCACGATCGGGCTTTCCCACGGATCTCTCATTGAGTGTAGATTGTGTTGTTGGCGTAAGTGGTTGTGTGAAATGCAGTCTTCTATGATGTGTTTAATGGTATGGGGTGCTGTGTTACATCCCGGGCAGGAGTCGACAACGGAGTCATCCAGTCTCTTCTGATAGCTCAGGAGAGCTGGATGGTGTCCGCATCTCAGCCTGGCCAGGTGGACTCTGTCCTCGCGAGGAAGGGAGGATTCGGAAGGATGGATTTCGGGAGGTCGTGCATGCAGCTGCGTGTTGTCTGTGAGTGAGTGGATGGATCGGTGAGAGATATGAGTATGGATGTGCTTCTGGAAGTTGGTTCGGGGTGGGCAGGGAGGGAGAGAGGACAATAATTGTGTGTGATACCGTGTGCTGGGTGTTGTTTTGATATTTCTTGGTGTCTGTGGGTGTGTTGCCATGTAGTTTAGTGGGTGGTCTTGGTTCGTGGAGGCTGCTGCCAGGAATTGAGTGCCCCTCATGTCCAGATGGTCGCCTAGAGTTCTAAAGGAAGCTAAGGATGAGCTCTCCAAACCACTGACATTACTATTCAATAAATCCTTGCAGTCTGGAACTATGCCTGATCAGTGGAAGATAGCCAACGTAACACCGATATTCAAAAAAGGCAGCAAATCCCTACCCAGTAACTATCGTCCAATTAGCTTAACCTCAGTGGTATGTAAAATGCTAGAAACGGTCATAAGAGACAGACTCGTAAATCACTTAGAGGAAAATAACATACTTAAAGATACTCAACGCGGCTTTTGTAAAAAACGTTCCTGTTTAACAAACCTCTTAGACTTCTTCCACGATATCCTCAACCTCTACGATGAGAGTAAAGCTGTAGATATTATATACCTTGATTTTCAAAAGGCCTTCGACAAAGTTCCCCACAAACGTTTACTGCTAAAACTAAAAGCGCATGGAATACAAGATGGTGTGTTGAAATGGATAGAAAATTGGCTCAGCGACAGAAAGCAAAGAGTAGTCATAAACGGTAAGGCATCTAAGTGGACTTATGTAAGTAGCGGGGTACCCCAGGGATCGGTACTAGGACCAATTCTCTTTCTAATTTACATCAACGACATAGATGAGGGTCTCACCTGTACAATCTCAAAATTTGCTGACGATACAAAAATTGCAAATAGCGTACTCTCAAAAGATCAAGTTGACGATATGCAACACAATCTAGATAAATTGTCACATTGGGCCCAAATTTGGCAAATGAGTTTCAATGCGGATAAATGTAAAGTACTACATATCGGATACCTAAATGAGAAAGCAAACTATTCGATGAATGGCACTCAGCTTAAGAATGTAAACAGAGAAACCGATCTGGGAGTAACAATATCGAGTAACCTAAAACCGAGTCAACAATGTTCAGAAGTTGTTAAGAAAGCAAACAAAATAATTGGCTTTATAGGTAGGTCATTTGAGCATAAATCCAAAAACGTTATCCTAACCCTTTATAATTCCTTAGTCCGCCCTCTTCTGGAATACTGCATTCAATGCTGGTGCCCTTATTACCAAAAAGACATAAACAAGCTAGAACGAGTTCAACGTAGAGTTACCAAAATGATACCTAGCCTAAAGAACAAACCATACGAAGAGCGTCTTAGAGAATTAAATATATTTCCTTTAACCCAGCGCAGATTAAGAGGTGACTTAATTCAAGTGTTCAAAATCATCAAAGGCATCGACAATATGAACTGTAGTAAGTACTTCACTATCGACCAATCTAGTTACACGCAGGGAAACGGTTGCAAAATTATTGGTAAATCTTTTAACTCACACGAATCTAAGAATTTCTTCTTCAATCGAGTTGTCAACTTGTGGAATGGGTTTCCCCGAGACGTTATAGACTGCAGCACCATTGATTCATTTAAACTCCGCCTAGACAAATATCTCGCATCAAACCCGCGACTGACTGCGTTTGTAAATGAATAACTATATTTTATCCTCCCCTCAGTTACTAACCCATATGTCCCCTTCTAACTTCCTAGTCCTGCCACGGACATTAGTTCCAGGGCAGTAGTTCCCTTTCCAATGTTCCCTTACCCACTCTAAACCACTGTTTGGACACTTGATCCTCAGTGTTTGGAGGACAAGCAGCCTAGAAGGGTCACTAGAACTGTTGTTGCTTGATTTCCTTTGTCCTCCTTTGTACTCGTTTGTAAATTTGGTGGCGACCATGCTCCTGACGAGCGACAGCTATAGGAGGTAGGGCGGCGCCTATAGATACTACAGCGGCGATGGACAGCCACCCTGTCACACTGGACCCCTACTCCATCACACTTGATCCCGACCGAGGCAAACCGTTTGTTGGAGGCGATGGTTTTGTGTGTGTGTGTGTGTGTGTGGGGGGGGGGGGGTTTATTAAGCTTGAGGTCTAGGGAGGAAACTAAAAACATAATAAAAAGATCCATAAATGAGCAAATAGATACGCCCATCTCCCCTTAATTAAGTAGTTCTTTGAGTAATTGGTAAAACCAGGCCATCTATAGTTAACCCTTTCAGTACCAGTGACGTCTTTCTCGTTATAGTTTCGCAACTATTAGGTTATTGAATTATGCTTACAAAGGGCCAGTAGCAGTCACCAGACCTCCAGTCCTCTCATTTATCTCTCTTAACTCCCACAGACCGTTCTTAACCCATGTCTAGCGGGGGTGGACTTAAGTCGGGCTAGAGAACCAAGGACTATGTGGTGGGGGTGGACTTAAGTCCGTATGCAATTTTTGAGCAATAATGGCTCTGAGAGAGAGCCGAGTGATGTGAGGAGCGTAAGTCGTCTCATGACCGCTCGGCACGGGTGACTACTGGCATCTACTTCACAAACATCCACTCTCCCTCCCTCGCAACACAGGGAATTATGTAAGGATATTACCGTATTTTAGGGATTTTGCACTCGTCTTGCACGATCGTTGCAAGTGAACGCGTGGTCGTAGATAGATGTTTCTGGTGTCATTGGAAAGCTCAATTTACGCCCTTTCAGGGATACATAATTGTATTACGCTCTGGCTCTTGTTTATGCATGAAAAAGAGCATGGAAACAAGGTCGTTTAGGGTAAAACCACCCGCTTGCCAGGTAGTAGAAGTTTCTGACAGGCCCGCTCGTAAAGCGTTAAGCTGCAAAAAATCGTCCAAGTAGGGCAGAACTAAGGTAAAACAGACGTCACCACCATTAAAAGGGTTTATAGATAGTCACTCGTTGATGGGATCGGATTAAGGGGACAGTGGTGATTTTTGGAGGTCTATTTATTTATATATTCATTTATTTTTTAGTTTCCTCGCTAGACTTACATCAAGCGTAAAAGAACACCCCCAAGACCCTCTATCAACGATGTCCCGTGCGACGTTGCCAGGTCGCGGAATCACAGTATGCCCTCCCCCTATGACGCCGCCTGTGCGTTACCGGGTCGCTGTCTGACTGCGACCTACCTTATAGCGGCATCTGACGCAGACAGGTCGACGCTCTTGTACCGTCTGTCGCCTACTAAATGCCGCCCGCCTACCGTCACCGCCCCGTCCATTTCCTTGACCTCACTAGACGCCGACTCAGCTTATGAGATTTGTGCATGTCGAACTTTTCCTGAAGCCCCTGAAGCCCCTGACGACCTCTCCCGACGTCTCTCTTGAGTTGGCGCCCACCCACGTCACGCGGCGATGTAGGCAAAGACCTCTGCGACCCTTAAGTCCGGGAGCGTCGGGACTTAATTCGGCATAGTGTGACACCTGCTTAAGCATCGCTATCCTCTAACCACAGTCGATCAGTTTGTAGTGGACTAAGGAGTCCTATACTTTGTAGTGGCTAAGTCAGACGGAAGTCTGCATTACCTTCTAATTGTGCCGAGTGAGCTATAGAAAGCTGCGTTGAATCTACCACATGACCAAGAGTCTGGTCATCTGGGTAGATTTAAAAGTATCATGACGGTCGAGTCGCTGTTTTACTGGCCTAATTTACGTAGTGATGTAAGTACTTATGTTAAGGAGTGTTTGGTCTGTCAGCAATATAAGGGCACCCAACGACTCCTGCAGCGCTGGCAGGAATTGCCACCCGTTAAGCAACCTTTGGAGAGAGCCAGTGTTGATCTTACGGATATGACTGCAGGAGCCCAGGGGTATCGTTACATTCTGACAGTAACCGATCACTACAGTCGGTTTGTAAGGTTCTATAAGTTATGGTCCAAGGTCTCGGCGGAGGTCTGTGGGAAGTTCCGAGAGTACTTATGCGATTTGGGGTGGAGAGTTTACCTCGCAACAGTTCCGTGATTTATGTACTTCAATAAATATTAAGTTGGGTTATGTGACTCCGTATCACCCGCTTGGAACAGTGTGACCGAACGGATGCATCGGACATTAAAGTCGGTCTTAGCAACCTTGTGCAAAGGGCACCCCTTATGGTGGCCCGAGTATGTGGGTGAGTGTCAGCGAGTCATGAACAGTGCAGTGCATACCACTCTAGGGGAGCAACCTCATTTTGAATTCTTTGGTCGTTACGCTCCCAGACAATTAGGTGGAGCGTTACCATATATAGAAAATGAGGAACGCCAAGAGGCTATGTCAGTCTCGAGAGAGGTCCTGGAACAGACCTCACTGACCATGGCCAGGAAGTTTAGAGACGTGGCTAATTGAAACCGCCGAAATGAAAAGGTCAATGTGGACGACATGGTATGGATCCGGAACGAGAATCCAGTACCAGGGACTAGCCAAAAGTTGAACGCAAAGTGGGTAGGTTCCTTTAGGGTCACGGAAGTGGTCCGTGACGCGGCTGCGTATAAGCTAGTAAATGCCTATACGGATGTGTTTATGAAGAGGGCTGCTGAGAAAGTGAAACCGTTCATGAGTGAGGAGTATTGGCAGGTAGAGCAAGTTGAAATGCCAGTTGAGGAAGACTCAACCTGAGATTTTAGCAGTCAGAGCCCGCCAGCCGGCCCGGCGTTATATAGAATCTTGTTAGAGTGTACAGTAGAGTCCCTGTTGTGGTCGTCTTGTTGTGTACTCCCCTGTGTGTTCTTTTAATCTTTCCGGTCAATCGAAACGTTAGGAGATGTAGGTTCCCCCTCAACACACATGCAAATCAGAATCAACTATGTGATCATGGCTAACAAAGTAGCCGAAACATTACAGCAAACAACCAAAACTCTAGAATCTTCTGAAAACTACAGTACTATCCTGCACCAACTTAATGAACAGTGGTGAGGGGCTGGTCTATCAGAGTGAGAACTGAGCGATCTCTGCCATACCCATAGCTTACTCTGACTGTTCCTTTTACTTATATATTTTCTAGATCTCAAGTGACGGCGTCTCTTCCGTGGATTGACCTCCCAATTTACCAAGATTGGAAGCCAAAGCGTCACATTTTTCCTTTGCCCCTCAACTTTCTCTTCATAATTGCTGAGGGGCACAGGGCCCTGGGTGGGGCTTTGGTTTCCCGGGCGTTTCCGCACCCTCCTCAGCTCCCCGCCATGGAGTGGCTTCGGTCACCCAGGCTTTATTGTGGTAAGCAGGGAAGGTTCTGTGGGGGCGCTCGGTTATGGCCTTAGCTTTGCTCGGGGCCTTGGGGCTGTTCGGCCTGGCAGCTTAGGGAACAACAACAACAACAACTTAATGAACAATAACGAAAGATTGCGAGAGACAATGAATATTTAAAAACAACATATATTAATGCACAATTTGCTGTATTATTTAATCTGACCTGCCTTCAAGAACATATATATATATATATATATATATATATATATATATATATATATATATATATAACAGGCTGCTTATTGGGAGGCTCTTTGGCAGTACTTCTTTGATTTCCCATGAAATTATATTTGCTTAACTAAAACGGCATATACAGGAAGACTAAACAGTAAAAAGAAATTAATGTTTAAGTTTCCCAACATATCTTTCTAAACTTCAACCCTTGAACAAAAATGAATTAAATAAAACAAAAAGAGAACATAAAAATAAATACATATCGCTCACTATTAGTCTACAGTATGTATTCGAAATGTTCAGCGCAGGTTTCAATTTTTCAATGAACAATTTTGCACCGATCAATGTTTCATGATGGCTTGAGAATCTTGCATTTATGTTATAGTCATTCATACCAAACGCATGGTCTTCCTCGCGTGCATGGTTCCTAATAACCGAAAAGTGACAATTTGTAACAATTTATTTGACCTAACACTCTTACCCATGTGCTCAAACAACCTGACTTTCAAGGATCGGCCAGTCGATCATATGTACACTCAGCCGCAATAATTCCGCATGGGCCACCTAGTCTTAGGGTTTGAGTAAATTTGTTGTGTAGTTTGTCTGAATATAATTAGATCTCACACTCCCCTCCCTGAATCAATAGAAAATGTTGTTCTATAGATGGCACAGCTTGATGGGAAGGGAGGGGGAGCTTCTCGTGGTGTTACAGGGGTAAGCAACAATTGGAGGACGGGGGTGGGTGGGGACAGAGTGTGATTGTATACAATCAACGCGATATATATATGCTGTTAGTGAGCATTTCCTAACAGTTATTACGTGTTGATGACGTTTTATATCATGCAGTGAAAAATGCTAAGCATATTAACTTATACTTGTTCATACAATAATGTTCCGGAACCTGAAACTAATTTTGTAATGAGCAGTAGAATCCCTCTTTCAGTAGTTGAAACCTCTCTCTCTCCTACCATTTCAACACTACTACAAGCTCCCCCTCCCTTCCGATCAAGCTGCGCCATCTATGGAACTAAATTTTCAATTGATTCAGGGAGGGAGTGTGAGATCTTACTATATTCAGAGCAAACCAACTACACAACAAATTTACCCAAACCTAGGTGGCCCACGCGGAATTGCAGCCGAGTGTACCTCCCCTGGCCTGACAACCAAGACATGATAATTCATACACAATGTTTGAGCACATGAGATCCGGTATCTGATCTTGCATGTTAATAACAAAAGTTTGCTATTCTGAAGACATAAGCGAAGGTTATCCGAAAATCCACCGCTGTGAAGCCATCTTTAAGCAATTTAGTTATACCCTTCTTCTACTGGAAACTAATGTTACCGTAATATGGCATTTTAATGCATTTGATTAATTTCGGGACTTTAAAAGAAGTTGTTTGTTGATTAAAAAGTTTAATAGAATACATTTATTTAGAATTCTATCGAACATGTCTGTTGCATAATTGTTCATTTTGAAATATCTCCTGAGCCTACAAATTTCAGCATGTAAAATCGCATAAGTAGAACACACATCATACACTCTGTTTAACAACGTTTTCTATAGAATTAATTTTGTAAAGTAATGGGGTGCAACTATACCAATTTAATCCTTGATCTGTGTATGTGGGTTTCCTATATATTCCGGTGGCTAGTCCTTGATAAGTTTTGTTAATTCCATCTATCTATCTATTGCCTGACGCCGTGATCCCCGAAGGGGTGGCCACGAACGAACCGCCCTCATGCATCTCTGTCCCCAGTCAGTCAACGCCCCTCCTCTCAACCAACACCACCTTCATCCATTATGCTTCCTCACTCCATCCTTCCACCTCTCCCTCGGTCTACCTCTCCCTCTCTGTCCTTCCACCTCGCTCTCTTACACCCTCTTAGTCATCCTCTCACTTCCCATACGTTTCATATGGCCGAACCATCTCAAGGTGTTCCTTTTCACACTTTCCAGTACATCCACCTCAGCACCACACCTCCTTCTTACTTCCTCATTTGTCGGTCTATCCCTCCATATAACTCTGCACGCACTTCTTAAGTAACTTATTTCCACCCCTCTCACTCTTGGTCCGAGTCTCTTCTCCAGCGTCCATGCTATGCTTCCGTAAGTCAGTCTCGGGATTAGCACACTGTCATGCAAGGACTTCTTTACTTCCATACTGACCACCCTATTTCTTGTTACTGCCTTCAACGTTCCTACAACCCTCTTCCCATGTTGCACCCTCTCCCGTACTTCTTCATGTATAGTCCCATCTTTACTCAACACACTGCCCAGATACTTAAATGAGCTGACAATCTCCATAGCCTGACCGTGCAACTTTACATCAAACGCTGTGGCTTCACCCCTTTCGAAGACCATAACCTTGCTCTTCCCCGCATTTACCTTCAGATTCCGTTTTCGTACACTGATTCCAAACATATTTATCAGACCCTGCAACTCCCATTCATAATTGCTCATCAGAACTGTATCATCAGCAAGCAGCAGTACAGGTAGCTTCCACTCATTTCCCTCCCTAATCAGCGATACACTAACATCCACTTCTCTTCTTTGTATTTTTTTCATCACTCCATCCATATACACAGTAAACAACCACGGGGACATCGTACACCCCTGTTTCAACCCAACTTTCAGATCAAAGAACTCGCTCTGCTCATTCTCCACACATACTGCCGCCTTTGCACCCTCATACATGATCTTCACTGCTTTCAGCAACTTGCCATCCACTCCGTATATTTTAAGTACTTTCCACATACCTTCTCTATCCACTTTGTCATAGGCCTTCTCCAAGTCCACAAAGGCAACATACATCTTTTGTTGCTTCTCCAGATATTTCTCCACAACACAATTCAGGGTAAACATCTGATCTACACATCCTCTTCCCATCCTAAAACCACCCTGCTCGTCACCTATCCATTTCTCCGTTCTCGTTCTCACTCTCTCAATCACTACCCTGCTGTACACTTTCCCTACTACGCTTAGAAGACATATTCCTCGGTGGTTACCACACACTCCTGTTTCCCCTTTACCCTTACATAGGGGGGCTATTATGCCTGTCTTCCAGTGATCAGATGCACTCCCTTTCCTCCATGCTAGTTTGCACATTTTCCATACCCATTCGATCAGTATCTCACCACCATACCTCAGCATTTCCCCACACACTTCATCTATTCCTGGTGCTTTCCCCAACTTCACTCTTTTCATGGCTTCACACACTTCTGACCTGATCCCCACCTCCTCCTCCACTACTTCTCTTCTTCTCCCTCCCATACCCCATCCAACTATGTTTGCTGGTGCTTCATTCCTTACATTTAGCAATTCGTTGAAGTACTCCCTCCACCTTTCGACTCTCTCTTGCTTCTCGGCTAGCACTCGCCCTTTCTTATCTTTCACACCCTTACTGTTTCCCTTGCTACCTTCCCTATCTTTCTTGACTTCTTTCCAGAACAGTTTTTTAGACTCCCTCCATTTTACACTCAGATTCCTTCCAAATTCTTCATCTACTCTTCTCTTACTTTCCTTCACTACTCTCTTCACCACTCTTTTTTTTCTCCACGTACCTCGCTCGTTTCTGTCTCTCCAAATCTTCATTCCCTCTACTACCCAACCACTCTCTGTACGTTTTCTTCTTGTCTTCCACAGCTATTTTTCACCTCTTCTGTCCACCATGCAGTACCTTTCACTCCCCTCCCTCTTCTCCTTACTCCACACACCTCCTCACATGCTGCTCAGATCTCTTCCTCAAACACTTTGCTCATCTCCTCCACTTCCTCCATACCTTCCAAGTCAAACCTACCTAGTTGTCTTTCTACTGTTCTTCTGTACTCTTCCCTGATTTCCTCCTGTTCATTAAAACGTCCAAATATGCTAATGAACCATTATTTTCAGTTTCGAACGTAAAATATATATGTCTATGTTGTTTATTCATATAATAAAAATATCAGAAATAAATCATCCACATAACGCCTATAATATAAAGGTTTAAACTACTCGGGGCAGCTGTTTAACAGCTGGCTCATATATACTGTATATATACAGTTTATATGTATATATATATATATATATATATATATATATATATATATATAAGTTTAATGTATTGTAAGATAGCGTAAGAGCGAGCAGAAGGCTGACTGTTGAACGGTATAACGAGTGGTTGGAAACGTTGACAGGAAGACGGGTAGGATGCCAGGCAACAGTTTGAAATGTTTATATATATATATATTTATTTTGTATCTTGTATTCTGTACTTTTGTTTTCTCTCCCTTTCCTTGATCTTTTTCCTACAGCCCAGCCAACGCTATTAAGGGGAGATTTCTACTTGAGGGATTTTTGTCTAGACCCCTTTCTCCCTCATGTTTAGCCCTATTGCTTTTGATATTGTAAGACGTTCGCCCCATTAGTTTGGAAATTTTAACAACTTTCACCCCATTCCTGGCAATTCTAAGACCTTTCGTGCCATTTGGGTGTCGATTTTTTCCTGGCGAGCGATAGCGAGCCTGTAATTTAAGAGGAACCAGTCTTCGACCGTGATATTTTCTACTGAAAAAATTACAAATTGATCTTGTAAGGGGGTCAAGGGGTGTAATTTTAAGTTTGATGGAAGTCTTGGGAACATAATTTAAACCTCCCCTTAAATGAGAGAACTGTCCAATATTCAAGAACAAGCAGGGAGTTTACAGTATATTGACCATTTAGGAAGCAACGAGGACTAGATAGCCTTTCCTTCCCAAACTGTTCCTTCCCCTCGTATTTGTTGTTGTTTAACCCCTTATGTACCGCCGACGTAATTTCCATTTTATTCTAGCTCTATTTAGGCGATTTTGAGCAGTTAAAGACAAATTGGTGGTAGTGAGAAGGGTTAAGCGAGATAGTTCCAGGCCTGTTAATTGTTGGAGGCTCTTTTTAATCTGAACTAAATCGTCTATTAGTGACCAGAAGGTACTGTAAGGGTTAACTTCTCTCATTGGTGTAGCTTACGTTATTCTATCATTCTACTTAGGATATTAATTAGTATCTCTTCTACCTATTACACTTTTAAGGGGAGATGGGTAATTATTTAGATCCCCGTCTCTCTCATGTTTAGTCCAATATTTTTCAGATTTTAAGACGTTTGCCCCATTAGTTTGTTGATTTTAAGACCTTTCGCCCCATTTTGTTGTCAATATTAAGACTTATCGTGCTATTTAGGTGTCGATTTGTGTTATTGCAAACGGTAGTGTGCCCGTAATTATGGAAGAACCGTCTTTCTGCCGGGACATTTTTCTACCGAAAAATGTAAAAAATTATCAAAAAGGGGGATCACATGAATAATTATTTAAGTTTGATGGAGGTATAGGGAAGAATCTAACCACAAATAATATATATATATGAAACAATTAACCAAAAAATACCTTTCCGTTCCCCCTTCATTTACAATACTGCAAAGATATATGAGTAGTAACTAAGTGGATGGTGTAACATATTTCTGAATAACGGATAGGTTTATAAATAGTGTACAAACATGTAAGAAGATGGTTGTTTTCATCCAAACATGTGAGAAGATGGTTGTTTTCCATCCAAACATGTGAGAAGATGGTTGTTTTCATCCAAACATGTGAGAAGATGGTTGTTTTCATCCAAACATGTGAGAAGATGGTTGTTTTCATCCAAACATGTGAGAAGATGGTTGTTTTCATCCAAACATGTGAGAAGATGGTTGTTTTCCATCCAAACATGTGAGAAGATGGTTGTTTTCATCCAAACATGTGAGAAGATGGTTGTTTTCATCCAAACATGTGAGAAGATGGTTGTTTCATCCAAACATGTGAGAAGATGGTTGTTTTCATCCAAACATGTGAGAAGATGGTTGTTTTCATCCAAACATGTGAGAAGATGGTTGTTTTCCATCCAAACATGTGAGAAGATGGTTGTTTTCATCCAAACATGTGAGAAGATGGTTGTATTCATCCAAACATGCGAGAAGATGGTTGTTTTCATCCAAACATGCGAGAAGATGGTTGTTTTCATCCAAACATGTGAGAAGATGGTTGTTTTCATCCAAACATGTGAGAAGATGGTTGTTTTCCATCCAAACATGTGAGAAGATGGTTGTTTTCATCCAACCATGTGAGAAGATGGTTGTTTTCATCCAAACATGTGAGAAGATGGTTGTTTTCATCCAAACATGTGAGAAGATGGTTGTTTTCATCCAAACATGTGAGAAGATGGTTGTTTTCATCCAAACATGTGAGAAGATGGTTGTTTTCATTCAAACATGTGAGAAAATGGTTGTTTTCATCCAAACATGTGAGAAGATGGTTGTTTTCATCCAAACATGTGAGAAGATGGTTGTTTTCATCCAAACATGTGAGAAGATGGTTGTTTTCATCCAAACATGTGAGAAGATGGTTGTTTTCATCCAAACATGTGAGAAGATGGTTGTTTTCATCCAAACATGTGAGAAGATGGTTGTTTTCATCCAAACATGTGATAATATGGTTGTTTTCATCCAACCATGTGAGAAGATGGTTGTTTTCATCCAAACATGTGAGAAGATGGTTGTTTTCATCCAAACATGTGAGAAGATGGTTGTTTTCATCCAAACATGTGAGAAGATGGTTGTTTTCATCCAAACATGTGAGAAGATGGTTGTTTTCATCCAAACATGTGAGAAGATGGTTGTTTTCATCCAAACATGTGAGAAGATGGTTGTTTTCATCCAAACATGTGAGAAGATGGTTGTTTTCATCCAAACATGTGAGAAGATGGTTGTTTTCATCCAAACATGTGAGAAGATGGTTGTTTTCATCCAAACATGTGAGAAGATGGTTGTTTTCCATCCAAACATGTGAGAAGATGGTTGTTTTCATCCAAACATGCGAGAAGATGGTTGTTTTCATCCAAACATGCGAGAAGATGGTTGTTTTCATCCAAACATGTGAGAAGATGGTTGTTTTCATCCAAACATGTGAGAAGATGGTTGTTTTCATCCAAACATGTGAGAAGATGGTTGTTTTCATCCAAACATGTGAGAAGATGGTTGTTTTCATCCAAACATGTGAGAAGATGGTTGTTTTCATCCAAACATGTGAGCAGATGGTTGTTTTCCATCCAAACATGTGAGAAGATGGTTGTTTTCATCCAACCATGTGATAAGATGGTTGTTTTCATCCAAACATGTGAGAAGATGGTTGTTTTCATCCAACCATGTGAGAAGATGGTTGTTTTCATCCAAACATGTGAGAAGATGGTTGTTTTCCATCCAAACATGTGAGAAGATGGTTGTTTTCCATCCAAACATGTGAGAAGATGGTTGTTTTCATCCAACCATGTGAGAAGATGGTTGTTTTCATCCAAACATGTGAGAAGATGGTTGTTTTCATCCAAACATGTGAGAAGATGGTTGTTTTCATCCAAACATACAATATAATCCGAGTACTCTAATATCCCGTTAAACTGGGAACTGCGATTTTCTTTTCAATAAATAATACTGCATCGAGTCATTATATATATATATATATATATATATATATATATAAGTTCTTTGACTGTAGTTTGTCTTAATTTCACAAGGAATATCTTACTATCAACATATATTAACATATAGGTTTATTTCCTTTACAATGGGCAAGTGTTACAGAACACATATTAGTCATCCAGACTTGTTTATTACAATATATATATATATATATATATATATATTGCACTACAGTGCATTAATTCGACATATATCGACAGGCCCCGCCCGCTTCCACCAGCGCCGTAGACGAAGTAGAGCTTATCATACCGCAATCTCGGACAAGTCACTTGTCACCTTACCACGGAGCTGATAAGAGCTCCAAGTAAAATTAATTATACGATGTAAGAGCGCTTTAATACATGCATATTTGCAGTTACTCTTTACTATACAATATTACCATATACCATTGTACAGAAAAGTAAACTCCATTACCATTGTTGTACCTCGTCTACTTGGGCAGAGCAGAGGTAGACAATTAATAAGCTAGGCCTAGCGAGCGACTGCTTTTAGTTGTATAGGGTACCGTAATGCCTCCCCCTCCCTTGTCTGTGTGCCTCAGTCTCCCTCCCTCTCTCTCTCTCTCTCTCTCTCATATTGTGAAGTGATTAAATTTTGACTGATCAGTCAACTTGTGTAGATCATAATTTTGTGATTCATTTAGCCACCAATAATGACATTTCCAGGGTGTACCACGAGGATCACAGGGTGTACCACATCAACTGGCTTAGTTTTCTCCTTATCATAGTAATTGAATACATTTAATACAATATTCCTGGCTTGACTGACAAGTCTGGGAGAACCAGCAGGTCTGCCAGGGGTATGGGCAGGAGACGCCATCTTCCCCCTTCAGAAGACGGGAGGGAACTGAACTGACGTTTGAATGACAGCGCATTGACAGTTGAGAGAGAGAAGACACCGGCGTTGCCAATGTAGCTACCTTACCGCTAGATCTAAAAGTATTTACTTGAACAAGGGAATGGAGCTGTTAAAGACAGGCTCCAGTCTTAACATTTCTTTCTCACTCGTTGATGTAGAAAGGTAGATGGCTTTGTAGGCCATTTTAAATAATTTAAATTGATAAATAAATATTGACTTGATCTAGCGTCAATATTTTACACCTAGCAATAAGAATGCTGGCTATACTCCGAATCTTTTAGCACATGTTATCAATATTGGAGTAATATTCTAGCAATATTAGGTAGGCATTTACTAGTTTGTATTCTTCTAGTTACTTCTGCAAACAGATTAAATAATATTTTTGTGCGGATTTGGTAACCCTGTTGGACACCCCTACCTAGCACAGTCATGCTAGCCGTATGATAACGGTTGGGGAAGCGGGCGGGGCCTGTCGATATTATGTCGAATGAATGCACTGTAGACATATCGAAAGCTTTTGATAGAGTCTGGCACAAATCTTTAATTTCTAAGCTACCCTCCTTCGGTTTCTATCCCTCCATCTGTGCCTTTGTCTCTGATTTCCTTTCCGGCCGTTCCATAGCCGCGGTTGTGGACGGCCATTGTTCACTTCCTCACCCTATCAACTCTGGTGTTCCTCAGGGCTCTGTCCTATCTCCTGTTCTCTTTCTAAATGATCTCCTTAACTGTACCTTAATTCCCATCCATTCATACGCAGACGACTCAACCTTACACTACTCCATTAGTTTTTCAGAACGCCCCAGCCAGCAATCCCTTAACGACAAACGTAATGAAGCCATAGAACTCTTAAATTCTGATCTAAATACTATCTCCAATTGGGGTAGAGAAAACCTTGTTACCGTTAATGCTTCCAAAACCCAATTTCTTCATCTATCTACCCGTCAGGATCTCCCAGCGGACTATCCCTTGTTCGTCAACAATACAAAAATCAACCCATCATCTTCTCTCAATATTCTTGGTGTCTCTTTTTCTTCTGCTCTCATTTGGAAGGACCATATTACCAGTCTTGCCAAGGCAGCCTCCCAGAAGCTGGGTGTGCTCAACCGCCTTAGGGGGTTCTTTTCCCCAGCACAGCTTCTTGCTCTGTACAGGGGCATAGTGCGTCCTTGTATTGAGTATTGTTCACATGTGTGGGGAGGTTCCTCTCACACCGCTCTCCTAGACAAAGTTGAAAGGAAGGCCTTTCGTATCATTAACTCCCGTCCACTCACCAACTCTCTACAATCTCTCTCTCTCCGCCACAATGTTGCATCTCTCTCGCTATTCTATCGCTACTATAATAATCAGTGTTCCTCAGAGCTTTCCCAGTGCATACCACCTCCTTTACGTAGGGCACGTGGTACCCGTCTTGCAACTCAATCCCACCCCTACTCTGTGCAACTCTCTAACCCAAGAGTGAAACTTTACTCTCAAACTTTCTTCTACTCAACAGCTGAGCTCTGGAACTCTCTCCCAGAATCAGTCTTTCCCTCTTCCTATGACTTAAATTGCTTCAAACTCTGTGTGTCCAGGCATTTTGGCTCGATCGTCCCTTGATTTTGGCCCTGTGACTCTTTCAACTATGGGGGAGGCACTCGCTATAGGCAGTTCTGCCTTTTGACTCCCTCAATCACATAGAAAAAATAAGTATATATATATATTATCATACTATATATATATATATATATATATATATATATATATATATTTTTTTTTTTTTTTTACTATATATATATGCTATGGTATAGTATCCCACACAACCATGCCGATGGTTGAAAACTCTCAAAGTCCAACCGCGTGCGCGTGAGCGTGCAAAAACCTGTTTTTGGGTGTTTTTGCCTTCAATGTTCCCCTCTTGTAAAATCGACTTTCGGGCGCACCGTAGGACCCCTTTTTGACCTAGGGGATCGGTTTTTTGTGGTTTTTCCTTCATTCCTAACCTATTACCTATTGTTTCTGGAAAAAAAAATCAAAACCTGCCGGTCCCTGGTGGTACATTTATTATAAACTAGCTGGGGCTCAGTGGGATAAGAGAGATGCTTTTGAAAATAAATGTCATATGCTGGCGATAACTGGGAACACATAAATGTAGATATAGTTTGCAAGAGCTTAAGATCTTAATAAACACTGACCGTTTATTAGGAAATGCGTATTACTGGAGGGATTATCCTATCATGCATTACGTTACTTTGAGCACAAATATCAAGCGATTATATCGGTACACGTTTTAAGATTCCCCGTGTTGCTTCTCTCTCTCTCTCTCTCTCTCTCATCGCTGATGGTAGGGTGCTCAACAGATTAATATGTTAAGGTCAGCGTTAATCCAACCACGAACATGACTGAAATCACCGTATTAAGTTTTGTATATCATTACCTCTACCTGCTACATTAGCGTGTTTAAACCATATCAGCATGTATTATGATTCAATAAGAAACCTTTTTGGTAAAATGGGGAGCAATGCTTCAATTTGCATGTTTATATCATTCACAATACCTATTCATAATTATTAACAATACTAACACCCCAAATATACAATAGCTGTTGCCAAATTTAGAATACCTTCTTCCAATCCTAGCTCATCCATGCTCCACCTTTACACGCCCAGGATTCCAGATAATGAAAGTGGAAAACATATCCTTGATAAACACCATCCAGTGTAGGGATGCAACTAGCGCGGTTATATTATGGTGATGATAATGTCTTTGTGTTAAGCTTGTATTATTTGGGTTTCATTTAAAAGACATCTTTTAAGTCTATGTCCGTGTTCTGTAGTATGTTACACATAATATCATCATCATCATCACCCCGTTTGTCCCCTCAAGGGGGGTCAGGTCGTCTCGACACCGCTCTCCACTCTCCTCTGTCACCATCTCTGTTCAGATCAACCACTCGGCCATCATCTCGCACACAATCCATCCATCGCTTTCTCGGTCGTCCTCTTCTTCCTTGCACCCATCTCCTGGCGCTCCACTGACCATCTTACTAAATCGTCGTCTTCTTTCCTCTTCACGTGTCCGTACCACCTCAGTCTGCTTTCTCTTATCTTCTCTCTCAATTCCGTGACCTTCACTTCCTGTCTTATATCTTCATTGCTTATTCTCTCTCGTCTTGGCACTCCTCTGATCGCTCGCAGACATCTCATCTCCCCCACTTCCAGTGTCTTCACATGCTCTTCTTTCACTGCCCAAGTCTTTGCCCAATAGAGAATCACAGGTCTAACCATGGTCTTGTACACCTGTGCCTTCAGCCTCATCGGCATCCGTCTGTCATGGATTACTCCACTCACATTCTTCCATGCGTTTCCTGTCCCCTGCAGTCTTGCTTGCACTTCCCTGTCCAGGTCTCCACTCTCTTGTACCCAGCTTCCTAGGTATCTGAACGCTTTTGTTTGCTTCTGTTGTTGTCCGTCCACTGCAATCTGCAGTTGTGGAACTAGCTGTTCTCTTGAGACCTTCATTACTTCCGTCTCCCCCTTGCTCATCCGCATGCCATGTGCTTCCAGTTGATTGTACCACATTTCTATTGCTTGCTGTAGTTCCTCTGCTGTGTTGGTTCCCAATGCGATGTCGTCGGCGTATATAACCATTTGTTACACATAATATATGAAACATAAACATCCAACACATTTAATATTAAGTGACGTCTCGGTTGCATCCCTACAAAGGATAACTTATTTAGTCGAACTGTTAAAGTTTAACTCTTCTACTGTTAATCAGACGACAATTATTATATTTTGTTCATGCAACTACAACATTTCCATACTCGACTTCCAAAGGACCTCTTGGAATCAAAATATTCATAACAATATTAGTTAACTATTTAACTGTCTGGCTAGTCCTAATATTAATTTCTAGACTGTATCATCTTTCAATATTCGTTTGGACAAATTCATGCAATCATTCCCCAATCAACTTCGCTCCATTGTTCAATATGTGAAGTAAAATCAACTGAGTTACTTCTACCTCTTCGTTTTCTTAAGAATGAGCAGCCTTTCGGTCTTGTTGTCACATTCCTTTGTGGATATATACTGCATATAGTATATATATTGTGACAGGCGGGGCAACCAGTCTGGAGACAAAGTACCTAGTTAGCGGAATTTAGCCCTCTACACTCACCCCACCAGGACCCCCTCTGGACATAGAAAGCTGTTGGATGGTTTCGGCCCTTATGTAGGGGTCAAACGAGTGGGGGTGAGAGCTGTCTGACTGGCGCCGGCAGGACAAGAGTGATACGATTGGTAGCGGCATGACGAGACCGGAACTTTCAATCACGTCATGATAATGGGGCTTGGTGATTCGCTAGAGACCAAATAGAATCTGTATTTAAGGGGTAGACCTGGGTGTAGAGATCAGTTGTATTCCTGACTCGGCTGAGATCGTGAGGGAGAGGCGAGGCGATGGAGGAGATAGTTCAGACATTGGAGTAACTGATAAGATTTATATTTTTATATTACTAAAGTGGTAATGGTGTTCAGTTTACCTGAAATTATTTAACTTGACTTAACTTTGAATTGTAACTCTAAGATGCCGTACTTA
This sequence comes from Paralithodes platypus, assembly GCA_032716605.1. Lineage (NCBI taxonomy): Eukaryota > Metazoa > Arthropoda > Malacostraca > Decapoda > Lithodidae > Paralithodes > Paralithodes platypus. The sequence goes on from CM064549.1 coordinate 2,991,636, forward strand.
ACATGCGTGGTGGGGTCTTACAGTTAAATTATGACAGGTTATAATTACCAGGTGTGCTTCGGTGCCGTCTTGTGTTATTTGTATTTGTTCTATGAATCTAGAAAGGTTAACATTGCGGCCTGACAATGGATAGGTTTATTGGTGACTTTATTAATGAATAGTGAAACTAATTGTGTATTCATCATATTGTTAAGCACCTAATATTTTGATACTGAAATAACTTTCAATGCTTCCTTGCTGTAATTTCTACTTGACTAGGCATTGAAATAACTTAATATAGGGCAAACTAGCGAGCAGTAAACGATCGGACAATCATATACCGGTACGTCCTGGATCTTATTTATTTGTCTTTGTTTTGTATAATACGTTATCTTATGTTTATTGGATTTATAAATAAAGGTATTGTTGCTGAATTGGTGACTTTAATATCTTCCCTTCTTCGATAGTAATAGTAAAAGATAATGATAATGAAGGATACTAAAATAATAAGATGATTACCATAACTATTTATAATAAATAATATATCATTCAAGTAAATCAGAAATATCTGGAGACTTAAGAAATAATACTTTATAATTAATCTCCATCTTGGTTAATCTTAACCCGTGGACTGAGGGAATCGTTTGGATAAATCAACAATAATAAATAATTATATCTAATATAATAATTCATCATAATTAACCCACCAGACCCGGTTGGGCTCTGAGAAACCCATAACAAATTCGCCCGCGGAACCCGGTAGGGCTCTGAGGCACCGGCAGCTTGAAAGCCTGTAAGCTTGGTGTGCGAGGCGTCCGTCCGACGCATGTAAACAACAGCTGGATGGACCGACGCCGCGCATCTCCGACCACAAGAGGAGAGGCGTCGCTTGTTCGTGTGTGTTATTGTTAAGTAGTGAAAAGTAGTGAAAAGTGGCTGATATCATCACAAAGTTCTCTCCACGGAAATCGTCATCAGAACTGAACCAGTTGACTTAGAGCGCTCTACTCAACGCCATTCTACAGGTATGAAACACATCTACGCTTGGGGATGCGCAGGAATACGGAAGCAGTCAAAATAACAAAGATACGGTAGCCTAGGCGTAGACGTTTTTTGCCCAAAACCCCAGGGTTTCGGGGAAATTATAGAATTCACTAGCCGAGGCTGGAGGGTTTAAGTATAAGTAATCCTACTAATCATAATTAATCAAAATAATTATTAGTAAATTGAATATGATCTTAAGGTTAATCGGGAACTTCTAATTTATTAGCTAAGCTTTCTTTATGACTAGTACATATTTGTTGAACTGTCTGATGCATTTGAAGTTAAAGGAAAGCAAGCAACAACAGACAGCCATAATTCTACCAGAGACTTGAGAATCATAAAAACTCACTGTTGCTACTCTGACCAAGCGAGCCAACTGCTTTGTGGCCGCCAGGGTCGTAACTATATATATAGATATATACTTTATATATATACATAATACTTTCTCGTAACTTACATTTGAAATATTGGATATGATCTGACCATGACCAGAAAAACCTCTATTGAGGACGGTCACCATTTATGGGTTTAGTAACAAACTAGCATTATTCTTTGTGGACTATTATAGTGCCCATGTTAGTGAACTTACTTTGTGGACTATTATAGTGCCCATGTTAGTGAACTTACTTTGTGGACTATTATAGTGCCCATGTTAGTGAACTTACTTTGTGGACTATTATAGTGCCCATGTTAGTGAACTTACTTTGTGGACTATTATAGTGCCCATGTTAGTGAACTTACTTTGTGGACTATTATAGTGCCCATGTTAGTGAACTTACTTTGTGGACTATTATAGTGCCCATGTTAGTGAACTTACTTTGTGGACTATTATAGTGCCCATGTTAGTGAACTTACTTTGTGGACTATTATAGTGCCCATGTTAGTGAACTTACTTTGTGGACTATTATAGTGCCCATGTTAGTGAACTTACTTTGTGGACTATTATAGTGCCCATGTTAGTGAACTTACTTTGTGAACTATTATAGTGCCCATGTTAGTGAACTTACTTTGTGGACTATTATAGTACCCATGTTAGTGAACTTACTTTGTGGACTATTATAGTGCCCATGTTAGTGAACTTACTTTTCGCTCAGCCACGGTATAATTAATTAATTTTAACTATTCATGACCCAATAAACATGCAAATGTATTCCAAAGTGAGGCTGGTGGCAGTATTTGCAGCCCTTCCTCCTTTCTTGGAGCCTTGGTATTAATAAGTGGAAGTTGCAACATTTGTCCTTTTCCATGTTCTTTTATGTGTCACAGTAGTCTCCCATTACAACTGTGTAGATTAAGTGTAGATCAGGGATATATATACAGTATATATATTATATAATTATATATATACGGTATATATATATATATATATATATATATATATATATATATATATATAATAATAATAATAATAATATGCTGGTATTGTATTTGTTCGAGCACCAATTCTCCAAGCTCACATAAACTTAAATTTTTCCACTTTAAAAAAAAACAAAAAAAAACATTAAAGCTTATAGTCATCAGTAACTCTATGCTCCCCAATATCATAAGCCCTCAGAAATATGTGCGACTTCAGTTGTTTCTTAACACCTTACGAGCGGCCTAAGCGGTATATTTGACCGTGCCACTCAGCGGGTTTTTTTTACCATAAAATGGGGTTGTTTCCGTGCTCTTTTTCATGCGTAAACAAGACCCAGAGCGTAATACAAGTATGTATCCCTGAAAGGGCGTAAATTGAGCTTTCCAATGACACCCGAACCATCCTTCTACGATCACTGGTTGTCTTGTAACGATCGTGCAACCGAAGGGCAAAATCGCTAAAATACGGTAATTTCTTTATATAATTCATATGTAGCGAGGGAGTGAGGATGGAAGTAAGTGGAGTAAATCTCAGTAGGTCCACGGCGGCCGTGGCGAACGGTCATGATGTAACCCATGCTCCTCCAGTCACTCGTCTCTCTCTCAGAGCCAATATTGCGCCAAAATTGCACTCGGACTTAAGGCGGGCCCCGCCACATAGTCCAAATTTATCGATTCGGACATAAGTCGGGCCCCGATCTTTAAGGGTTAATAGCGTCAACACAATTCAATTTCTTAAGTGACACTGGAAGTCGATTGAATAGACGTGGGGCAACATAAGAAAAGGATCTAGCAGCAAAAGCACGTTTTCCAATGGCTCTTGGCTCATAAAGGCGATATGGGTCATCACCACTACGCAAATTCACATTTGACTCATTATGTGTTGGAAATAGACGATCCAACAAATACTTAGGCTCACCACACCTCAGCACCTTAAACTCTATTCTGGCCTTGATGGGAAGCCAGTGTAGATCCATTAGATAATACGTGGTGGGTGTTCTGGGTGGAAGTGAAAATATTAGTCTAGCACACCTATTGAGAACAGACTGGAGTTTCTTCAAAGTAACATTTGGTAGACCAATGAACAATGAATTACAGTAATCAATTCTAGATATAACAAATGAATGAATGAGGGTCAAAAGAGATTCCTTGCTCAAGAACTTCCTTCTAGCATAAAGGTTACGAATGTAAAGGTGACAACTCTTCACGACACTATTTATATGATTCTTAAAGTTCAGATTTTTTTCGAATACAACGCCCAAGTTTTTCACCGATTCCAAAGGTTGGAGCTGTGATTCACCGAATTCTAGACATCCAAAATCTTCATGGACACTATTTCTCAAATTACCAATTATGACTATAATCTCTGTCTTGTTGTCATTCAATTTGAGCTTCCTTCAAGTCATCCAGATTTTCAAGATTGACAAGAGTGATGAACATTGATTCTTTACCTCATCGATATTATTAAATTCTATATACAACTGTGAATCATCTGCGTAGACATGATACTTAACACCATGTGCATCCAGTAGGGATGAAAGACTAGAGGTATAGATAATAAACAACACAGGGCCAAGAACTGATCCCTGAGGCACCCCGAACTTTAACGATGCTGGTTCTGACATAGAGCCACCAATGACAACACATTGACTGCGATCGGTAATATATGACTGAAGAAGCAGGAGTGCATCTCCCTGCACACCAAAACCAGAAAGGTCTCTCAGGAGCAACTGATGGTCAACAGTATCAAACGCTGCAGAGAGATCCAACAAAACCAAAAGAGAACACCGTCCAGAACATGTATTCGAGACTAAATCATTATAAATCCTGCTCAGGCCTGTCTCCGTTGTGTGGAGCTTCCTATAAGCAGACTGAGACTGGGGAATGATACTGTTCCGCTCCAGAAACAGCAACTGGTCCAGTATTGCACGCTCAACAATCTTAGACAGAAATGACAGGTTATATATATATATATATACAGTATATATATATATATTCCAATAATATATTTAAGGAGTACAGAAAACTTAATTGATTATATAATATATTATATTCAGTAACTTAAATACTGTTTTGGCATACTCCTAAATGGTTATCAATGAGCTAGTATGGTTATATACTCAGTCTGGAGATTTAGACTAATAGAGGTTATGGAGCTTGTACACTCGGATACCATAGTCTCTAGCCCACTCCACTATGGCACGAGGTGAGGCCAGGACCCTTTCTGGACGGTGGCCCACAGTGATAGTTACGGCTGGGGTTTGGGGGAGAGAAAAACGCACACACGAACACAGTGTGAAGCATTTGGGATAGGATTCGAAGTCTTCAAATGCTTCACACTGTGCTCGTTTGTGTGTTGCCCTCTCTCTCAAACCCTGCACCCCTCACCATCATTGTGGGCCACCGTCCAGAAAGGGTCCTGGCCTCACATTTTGCCAGAGTGGGGTGGGCTAGAGACTATGGTATCCGAGTGTACAATATTTAGTCTATGAGTTGGGGTTTTAGAGTACAAGCTTGACTTGACTGTAATGGGAGTTTAGAGTGATGGGAGAGGGATTGTAGCAGGTAAGGTAAAAGTGTATAACCTCCCTTGGCTGAGTACTCTTGGTGAAGTGAGTGTCTTGCCTCGCTCCTAGTGTGAGCAAGGAGGCAGTAGCTAGGGGGATTTGTTAATGTCAGCAAATTAGAGTTTGGTGGAAATGAGTTCTGTATTAAGAATTTAACATTCTGTGATGTCTAAAGGAAATAAGTTGTTTACATAAAGTGTTTATATAATGTAGGTATAAACAATATAAATAAACATATCAGTGTGATCAGTTTAATATAAGGATTATGAACATTTAGTTAAATATGTGATTACCTAAAGGGGTTAATAGGTTATACCTTATACTAGAGTGTAATACATATATAATATTATACATACATATCTTTAGAGTGCTGATGGTACTTGGAGATATAAAAATGTACAGTTAAAGTGACAAGGAGTGAAATATAAGAGAGGGCATATAAAGAGTGAGTCTAGCTTACATACTATACAGGGTGTTCCAGTAATGCTTTTCATAAATTATATGGTGGACTCATTATACAAAAATAAGAATAAATTACTCTATGAACATGAGGTTGAGTATGTATAATAACGGAGTTATTACACGATTTAAGTTGACGATAGATACAATGCCATTCAGTCCAAGGGGTAATGTTGCCATTTTAGTGGTTTATATCCATTTGGCCTTCGCTATCGCTTGCTAGCCTCAAGATAGTGAGCAGTCGCGATCTGAGTTTTCGGTAGAAAAATATGTCCGGCTTCGCCGGATTTGATTATCCTACCGAAAACATCAGCTCGCTACCGCTCGCTAGCCTGAAGAGAGAACGTCGATTGGATACAAACCGCTACTGCTCACTGTGTTGAGGCTAGCAGGCGATAGCGAAGGCCCAAAAATGGATATAATCCACTAAAATGGCAACATTACCCCTTTAACTGAATGGCATTGTATCTATCGTTAACTTAAATCGTGAAATAACTCCGTTTTTATAAATACTCAACCTCATGTTCATAGAGTAATGTATTCTTATTTTTGTCTGATGAGTCCACCATATAATTTATGAAAAGCATTACTGGAACACCCTGTATATACTAAATGCGTAGTTAACACACTACAACTGTATATAATGAGTGTGGGGGGGGGGGGGATAAACAACAATAACAAAAGCATTACTGGAACACCCTGTATATACTAAATGAGTAGTTAACACACTACAACTGTATATAATGAGTGTGGGGGGGGGGATAAACAACAATAACAGATATATTGAGTTTTGAGATAGGATACCCTCTGACTATTGCCAGAATTATTAATCTCTCACCACCATTACGTAATATTCATAATATTTGGTTACCATTTGACAATAATTTGTTATTAGTAATCTGACAATGAGATTCAAATGGGTAAATACAATCTCAATAAGGCTTCGTTTTTTGTTTTCGTTTTGTGCTATGATTATGGAGGAGACATAGGGCAGGATGCCTGTGACTAGTATCTCCCCCAAAGTTAAAAGAGTAACAGCCAAATCCAAGGGACGTTGGAGTCCAAATGCCTGGACACACGTAGTTTAAAGCAGTCTAAGTCATAGAATGTTAGCATTAATCATATATACAGTATAGTAATTGAACAAATCAACACAAGAATATAAAAACAAATGATAATATTGTCGTGTATAACAATAGCCTATATGAATAATAAAACCTAAGTATACGTACGTATACAATATTACCACATACTATTTACGAACATCTAGTACAATCATTCTAGTCTTCTCAAACACTATACGAGACATCATAAATCAAACATCAAGTGACTGAATCACCATATATATACAAACTGTCCTTTGATATAGTGTGTTCCCAATGTTCAATACAGCGTCCTGCCAGTGAGGAGTGGAACATGAGAGCAGCAATGTTGCCTACTTTGTTTATATCCTCACTGGGATATAGTAATCGAGTCAAATTGCAATTAAATTAAATTGTATTTAAATACTATCAATTAATTGTCTGTCATTTAATGTCATCTAGCCATAGCACACATACAAATCATGCTTCTCTTTCATAATATGATATATAACATAATACAAATAATTGTATACATTATTTCTTCCGCCATTACTTTTCTCTTCTTATCATCTCATCCTCTAGACATCATACAGTCGAGAGCTAATCTCACAAGGAAGATAAAAAGATGCAACAGAAAAACACTTCTGTTTCTTTTCCATTACCGTATGTAATGAATAATATCCGAGGTGAAAGGGGCAGCTGATCCACTCATTGGGAAGAGTACTGCAGTGAGAGAGAAGGAGAAGTAGAAAGTGATGGACATGTTCCATTTGTATTGGAATTATAATGTTGAATATAAATTAGAATACCTAATCTATGTAGGTATAATTATATGGTGAAATTTGGATCAAAATTAACTGACCTTGCTGATGGATACACTAAGTTCAAGTAAATTACTAATACATACACTCGCTACAGAGCGAAATAAAAGTATATTGCTAAAATATTTTATTGGGATCCATGGGAACCAGGATTTCAAAGTCCGGCTGGAACGTGAACTAGCCTAATTTGTGTGTAAATTCCTCGAAACTTTGCTTTTCTGAAGCTATATCTTGTATTTCTATTTAATTACTTAATGTGATTACCTACCTTTATATGACTTTATATGAAGGTGGGATGGTGTTATAATATTACCTACCTTTATATGACTTTATATGAAGGTGGGATGGTGTTATAATATTACCTACCTTTATATGACTTTATATGAAGGTGGGATGGTGTTATAATATTACCTACCTTTATATGACTTTATATGAAGGTGGGATGGTGTTATAATATTACCTACCTTTATATGACTTTATATGAAGGTGGGATGGTGTTATAATATTACCTACCTTTATATGACTTTATATGAAGGTGGGATGGTGTTATAATATTACCTACCTTTATATGACTTTATATGAAGGTGGGATGGTGTTATAATATTACCTACCTTTATATGACTTTATATGAATGTGGGATGGTGTTATAATATTACCTACCTTTATATGACTTTATATGAAGGTGGGATGGTGTTATAATATTACCTACCTTTATATGACTTTATATGAAGGTGGGATGGTGTTATAATATTACCTACCTTTATATGACTTTATATGAAGGTGGGATGGTGTTATAATATTACCTACCTTTATATGACTTTATATGAAGGTGGGATGGTGTTATAATATTACCTACCTTTATATGACTTTATATGAAGGTGGGATGGTGTTATAATATTACCTACCTTTATATGACTTTATATGAAGGTGGGATGGTGTTATAATATTACCTACCTTTATATGACTTTATATGAAGGTGGGATGGTGTTATAATATTACCTACCTTTATATGACTTTATATGAAGGTGGGATGGTGTTATAATATTACCTACCTTTATATGACTTTATATGAAGGTGGGATGGTGTTATAATATTTGCTCATGTATGTATCTTGTTATTATTTCATTAGTTTCCTCCCTAAGCCTCCATTAAGCTTCAAAGACACCCGCCCAAGACCCTTCTTCAAAATAAATTTGTACATTTTTCGATAGAAAAATGTCTTGGCTGAAGGCCGGTTTCACTTACATTACAGGCTCGCTATCGTTCGCTAGGAAAAAAATCGCCAGGGAAAAAATTAACACCTATATTATACGAAAAGTCCTAAAATGTACACATAAATGGGGCAATAGGTCTTAAATTGACACATAAATGGGGCAATAGGTCTTAAATTGCAAAACTAATGGGCTAAGTGTCTATCATTTTCAAAACCAATAGGACTAAACATGAGGGAGAAAGGGATATAGAAAAACGACTCATCTCCCCTTAATATGTAAATTAACTATGTTCATGTACTGTATTTTAGCAGATGTTCTCGCTATGTGTGTATATGTACACTCGGTCAAAGAAATATCTGCACCCCTACGCTGATCATCTGGTGTGTACAGCTCGGTAGTATAGGTCGTAGGTAGTAGGTCTTAGGTAGTATAGGTAGGTAGTAGTATAGATGGATATAACTGCAGAGATGCCAACCCTACTGAACTGTACACACCAGATGATCAGCGTAGGAGTGCAGATACTTTTTTGACCGAGTGTTCCTCCCTCACCTATACTCTGTTCAGCTGACAGTATATTGAATCCCTTAGCAGCTAATGTCTCGATACTTAAGGGACAAATATTAAACCATTATGTCTGTGCATCATATCAAGACCAAGTTTACTGTATATAACTAACACCATATTCCACTACAAAATCTTCATAATAACATAGAAATCATGATGGGAATATTGCAATTTACCGTCAATTGAAACGAAACAGGCATAGTTCCGTGTGTTTGTATATCTTTCCATGTTCAGGATAATGCAAGACTCTACATACTGTGCCCTTCATGTACATTTACTTAAGGTGAGATGAGTCGTTTTTCTACATCCCTTTCTGAAAGCATTAGGTGTATTTGGCAATATATCAATAATACTGTTACAGAAAGAGAGAGAGATTGAGAGAGAGAGAGATATATTTAGATTTACATAGACTTACATATACACACTGGCCACACCCACCTTACGATCCAAACGAGGTGGTCAGGACTTAATCCCAGTAGAGATGGCATATCCGACAGAAAAGGAAAGGATAGAAAAGGAGAATAAGAGAGAAAGAGAGAAATAGAGAGAGACTGGGAATGGGGCAGGAAATGAATGTTATTGCCTGTCTAGGACAATTACTTCGGTTTATACGACGTAAAGTTCCAATGAGAAGAAGGCGAGGTTTAAGGGAATGAGAAGAATAGATATTGTGAACAAATGGAGAGATAAATTGGATGGAAAGCATATACAACGGGAGAAGAGTATTATATAGAGAGCAACAACATACTTAAAGTACGAACATTATATAACAAAATAATGTGCAATAAAACATATTGCCTACTAAATTAGAACCAAACTAACACCCACACTCAAACACTACATGTAATTTTCTTCAAAAACATACACATCAGGAACTCCAAAACTCACGTAAGGAGGTCATACAGCACCTATCTTCTGACATATCTACTATCTCTAACTGGGGTAGAGAAAACCTTGTTACTTTCAATGCTTCCAAAACTCAATTTCTCCATCTGTCTACTCGTCGCACCCGTTCCAGAAAACTATGACCTACTCTTCAACAACATACAAATTAACCCTTCATCTTATCTTAATATTCTTGGTGTCTCTTTTTCTTCTGATCTCTGGTGGAAAGATCATATTACCACTCTTGCTAAAAGACCTTCCCAGAAGCTGGGTGTGCTCAACCGCTTCCGGGAATTCTTTACCTCTGTCCAGCTTCTTGATCTGTACAGGGGCACAGTGCGTCCATTCACACGAATGGGGGGGGGGGGGGGGAATCCTCTCACACAGCACTTCTAGACAAAGTAGAAAAGAAAACCTCACAAGCGTGAGAGAAAGAAAAAGGAATGTATGTCTCCATGCTTTGAGACTACTACCTCGGTAATATGTTCAGCAGACTCCAGTGCCCGGCCATGCAACCAAACATAATAACATGGAAAATCAATTAGTTACTGTCGAAGAGCCTCCCAGTCAACAGCTCCAAAGTGCCTGGTGGGAGGATCGGGTGGCCATACTGGGGAGATTGGACAGGTAACAGAAGTACAGTTATGGTTGGAGGGAGGGTTTACAACACAAGCAGAAGGATAGAGGTTAGAAATGTGTCAAGAATGTTGGGCCAATCTCTAAGGTGGTCCGGGACACGGGTAAGGGTCTGGAGTAACTACTATAGGTCATTTAGGATAGAACAGTCATAGTCCATTTTCTTCCGCATATAAGAACTAAGGTGGCTTCCCTTGCATCCGCTTATGGTCGAGTGGATATGGTACCCAGCTCTCCTTAATACATGGAGTAAAAGAGTTTGAAACCTGGTCAGGATACCTCTCTCCCCACCTGTCCGACATTAGCATTAGATTATTATCATCAAAGAGGTTCCATAATAGTACCAGGATAATATAACTTGTATCACTTAGCGGAATTGGCGGGGGATGTGGGGATATATAAAATAGTCATGGTTCAAGTTTAATAAACTGGCCACGTGTATGATGGCTATATCATGGGTTCGCCCTCCATGAAGATATAACCTGTTTCTTCAATTATGAACTTAGGTTGCTTCCCATAATCCCCTCATGGTCAATAAGGTGCCCAACTCTACCAATTATGTATGGGTTCAAATCATGTTCAGGATACCTCTCTCCCAACCTGTCCGACATTATCATTAGATACTTACAGGTTAACAAACTAGATTTGAGGCTGTAATGCTTTTAACTGTGAAGGATGTCAGACACTATCTACAGTACCAGTCCAAGCTAGTGTGTGTTTATCTTTATGATTGAAGGGAAATACTACTCCTGCCATTTATATTCGATACTGCTGTCATTTTGTACCTCAAAAGCGATACCCTTTAGCATGAGAGATATAACATAAATATAATATATCTTGATTCAGCAATAAATCATTAAATGGTATATAAACTATTCCAAAATCATATAAATGCTAATTGTGTATAATTTTGGTTAAAGTGTATGTAGTCATTCTCACCCAATGGTATAATATATTTGTACACACTACATTATAAACCAATGTAAAAGTGTAGGAGAATTAGGATGTTTCAATTATTATTGATTTGCTAACATTAATTAACCTGAATAATTAGTTTGCAATCAGCATAGGATACATACCACAGTAACGAGTTGGTAAATCTAAACATAAATTTTGGGTGAGACAATCATTGCCAATCGATATTCCATGCTTCATAAACTTATATTTATATATACCTGTATATATATATATATATATATATATATATATATATATATATATATATAGGGTGTATTTAGGGTGTATTGAAATAACTGTTACAGACTATGATGAACACATAGTAAAATAGAAAATGAACATATATTGTTGTATCACATTTTCCCAAAAAAGTGTTATTAATAAGATAATGCTTATTTAGAAATCTAGCAAAACAGGGTTACAAATAAAGCACTAAATAATGTATACATGTTTACTATGGACATAACTAAAGGTAAAGTATAGGTTTAACTATTCACACATAATACATTACTAAATCAAAGTATCTTTGAATATGGTGATGATATTAGGTAGTTAGAAGAAAAATACTAATTATTTGAAACAGGTTAGCGTAAACACATTTTTTACATTTGCAACTCTGGTCACGGGGTATAATGCTGATGCCCAAGTCTGGGTCGAGTATCTAAACGTAGTTGAAGGTATTTCAATCGTTTATGAAGCATAGTTCTTGATTCATAGATTCATTGGGGGCGATACAATGTTGTTTATTACCGAGGACCGTTGCATTTTAGTATTTTCAACATTAGCCTAACCTAACGTAATGTAACCTAACCTAACCGAACCAAAAACTAACCGACGGTCTAAACCCAGCTCACGTTCCCTGTTTATGGGTGCACGACGGTCTAAACCCAGCTCACGTTCCCTGTTTATCGGTGAACAATCCAACAGTTTCTCGTACTTCACTTATAGTGAATTTGCGACGGTAATTACATGTATACCAACATAGTATCATCCATGAAACTTCTAGAACACTGATAATTATCGATGGGGCTCGTATCCGGGTTGTCTTCAATTTTAACCGGGGAGACCAATGCCAGTGTTCGGATTATAACACATGCTTGGACGACACTGAACATTTTACTGTATATCCTTTAAATCATTAATTATATTAATATTTGTTTTATTATTATATATATTAAAGTAAACTTGTTTTTGTATTCAGTACTTAGCACTTAAAGTATGTAAGCGTTGTTTTCGATACACCCTGTATATATATATATATATATTTTAAACTAATCAACGCTCGCTATCTAAATATATAGTCAATATGCTAATGCTGAGTACGCACTCGGTTAATACTATATATTTTATTTGCATTAATTTTGCTGGTATACATATGATTATCCATAAAACAATAGCAAATGTTTACCCTAACACCCTGCCCACCAACTCACTCTTCTCTCTCTCTCTCTTTCTCTTGAAATTTCAGTATTTACAGTAGAGTGTAAATCATTGCGCTCATTATTAAAGTGCCTGACATTAATTATTAGCTTCTTATTATGCAAGATCGTTGTACTGACCGAGAAATTTACGAACAAATTGCAGATGTAAGTAACTCGCAAGATACCGTAATTTTTGGCGACTTTAATTTACCTGTGACCAAGTGGGGCGATACTCTTACTTCACACTCCGGACATGACTTGTATACGAACTTGCAAGAGAGTTCGCTTTATCAATTTGTTCGAACGCCGACCCGTGGTAATAACGTTCTTGACATTGTACTTGCAACAAAAGAATTAATAGAGAATTTGAATGTTGGTGATGAATTCAGTAACAGCGACCATCGTACGATAACTTTCACTTTAAAGTTTACTAGTAACGAACCAAATAGTAGCATCGAAAAAGTCCCTAATTTCAAGAAAGCAAACTTCCATAAACTTAGAGCTATGTTTAAAGAAACTGACTGGAGCATTTTAATTAACAATAACGACATAAATACATCTTGGAAGTTATTCGAAACCACTTACCTAAAAGCAGTGCAAGACTGCATACCATCAAAAATACGGCATCCAGGCCATTATAATAAGCCCAAATGGTGGAATAAAGATATTTCAAACTGCCTGCTTGCTAAATATATTTGCTTATGATAGATTAAAATCCTCACAAAATGACGAAGAACGGGGGAAATTTGTAGAGCTACGACGCAAAGCCAAAAAGTTAATTAAGCAAAGTAAAAATACCTTAGAGTTACATATTGTGAATCAAAGTAAAACAAACCCAAAATAATTCTATAGTTATATCAGAAAGAAAAAAGTAGTTACTTCAACTGTTGGACCGTTAGCCGATGAAAATGGAGAATACACCAAAGTCGAAGTACAAATGAGTAATACCCTCAATACCTTCTTTGCATCAGTTTTTACAACAGAAGACCTCAGTGATATCCCTACACCATCGCCGATTCAGATTGATAATTCAGATGTTCTAAGCAATATCACCGTTACACAGAGAGAGAAGTATTGAATTGTTTAGATAAACTCAAGGTAAATAAAACGCCTGGACCTGATACAATCTCGCCTAGAGTTCTAAAGGAAGCTAAGGATGAGCTCTCCAAACCACTGACATTACTATTCAATAAATCCTTGCAGTCTGGAACTATGCCTGATCAGTGGAAGCTAGCCAACGTAACACCGATATTAAAAAAAGGCAGCAAATCCCTACCCAGTAACTATCGTCCAACTAGTTTAACCTCATTGGTATGTAAAATGCTAGAAACGGTCATAAGAGACACTCGTAAATCACTTAGAGGAAAATAACATACTTAAAGATACTCAACACGGCTTTCGTAAAAAACGTTCCTGTTTAACAAACCTCTTAGACTTCTTCCACGATATCCTCAACCTCTACGATGAGAGTAAAGCTGTAGATATTATATACCTTGATTTTCAAAAGGCCTTTGACAAAGTTCCCCACAAACGTATACTGCTAAAACTAAAAGCACATGGAATACAAGACGGTGTGTTGAAATGGATAGAAAATTGGCTCAGCGACAGAAAGCAAAGAGTAGTCCTAAACGGTAAGGCATCTAAATGGACCAATGTAAGTAGTGGGGTACCCCAGGGATCGGTACTAGGACCAATTATCTTTCTAATTTACATCAACGACATAGATGAGGGTCTCACCTGTACAATCTTAAAATTTGCTGACGATACAAAAATTGCAAATAGCGTACTCTCAAAAGAACAAGTTGACGATATGCAACACAATCTAGATAAATTGTCATGTTGGGCCCAAATTTGGCAAATGAGTTTCAATGCGGATAAATGTAAAGTACTACATACTGGATACCTAAATGAGGCAGCAAACTATTCGATGAATGGCACTCAGCTTAAGAATGTAAACAGAGAAACCGATCTGGGAGTAACAATATCGAGTAACCTAAAACCGAGTCAACAATGTTCAGAAGTTGTTAAGAAGGCAAACAAAATAATTGGCTTTATAGGCAGGTCATTTGAACATAAATCCAAAGCAGTTATCCAAACCCTTTACAATTCCTTAGTCCGCCCTCTTCTGGAATACTGCGTTCAATCCTGGTGCCCTTATTACCAAAAAGATATAAACAAGCTAGAACGAGTTCAACGTAGAGTTACCAAAATGATACCTAGCCTAAAGAACAAACCATACGAAGAGCGTCTTAGAGAATTAAATCTATTTCCTTTAACCCAGCACAGATTAAGAGGTGACTTAATTCAAGTGTTCAAAATCATCAAGGGCATCGACAATATGAACTGTAGTAAGTACTTCACTATCGACCAATCTAATTACACGCGGGGAAACGGTTGCAAAATTATTGGTAAATCTTTTAACTCACACGAATCTAAGAATGTCTTCTTCAATCGAGTTGTCAACTTGTGGAATGGGCTTCCCCGAGACGTTATAGACTGCAGCACCGTTGATTCATTTAAACTCCGCCTAGACAAATATCTCGGATCAAACCCGCGACTGACTGCGTTTGTAAATGAATAACTATATTTTATCCCCCCCTCAGTTATTAACCCATCTGTCCCCTACTAACTTCCTAATCCTGCCACGGACAATAGTTCCAGGGCAGTAATTCCCTTTCCAATGTTCCCTTACCCACTCTAAACCACTGTTTGGACACTTGATCCTCAGTGTTTTGGAGGACAAGCAGCCTAGAAGGGTCACTAGATCTGTTGTTGCTTGATTTCCCTTGTACTCCTTTGTACAGTCCATGGTCTTGAAATATTATAACAAATATACAGTTTACATTGCATTGGATGCACATAAAAGGAGTCGTATCAGATATTCAGATATCGTTAGGCAATGTTGCGGCCTTGATATAATAATGATGTACGTGTATAGTTTAACCACAACAAAGGTATGAGAAATAAAACGCCAGCCTGGAAAATAATATAATAACAACGCTTCAAAATTACATCTTCAGGGTCTAGCAGAAAAAGCTATGAAACGTTTATCTTACCATAACATCTCTCTCTCTCTCTCTATATATATATATATATATATATTTTCTTTAATACATACGAGGTTGAAAGAAATGGCAATTTCTGCGTTGGAAATTTTATTATTCAAGGTTTCCAGGTCTCTGATGAGTTTTCGCTGGGTGGCAGGAAGTAGATGAATGAGGTTAGCAAAATTCATGGTGGTACAGGGTTACATTAATGTACATGATGATACAGGATATACGACGCGTTTCACTGGACAACCAGCATTATCAAGTAAGGAAAGAATGATATAAAGTGCATAGTGCATAGGGGGGGATAGAATAGGGGGGGATGAAAATAGAGTTTATCAGTGGATAAAGAAGAAAAAGATTAGAAATATGAAGTAAAGTTGGAGATTAAAAGATAGTGGGCCGTCCACTTTGCTATTCTTGGTTAAGACTTAAATTATATTTCATATATATTCCGTGAGCAGAACATACCACCAGCTTCATGTTTATATTCCCTTTTTTTATTTCCTGCCTCCATGTTTGCACTTTGTTTTTAATTTTGCATTTGTTTGTTTTCATATGCATTGTAGCATCGATCCGGTGTTATAATTATTTATTTTGTGTTGTTATTACTCTTTGGTGTTTTGATAAGTTGTCTTAAAAACTTTTTTTTTTGTTTTTTTTGTTTTTTTGTTTTTTTTTACAGGGACGAATTCATTGTAATTAGCATGATTTGTCATAGAGAGTGAGAGTGAGAGAGAGAGAGCCCCCCGGAACTTATCCCGCAAGGCTCTCTCTCTCTCCATCTCACCGACCAATGACGAGCGAGTATTCATGCGTCAGTCATTTTTTGCGACCCTGGCTCTGATTGGAGAATTCTCGACAAGTGGGTGTTTTTAGCTTAGCTAACTCAATTTTTCTCATGTCTTACATCATAATTATAGCTTTCATTCATTCTGATTTCATCCATTTATTTTAATCATTAATTCACCTTAGATTATAACTTATTATTTTTGTCAGAGACGGTACAGAACTTAGATATATACAGTGTACAAGGGACATTTTTATTGCTTTATGGATTTTTGGTTATGAATATTTTTTGTTTGTTAATTATTACATATTTAATATTTCACTCATTCATTCGATTTTTTTTTTATGAATATTTGTTGTTTGTTAATTATTACATTCACTCTTTCCACTTTCCCATTCATTCATTGTGGCTTCACTCATGCTATCACTCATTATTACTTTAGAGTATGATATTTGTGTTGGAGACAGTACATATTTAACAGAGGTCATGCTAGTATATACAGGGACACGACAATTTTTTTTTTTTTAGTTCATTCATTCATGTTTCATTTGTTCAGTCTATCATTCATTAGTATTTAGAGTATAATATTTTTGTTGGAGACTACATATTTTTTTTTTTTTTTTTTTTTTCTATATTCCAACTACTCCCTCTCGGGCATAGGCTGAGAGCCTGTACATTCCACCGCCCAACACGGTGAAGCCCGTGAGGTCTTGTTCCAGTCTGGGGAGTGAGACATGCGAAGCATCCATCATGGCTCGAAGCAGCTCCATCTCTGAAGCGGCCGGTTGCTTCGCTCAAGTGCTTCACCGTCTCACCCTCCAGACTCAGACCCTCACTCTCAGAACGCCACCTATTGAGCAGTGAACTCACTAGGCATTGTCCCCCTGTAACATATTTTGAATATGGGAATATTCATACAGTGTTATTTAATCAGAGAACAACGAGGGTATTTTTTTGGCATTTCGGTGGGCTTTGTGGTAATGCACTGATACTAGGTACAGCACAAATTCAATCCCAATATCTTCCCATTGACATATCGGGATTTGAACCCGGGTCCATTGGATTACCAATCCAGTGGCATGACCACTCCACCACACCTCCCCTAAAACAAATTCATGATAACATATACAGAGACATCTAATAATATTCATAATTACAAGGGATTTTTTTTTTTTTTTTTTTTCATTCATTCATCATTCGTTTTGCATACTTAAGCATTCAACTTTACTGAATTGTACTTATTTTGCTAGTTTGTTAGCGGCTTTCAGTGTTCATACATATATTGGGTTTGGTTCTTGATTTAAGTTGGTTATTATTGAAGGGGGAAACCATGAGTGTTTCCTAATTGGTCTGTTCTCTACTATGGTTGCATAATTTGGGTCATTTAATCTTTCTAACGTAGACCATATATTTTTTGTTCTTCTAAATAGTTTGACATTCATAGCCTCTGTCTTAGCTATTTCGTGCAACTGTCTGGTGTTTCTGTTGTATGGATATCTTTCATTAAGTGCATATCTGAGCGCTTTATTTTGTATCCGTTGCAGCCTCAGTGTTTGTGTTTTGCTTAGGGTGGATAATGGTGCAGCTGGATATTCCAAGACAGGAAGTACTAGAGCTTTTACTAGGTGAGTTTTCATTTTTTCTGAGAGGTCACCAAATCTGTAAAGTTTTCCTAGGGATGCCTTTCCTTTGTTAATTAAACTTGTCACATGTTTTAGTATGCCTCCCCTAGTCAATTTTAGTCCCAGTGTTTTCCCTTCCTGGTGTGTATCTAATAAATCTCCTTCTACAATTATGTCATCTTCCTTTGAGGTAGCAATTGGAAGTATGGTAAATTTTTGTCATATTGGTTTTTATTTTCCATCTCTTTTCGAATTCGTTTATTTTATTGATTTCTAAGCCTACTTTTTCCGCCATAAGTCTTCGTGATTTGCCTGGGTATGTAATTATCTGGGTGATGTCGTCTGCATATTGAATTGTAGTGCAATCGATAGCAGGTAGTGGGAGGTCCATGGTATATATTGTGTATAATATTGGGGATAATATGCTGCCTTGTGTGGGACACCACTGAGTAGTTGTATGGTGGGCCTAAGTGGTTTTTAATGCGGATGTGTGCCTTTCTATCTTCTAGGAAATCACACAATATTGACTCAATATGGCTTGGCAGATTAAGTTGGAGTAGTTTTATATTTCAGGCCCATATGCCATACCTTGTCGAAGGCTTTACTTACATCTCTAAGAATTAACGTGACATTGATTATTCCTGGCCTTTGCTTGGGAAACAGTTTCATATATGATTGCTGTGGGCTGTTATTTGTGCCTGTTTTGCTGACGAAACCATGTTGACTAGCCGGGATAAGGTCATTCATGTTTAGATGTATATTTAGCCTATTATAAATGCATTTTTCAAGTATTTTGCCTGGCACTTCCAGTAGCGATATAGGTCTGTAGTTAGTTAATTGGGTCATATGGTGACTTGCCTTCTTTGGGTATTAGGTGAATTACAGCTGTTTTAAATTTGTCAGGGAAGTATCCTAGGGAAAGTGTGGCATTAAATATTTGTATTAGTTTTAGTATTGCTTGCTCAGAGACTTGGGAGATTATTATTTTATTAATGTTGCTCCGTCCAGGGGCTTTGTTTTTCTTATTTTTTATGATATTTTTAATTTCATGGATATCGATTGCCCTTGTGGTTGCGTTCTGATTATTAAAAATATTTAGGTTGATGGCTTCATTAGGTAGTGTTCTATTTAGATTTCTTTGGATAAAGTTTCTGACCATGGTTTCGTTGTCTTCATCGAACTGCTCATTCTCTTCACCAGATATTTTGAATATATCTCTCCATATTTCACGAAATGTGGCTTCTTTACCTATATTATCATATACTTTCTTGTTGTCTTTGTTTAGTATATAATTAGTTGGATCATTGCTAGAACCGCTAAGTTGTTTGATTTTTGTCCAAAAAAGCTTTTGGATCTCTATGCTTATTTGAAAGGTCTTCGAGCTGATTCTCCCAATTTCTGTCATAATTTATTTTACATTCATTTCTTAATTGCTGTTGCAGTAGTCT
This sequence comes from Paralithodes platypus, assembly GCA_032716605.1. Lineage (NCBI taxonomy): Eukaryota > Metazoa > Arthropoda > Malacostraca > Decapoda > Lithodidae > Paralithodes > Paralithodes platypus. The sequence continues at coordinate 3,011,528 of CM064549.1, forward strand.
AAATCTGATATATAAGTGTCTGTGCCATCCTCCTATTATAGCGTTTTGCATAATAGCCTGGTATTCTCTTTGTATTCTTCTTATTTCTGGAGTTATTATGGATTTGTTTATTGTGATTGTGTTAGATGTAGGGATTGTGTTTTTCCATGCCAGTTGTTATTGAGTGGTACCAGTTGTCTAGTGCAGTGTCTATTTCTTCTTCTCCTCCTTCGCTAAGATCAAAGTTGTATCTATTTAGTTGTAAGTCTACCGTTTCTCTAAAGTTGTCCCAGTTCACATTATTCATGTTTAATTTGGGGGTGCTGGGAATGGTGATTTTATCGGCAGTGATCGTGAATATTATGGGGAGATGGTCAGATGTTGTGATCGGGCCACATTCAATTCTAGAATTATGAAAGGCTCTGTTATTTGTTAGTATGATGTCAGGGGTAGTACTTCTGTTATGCGAAAGGTATGTTGGGAAGTGGGTGTACAAGGCTATTTTGGTTAATTAAACGGGCTAGGCCCTCCCCTACTGCATTATTTGAGTTATTTCTCAATAGGGTATGTTTTGCATTGAGATCACCTAGAATGTAAGTAGGTAAATTATTGTATGCAAGTCTATGTATTTTTTTTTTTTTTTTTTTTTTTTTTTTTTTTTCTATATTCCAACTTACTTCCTCTCGGGCATAGGCTGAGAGCCTTAACATTCACCGCTTTACAATGAACAGTGAAGCCCGTGAGGTCTTGTTCCAGTCTAGGGAGTGAGACATGTGTAGCACGTAGAGTACAACGAGCACCTGCCATCTTGCCTTCACATGAGGCACGTGCTCACTCATGGCCCGAAACGACCCCATCTCTGAAGCCACCTCGTTCCCGTGCTTCACTGTCTCATCCCCTACACTCGGACTCTCACACTTACACACCACAACGCCACCTGTTGAGCAGATAACTCACCAGGCATTGCACCCCTATAGCATATTTTGAATATGGGAATATTCATACAGTGCTATTTAATCAGGGAACAATGAGGTATTTTATTGACGTTTCGGTGGGCTTGTGTAATGCACTGATACTAGTACAACACAAATTCCATCCCAATAATATCTTCCCATTGATACATCGGGATTTGAACCGGGACCTTGGATTACCAGGCCAGTGGCAAGACCACTCCACCAACTCCCTTATCAGGGAAGGAAGGTAGGGGCGTTAGGGGGTAGGTACGTTGCAAAATTAACTGGTCCTAAGGAGGTCTCGATTGTAATGCAGAGTGTCAGAAATAAAGTCATCATACGCTTATATTAAGTGTGTTTTTACAAGAATGGCACTGCCATCATTAATTTCATTTGAAGTGTTCTTAGAGTCGGTATGTTATCCATTTATATTTATTGTTTCTTTATATGTATTGCTGTGGCTATTAATGAAGATTATATCAGGGTTGATTGATAGATATGTTAGTTAATTCGATTTTCCTATTCCCCAGTGTAACACATTATGTTGTATTATTGTTAGCTTGTTAGGGTCTCCTATGGTCTGTTGTTTTGTCTTAGCACCGACTTCTTTATATTCGGACTGGCAACTGGTACGTTATGTATATTTTCATATTCACTACTATCATCAAGGGTATAGGCGCCTGACTTAATGTCATTTTCTAGTTCTGATTGTTGCACATGGTGATAACGGATTAGGTCAGAAGTAAAGTGATGGTCTAGTAGTCCATCCTTTATGTCTTGAATAACTTGATGGGCTTCCTGGTAGTTTTTCGTTCTTGTAAATCTCACTCTTACTTGCCGTTGGCTGTGCCAGTTGATGAGTTTTTTCTTATTCATATTATTTGGCGCGTTTTTGGTCACTGTGGTATATTTTGATGTGTAACTCTTTTATAAAGGCTTCCTTTTCTTGTACTGTCATTGTTTCCATTCGGCGTGTCACGGTGTTTTCTTGAGATATGCTGTCAGAGTCACTCAGAGTTGCTTCTTCGGTTTCTTGTTCATGTGACTCATCTAAAGTAAGGGGGCTCATGGGGGTCTCTCCTGTTTGGCTGATGGTGTCTTCAGCTTGATTTTGGGTCGGAATGTCGTTATGGGTTTTGTTTCATGATATTCATGGTTTCTTCTTCGCCGCTAATGTTTGAGAACAAGTCATTTGAAGGTGGGTTGTTTGGGAAATTCATTTGGGAATATCCATTTTGTTTCAGCATGCTGTTTAGGTTCTGTTGCATATGATCCGGGTCTTGCCATGTTATGTAAGTGGGCATGCAACATACATGCTAACATTGTACTGGCTGTGTTCGGTTTTATGTCTACTTGGGGTATTGTCTGAGGGTTCATTGTTGCCGATGTTGCTGCATTCTGGTGACCGGCTGCTTGACTGTAGGTTTATTGGCATGTACTGTTTTTGATGCCTCTTGTTTCTCCTTCCTTTTCTTTTTGATTGCTTGCTTCCGGACTTCGCACTTCATTGAATTTGTCCTATGATCCTGAAGGCAGTTTACACATTTTTTGACTGTTGCAGTGCAATTCTTCCAGGTGTGACCTTCCTGAGCACATTCTGAGTAAAGTTCGTATTCTTTTTCCTTGGGGCATTGATTGGTGTGATGGCCCTCGACTTTGTGGCATCTGAAACAGTTGGTGAGAGGAATAAAGTCTTCCTGTCTTATGTTCTCATGTGGTATGCTTAGGTTAAACATGAGCATGCCTTTCTGAGTGGCTGTCTGTGCATTGTCCACACTTTCAAAAGTTATTTTTAGTGTGCGGCTTTTGTCAAATTTATAGACGGCATCCACTTTTCCCTGAGCCCAGACATTTTTCTGTTCTATTTGCTCTTGTATCACCTGTTCGTTGTTCAGGTAAATTAGGTCATGAACATTGAATATAATAACTGATCTTTTTGCTGCAAGCTCTGGAGGTAGAATTGGTGTGTACCCTGCTGCATTCAGTTTAGTGATGGTGTCTCTTGCAAAGATTTTGTCTTGATCAATATCATTTGCTGTAATTACAACAAATCCTGTGTCTGAGATGTATATATTGGTAGCATACACTCCTTGTCGTGATAAGGCTTCCAACAGTTGGACCCTAGCTTGTTGTTTGTCACATGGGTGAGAGTATTTTATTCTTGTCCTCCCCATTGTTAATGTGGCGACGTAGGGTTATACATATTAGGTTAATGTCTGAATTTACTAGATTCTTAACTGTGGTTATATTTAGCAATTACTTTAAATGGAGAATGTTCTTGAGGTGATGAGTTATAATTCACGCTCAGATGATGGATAGGTGAAATTGTGGTTAGATTTAATACTTCATAAATTCAACACTCAAAGGTAAACAGGAAGGGTATATATAGAGGGTGGAGGATCAGAGGAGGCGAAAATCAGGGGGCAAAAGTCTGCTATTGGTGGAGGGGTATTCTAGGAGTGTTGGAGAGAGATCCGCGTCACGCAGGCGCACTGGATGCGGGAAGGTGGTGGTCGGTTGGCGGGGTCGAAGCTGATTGGCTGCGTGTCGAGGGGCGTGGCCTAAGTACCCTCCACCAATAGCATACTTTTGCCCCCTGCTTTTTGCCTCGTCTGATCCTCCACCCTCTATATAATTATACCCTTCCTGTTTACCTTTCATATCATTCTTTCCTTACTTGATAATGCTGGTTGTCCAGTGAAACGCGTCGTATATCCTGTATCATCATGTACATTAATGTAACCCTGTACCACCATTAATTTTGCTAACCTCATTCATCTACTTCCTGCCACCCAGCGAAAAGTCATCAGAGACCTGGAAACCTTGAATAATAAAATTTCCAACGCAGAAATTGCCATTTCTTTCAACCTCGTATGTATTAAAGAACATTTATTACCTGGCTTTACTAACATATATATATATATATATATATATATATATATATATATACTGTACAGTATACAGTATATTGTAGCATCTCAAAATATTGGACGACTTTTAGTGAAACGATTGGTTAAAGACTTGGTCCGTGGATAGTCTAAAGAATTAAGTGGTACAAAAAGACTGAATTGAACTAGGACATTCAATGACTTTATATATTCCAGTATATGCTATGTATATAGCTTAGGAGGATCGTTACGTGCTTATTAAATAAAGGATGTCATTCAATTATTTTACTTTAATTTATAGTATGTCTAATTTTTGTTGTTAGGCTTTGTTATATTTGTTCTTATTGTTAAGCTATTATGAATTTATTATTTTCTTTATTGGCTTATATTTAGGATTTATATTTACTTGTTTATAGATCTTATTATTATTCTTCACCTTCGAATTGTTAGGATAGTTTTTGTATTAGCACATTGTTATTACTCTTTCATTCATAATAATTGAACCCTTAAAATTAACGGAATTTAAAGACAATAACAATATTGTAAATATAATATAGACAGAAGTATACATTACAATTAAACAATCAAATATATAAATGTTCTTATAAAAAACAAAAATCAACAATATACTTTAATGCTGGGAAGTATTTAAGGTTTAATAAATGTGAGAACAATTATAAAATAAACAAATTAGAAACAAATTATAGTCACTAATAGTCACTGTAGTCAGATGAGAGTAAGCTGTAAGTTAATCCACCGCCACCCTTTGGGTAAGATGATTCCAGGGCCATGTGGCACCAGTGAAGACAAAGTGAGGACTGATTTGGTAGAATATTTAAAGCATAAGCAGCATTAACAAAATATTACAATTATATAAAAGTTTGACACACTGAAACATAGCAACCCCACGGAAGCGAAGCAATGAAGCACACACGTGTGTGAGTGAAACAAGGCTCCTATCCAGTGGGTTGCCAGTTCGAGGTGACTGAATCAGTTAAGGTAAGAGGTAGGAGTTGCGTAAAGCAGATGTGGAGGTTCAGAGTTTGTACCTACACAGTCAGAGCCTATAGGTACGTAACACATTCCCCCATAATTTAAGACCTCAACACGGGTTGAGGAGGGCTACATTGATGGAGAAGGTATAGGCTTTGGTGCAGACCTGGACAAGGCATCGAATCGGCATTCAGTTGTCCATCCCTCGAATATGCCGAAATTGGAGGTTGCATTCCTGCAGCTTTAGGGCCCACTAAAGAAGTCAATTATAAGTGTTCCTCATTGTTCGCAGGAAGGTTAGCGGATTGTGGTAACGACCACTGGTGGGTAGATCTGAGGTAGATAGCTCTCAAATTTCTTGACTGCAGACACCATCGCCAGGCACTCTTTGTCAATAGTTGAATAATAGTGCATTTGTTCAGTTTAGCTGAATATTAGGACACAGGATGTAGCTTGTCTGTAGCCTTGTCTGAGTGTAAGTGTACTGCACCCACACCTCCATCACTGGCATCCACCTCAAGGTGGTAAGGTAAAACAGGATCAGGAGTGTGCAATACTGGTTATGACTAGAGGAGACACTGTACTATACTGAAGGCTTCAGTACATTGTGAGCTCCAGTGGAACCTCTTCTTTGGACTGGTGAGGTCAGTGAGGGGTGTGGAAATTGCAGCAAAGTTTGGGCAGAAGCGACAGTAGAACCCAAACATCCCCTAAAAAAACGCATCAGGGATTTGTGGTCTGTAGGTTGGGGAAATGCAGTGATTGCTTCAATGTTCACTTCCTTCGGGCATACCGTTCCCTGAACAACCATCTGACCAAGGTAGGCATCACGATGGGGCTTCTTACCAATGGCTACATGAATTCCTCAGCGATAGACAAAGCTGTGAGTTACCAGGGTTCCTTCTTCAATTCGCAAGACCTAAGCTACCAAGTATCACATGGCACCAAGATGGGTCCCCTGTGCTTCCTTGTGGGTACTGTGATCAATATCATATGTTTGCTTCACTTAAATTAAATTAAAACAAAATTAATATTAATTATATATACTTTGGTCCAATTATATGACCTTATTCATGTCGGTACTAAATTCCGTTTACTTCCTCAACTATGTAATGCCCAAGCTGTATGCCTTTAGTCGGTGACACAGGTCGTACAAGACATACAGTATTACAATTCCGTTCATACACCAAGTGATACAACTATTAATTGTGTCCATAATCCTAGTATTTGTGGTCTTATCTTACTGCTAACTATTTAGATACTTGAGTTTCTATGTACCCTTACTATCAAAATACAATATATATTACAAATTGTGGTTCATTTCACATTTGTTTGATTCATTTTACAATCAAATCCACTTGATTAAAACCATTGATAAGGTGTTTATTATCGACGGGCGATACAGTAAGAATAATACTGACGACATCTGTATCTAATTGCCCTTCAAATACGAGTATGTGAGGTTGTGAAGTGTCGACATGTAGTTTCTGAATAGACTGTACTCTTCACTTGCTCTTTACTTTGTATGGCTGATCATAGCTCCCAAGATATTATCTACAGTTGTTTAATCACAGTCCTCTCAAGAGTGGAGAACCTGTGCTTGAAAACAGGTGAATGTGCGAATCTTCTATGAGCCTCGCAGTATGCAACTTAGTAATCACAAGGATTGAAACGAAACATATCACTGTCGATCATTGAAGAGTTTCGATTCAAACCTGTCATTACTTTTATGGTAGGCTCATCTGAAAATCACACATCCATTTATTTTCATTCACATAATTATTTTACGCATGTAACCCCTCTGGTCCAATGAACTATGTAAAATATGTTGAAATTTGAGTTATATATTGACGTTATTCCATGCTTTCCAATTAATGCAACTACATTAGTCTGTTCACCTTGTTAATTGTTTCATCAGTTGTAATAGAGGGGAAAACAAATTTATCTTTACTGAATTTAATTAATCAAGGTGTTTACGATGCTGGCTAAATCATTGATGTTACTCGATGCATGTTAATTACTTTGTTACCGGCCGTACAGAACACACACACACACGCTCTCTCTCTCTCATACTTAGTTTCATTAAACGATTATCCACGTTATTAACGCCTTACGAGCGGGCCCGTCAGAAACTTCTACTACCTGGCAAGCGGGTGGTTTTACCCTAAACAACCTTGTTTCCGTGCTCTTTTTCATGCATAAACAAGAGCCAGAGCGTAATACAATTATGTATCCCTGAAAGGGCGGAAATTGAGCTTTCCAATGACACCAGAACCATCCTTCTACGACCACGCGTTCTCTTGCAACGATCGTGCAAGACGAGGGCAAAATCCCTAAAATACGGTAATATCCTTACATAATTCCCTGTGTAGCGAGCGAGGGAGGGTGGATGTGTGTGGAGTAGATGTCAGTAGTCGCGCGGGACCCGTGCCGAGCGGTCATGAGCCGACCTACGCTCCTCCCATCGCTCGGCTCTCTCTCAGAGCCATTATTGCTAAAAAATTGCATACAGACTTAAGTCGGGCCCCGCCATATAGTCCTTGGTTCTCTAGCCCGACTTAAGTCCACCCCCGGTAGACAAGGGTTAAAAGTTACATTAGCCATAGTACCTATCTAACAACCTAGCCTAACTAGTATTTCTCCTCACTACAATTAATGTTAATTAGCTACACAATTATGTCGTTGTTATTTCGAATATATTGAGATAAATTGGTGCTGGTATGCTGTAGTGTGAGAGCAGGGCTCCTCCAATGTATCAGTTACTCCACTGTTCTTGTGGTCTTATCCTATCAGTATTGTGGTTGCCTCAGAGACCATAGAATCTGAGGGATGTGGAGTTGGAAGATCTCGAATATAGTTGTTATGCCAACCACATCCCTTACAGTATATGTTGTAGGTCGTCCGTTGTTTTTTCTTGTAGTGATGTACAGCCGTCCTCAATAATATAGTTGTTATGCCAACCACATCCCTTACAGTATATGTTGTAGCTAGAGTTGGATAGTTCAGTGCATTTATTATTGATGAAAGAGTGCTTGGACAGCAGTAGAACAGCGTGAGTAAACCAAGATTTGTTTATGTTAGGCTGAGAGAAAGAAAATGGAATGTACGCTTCCATGCCCGAGAGGATTCCCTCGGTAATGCGTTCAGCACTCTCCGAGGGTCCCTGGCCATGGAAGCAGAAGTCATTCCATGGGAAATCAAAGTACTGCCGAAGAGCCTCCCAGTCGGCAGCGCCAAAGTGCCACAAGCGCCACCGGCTAGGAGAATCAGGTGGCCGTACCGGAGAGATAGGACAGGGGACAGATAAGTTTCTGGTCGGAGGTGCCCTAAGGAGAGAAAAGAATTACAGTATAAGCAGAATAGTTAAGAGGTTAGAAATAAGTCAAGAATGTTGGGTCGATCTCCGAAGCGATCCGGGATACGGGTGGGTTGCTGGACTAACTGCTCGAGGTAATTTAAGATAGCAAAGGTATAGGCTTGTTCACCAGGTTGGTCAGTGGAAAGAGAGGACATCTATTGGCGGTGGTGAACGTTGAAATCTCCTAGGATGGAGATTTCGGCGAAAGGAGAGATGGATAGAAAGTGTTCCACTTTAGAAGTTAGATAGTCAAAGAATTTTGGATAGTCGGTAGAATTAGAGGAGAGATAAACAGCGCAGAAATATTTAGTTTGAGTGACAAGAAAGCTTTAGCTAGAGAGTTGTGAATTCAGAAGAATCAAAGTTGGGAACACGAAAGAAAGCAAGATTGTTGCTTACGTATACGCAACATCCACCTTTGGCTTGAAACTGTGGATAGAGATAGTAGGAGGATACAGAGAATGGATTGCTGTCAGTAGTCCCAGACAACTGTGCTTCGGTGAGAAAGAGAAGATCAGGGTTGGCAGAGCAGAGGTGGTGTTCCACAGAGTGGAAATTAGAGGAAAGGCCACGAAGATTGCAGAAATTAATAGTGTTACGACTGGGGTTCAAATATATCAGGGCTCTTATTCATTGGACTAGTAATGGCATAAATGTTACAACGGAAAGCGCTAGCTCCAACCTCTGAAGTATATTCCCAGTGAACAAAGAACACAAATACTCTACAGAGTTCTATATGCAATAATAGGCTATCAAACTCTCAATAAATGTGCGTCTACTCTAGGCTTAATGTTATGTGAAAACAGCCTATTACTACCTATAACCGAAGGTGCTTGGTTATGGTATGCAAAGTAAGGTGGTAAGAGAAGTTACAGCTTACGTTACTTTAATCAATAAATGTCAGGCACTCCTGCATGAAAGAAAGTGCACTAAAGTCCTTCAACACTAACAAGGAATCTTCTTTAAATGTTAGATGCTATAAAGATGCTCGCATCGGAAATGGAACCCAAAAAGGCAGGCAGCGGAACAATGCTCGTGCAGGCTATGCACACAAAAAGGCAGAATATATATAATGCCGTCGGAGCCAAGAATATCCTAAACACAACAACAATAATAATAATCGCCACGACAATGCAGTATTCCTATCAACAAAAAGAGCCTAAGTCGTTTGTGTCTCAATACATCAAACTAGGCTGCGAAATTCTTGTGTAATCATAAATGGGTATGCATAAAAAGAGTAATTAGGTTAATATACTTAATGTCTACTGTGACTGATAAAGTCTAGCTAGAGTCAATGATACGAGATACTGGTGCGCATGGCATGCCGCATAGCCTAGTGTAAATCACAAGTCTGTGAGTCAAATATTACGTTATAATGAAGGGTAGCTCTCTTGAGAAACCTTAATACCGAAGTATTAAGCGTTCTCCTGGCGTACCTCAAAGACAAACAATCGAGACTAGAACAGTGCAGAATGGTATAGGCAAAAAGCCCTCATTCGTGCATGCTCTATTCTCAATGGCACACAGACTAGAATTTACTCAATCAACTCCAGTTCTCAGGTATGTCGTGCCGCTTTTAACTAAAGCCAGCACTCATAGGAAACAATACCTTATAATATCAGACTCCCAGTCTAGCATTATCTAATCCAGCAGAACACTAATAATTAAAGGAAGCAGTAATATGAAAGCCAACCAATGCTTCGTGATCCACTTATCTTAACAACTAAACATACATAGGTTATATCAGACCTTAACGCACAATACAACTGGCCAGCATGAAGCTGATTTTGCAGAGTTAACCAGAGGGGGTATAATATTAATAAAAAGGTGGTGAAAGATATGGAAAATGAGAGAGATAGGCAGAGGAAAAGATTCTCAGGTGCAGAGCAGCTGACAGGTAGCAAGGGAAAAAGATGAGTGCGTTCTAGAAACCAGATCTGAGGGAGGGAGTGGCGAGGAACTGTATATATACTCGCACTAGCTCGAGCCGCGTGGGAAAACAGCGGTTACAAGTCATCTAACCACTAGCAAAGCTTACAGCATGGTAAGGGCCTCTCTCCACCAACCCCCGCGAGGCAGCCAGCCGTGACGTCATTGAGCGGGACAAAAAACACTGCGCGCCCCCTCTCACTCTGTTCTACTCCCTCTCTCTCTCCCAGATCCTATCATTACTAGTTAATGATAAAATATATACTTTACAATTAAATATATAAAGCCTTGACATGGGCGAAAACAAAGAGCCTTTCTGGACTGCCCATGACACAAGCTTTCATATGAAATAAAGCACACTCTAATACATAAACTGTAGCCCCATCCACTGCCCTGGCGATCCTAGCGAGTCACTGTAGGACAAGCCATGCGGTTCTAACGGAGTGGTTAACGTCACAATAGTAAGAGTAGAAGGTTGTGGGGACTTCGGGTTGTGGTTTCGTCATTATTATTATTTGTTTGTTTTTAACACTAGATTAGCGGGCTAGCGGTTTATTTATATGTACCGCCCAGCGGGGTGTTTTTAACAAAATAGGGCTGTTTACGTGATCATTTTCATGCCTAAATAAGACCCAGAGTGTAAAACAAGTATCTATCCCTGAAAGGGCATAAACAGAGCTTTCCAATGACACCATAACGATCTTTTTATGATGGCTAGTTTTCTTGCACAACCGCGCAACGCGAGTGCAAAAAGCATGTAATTCGGCAGTTTCCCCATACAATTCCGTATATAGCGAGTGAGAGAGGGAGGGAGGAGGTGGGATTTGTGTCAGTAGGTTCGCCGCGGTGGTCTGGAGCAGTCATACGCTCGCTACTCTCCTGCCACCACTTGTCTCTCTCTCTCAGCAACATTACGTGCTGAAATTGCCACACGACCTATGTCGAACGCCGCCAGATAGTCCAGATTTATTATACTCGACTTATGTTGCGCGCCGACACTTAGGGGTTAAAGCTAGTGTAGTATGTAAGGTGTTTGTAGTATAATGAATTGACAAGAGGAGAAGGTGATTTGGAGGGCAGGATGGGGTTGCCCTCAATATTGATGAGGCACACAAAGGATAAACTAGGGAGGCCAGGTAGTGAAACAGGAGTTCCAGCTATCCTTATCAGTCACCTAGCACTCCCCGGTAGTAGCGCCCTGATCGGTTGGTGCCTACAGCCTCCTCCTAACAATTCTGGAGGCGGAAATCCCAGTGCCAACCTCCAGGGGCTATCTGCGCCACAAAGTGATGGGCGGTGGGGTCGCCACATCCCTACGACTAATATATGTTTATATGTCAAGTCATAATTATTGGTAACTGTTTTTGCTTACAAAGTGTTTAATGCATTTCAAAAAAAATATGGTTGCACGTTTCCATTTCAACAAGTAATAGCAGCACTGTGTATGTAGTAGATGCAATAACATTAAATGTATATTTGGACTATGTTTGATTGCTGTACCTTACTTAGAATAGCGTTATATTAATTATATATTTTAAATAATATTGTTAATTCAGTATATTGTAAGTAAACATTTCGAACTGTATGATAGTTACTTTATGAGCCAAATTGCTGATCTTGTTCTCCGTTCAACATGTGTCACTATTCTACAATGTCTTCCCTGACCTTCATGCTTTCTTATTATGTAATGTACTTCATAATTAAATTATCAACACCATGCAAAACATATTATTTGTTTAAACATTAACAAGTTTGAAATCACTGGAATAAGAGTAGAAGCCACTGCCTGTCATGTTTGGCGACTCTTCCCCTCTCTTTTAAATCTATATATAATATATATTTGCGTACTTTCTCGGTAGCACAATTTATTATAGTTCATCGTTATTTTTGTGAAATGACAGTTAAGCTAGAAGTCACCTAGGCCATGCAGAAAAAAGGAGGAATTCTAGGTATACATTGGGAACCGAGCCTCATCTATGTGTTGTTTGGTTAACCTTTCAGGCTTTCCCTCAGTGTGCAGACCTGTGATTGGCTACTGCACACCTTCGAGGTTTAAGCCGCAGATCTATCATCCTCGGATCTCGATCTGATGACAATTAGAATATAGGTGAACAACATTGTAGAGGTTGGAAGCTGCCTGAAGGAAAATATAGACAAGTTAGAAATAGAAAACATGTTACATGCAATCTTACACCTACAGTAATATAAATATTGTGACGTTAACCACTCCGTTAGAACCGCATGGCTTGTCCTACAGTGACTCGCTAGGATCGCCAGGGCAGTGGATGTGGCTACAGTTGATGTATTATTGTGTGCTTTATTTCATATGAAAGCTCGTGTCATGGGCAGTCCAGAAAGGCTCTTTTGTTTTCGCCCATGTCAAGGCTTTATATATTTAATTGCAAAGTATATGTTTTATCATTAAGTAGTAATGATAGGAATTGAGAGAGAGAGAGAGAGAGAGTAGAACAGAGTGAGAGGAGGCGCACATTGTTTTGCTATACTCGATGACGTCATAGCTGGCTGGCCTCGTGGGGATTCGTTGAGGGAGTTTTTTTACCATGCTTTGTGACGTCATGTTTGGCTGGCTTCTTTAGTATTGGCTGGAGGACTTGTTACCGCTTTTTTCCCACGCGGCTCGAGCTAGTGCTAGTATACAGTATATACAGTTCCCTCGCCACTCTCTCCCTCAGATCTGGTTTCTAGAACGCATCCCTCTTATCCCTTTGATACCTGTCCCCCTTTTGCACCTGAGAACCTTTTCCTCTGCCTACCTCTCTCATTTTCCATACCTTTCACCACCTTTTATTAATAATAATAATAATAATAATAATAGTTCTTAAAGCTAGCGCATGCAAAGCTAGCTAAGGATAGCTCAATAAGGCCGATTAGGCGTATTTCCATTGGGCTTCTGTACTACTACCCCATCCCTTTGCTCATGAGGGATGGTAACGACTCAGAGCTTGTGAAAAATCTTTAATGCGCCGAGCGTGGGCGCAAACCCGGGCCTTCTGGGTGGAAGTCCGAGATGCTAGTCACTACACCAAGCGAGCCGCTGTTTATATTAATATTATATCCACTCTGGTTAACTCTGCATAATCAGCTTCATGCTGGCCAGTTGTATTGTGCGTTAAGGTCTGATATAACCCATGTATGTTAGTTGTTAAGATAAGTTGATCACGAAGCATTGGTTGGCATTCATATTGTTCAGTACCGCTTCCTATAATTATTAGTGTTCTGCTGGATTAGATAATGCTAGACTAGGAGTCTGATACTATAAGGTATTGTTTCCGATGGGTGTTGGCTTTAGTTAAAAGCTGCACAACATACCTGAGAACTGGAGTTGATTGGGTAAATTCTAGTCTGTGTGCCATTGAGAGTAGAGCATGCACAAATGAGGGCTTTTTGCCTATACCATTCTGCACTGTTCTAAGCTCGTTGTTTGTCTTTGAGGTACGCCAGGAGAACGCTTGATACTTCGGTATTAAGGTTTCTCAAGAGAGCTACCCTTCACCATAACGTAATATTTGACGCACAGACTTGAGATTTGCACTAGGCTATGCGGCATGCCATGCGCACCAGTATCTCGTATCATTGACTCTAGCTAGACTTTATCAGTCACAGTAGACATTAAGTATGTTAAACCAATTACTCTTTTTATGCATACCCGTTTATGATTACACAAGCATTTCGCAGCCTAGTTTGATGTATTGAGACACAAACGACTTAGGCTCTTTTTGTTAATAGGAATACTGCATTGTCATGGCGAATATTATTATTGTTGTAGCGTTTAGGATATTCTTGGCTCCGACTGCATTATATATCCTGCCTTTTTGTGTGCTTAGCCTGCACGAGCATTGTTCCGCTGCCTGCCTTTTTGGGTTCCATTTCCGATTCGAGCATCTTGATAGCATCTAACATTTAAAGAAGATTCCTTGTTGGTGTTGAAGGACTTTAGTGCACTTTCTTTCATGAAGGAGTGCCTGACATTTATTGATTAAAGTAACGTAAGCTGTAACTTCTCTTACCACCTTACTTTGCATACCATAACCAAGCACCTTCGGTTATAGGTAGTAATAGGCTGTTTTCACATAACATTAAGCCTAGAGTAGACGCACATTTATTGAGAGTTTAATAACCTATTATTGCATATAGAACTCTGGAGAGTATTTGTGTTCTTTGTTCACTGGGAATATACATCAGAGGTTGGATCTAGCGCTTTCCGTTGTAGCATTTATGCCATTACTAGTCCAATGAATAAGAACCCTGATATATTTAAACCTCAGTCGTAACAAATGGCGACCTTACCTAGGATTTGGTGAACCTACATTTATTAGCAGGGAACATTTGTTGTTTTGGGGAATATTTTGCGGGGATCAGCAAGAATTTTTTTTTTTTGAAACATAGTATAGCCCTTGAGTATTTCCGAGAATTTTTGTGTGTATATTGAGGCATAAGAGTTTGGGGTGCTTCTTTTCTGAATATTGAGGTGGGAAATTTTTGTGAGCATCATGTCTTATACCGGATCAGAGGAGAATAGAGACACAATACGTAATGTCGAAACTTAGGAACAGCAGTATGATGAAATGGTTAATCAGGTGAACTGTGAGGAGGATGCTAGGATAGTTTTGCAATGGCCTGTTACTGCCGAGCGGTTGGAGGGTATGGATCGGTACGGTCTTCAATGCCTGGCCACAGCTATCGGTCATGCGGGTACTAGCAGCATGACCAGGGATAACTTGATAACGTGTGTACTGGGCAGGGTGACTGGTGAGCGAGATGGGTTGAGTGCTCAGAGCCCTTCGGCCATGCTTCCCCTACACTCGACTCCCAGCCATCCCAGTAGTTTGCCGACCCCGGATACGCTTCCACAGTTGGGTGGTGACTGGCAGGGTGGGTTGCCCCTGGGGAGACCACCGGTAATTTCAAACATTGTAGCACCTTCACCTCCTCAAGGGTTAACTCCAGAATTATTGTATCAGCTCGAATTAGCTAAGATTCAGCAGCAACAAAGGGCATGTGAGCTTCAGCTTCAGCATCAGCAGCAAATAGAATTAGCCAAGATAGAAGAGAGAAAAGTCACCAGCAAATAGAGCAAGCAAAAATCCAAGCTGAGTCGATTAAGTACTGTGCCGACAGGGACGTAGAGAAGTCGCGAGTAGAGACAACGGGACAGCGACTTGGGGCTGGTAACCGTGCTCATGATCAATCTCTCTCGCACTTATTGAAACTGGTTCCGGTGTTTGATGAGAGTGGTGTAACAGAATTTTTTGCACGCTTTGAGAAGAAGTGCCAGGAACACCAGTGGCCAGAGAATAAATGGGCAGCACTTGTATCCTCTAGATTAATAGGCAAGGGTCTTAAAGCCTACGATGCGTTACCTTTGGAGTCATGTATTGTGTATGAGGATCTCAAGGAGGCTGTCCTGAGGGCTTACGAACTGCAACCAGAAACGTACCGTTTGAAGTTCCGGGGTGTAACTAAGGGAAGAGATAGCACCTTTTTGGAACACGCCCGGGACTTATCCGATGCTATGGGGAACTGGCTCCGATCTGAGAAGGTAACAACATTTGATGAAATTAAGCAGTTAATGATGTTGGAGCAGTTCTTTAACCCTTAATAAGCGGCTCACCACATAAGTCGTATTTAATAAAGCTGGACTATGTGGCGGCGCTCGACATAGGTCGAGTGGCAATTTCAGCACGTAATGTTGCTGAGAGAGAGAGACAAGTGGTGGCAGGAGACTAGCGAGCGTATGACTGCTCCAGACCACCGCGGCGAACCTACTGACACGAATCTCAGCTCCCTCCTCCCTCTCTCACTCGCTACATACTGAATTATATGGGGAAAGTACCGAATTACATGCTTTTTGCACTCGCGTTGCACGGTTATTGCAAGAAAACTAGCCATCATAAAAGGATCGTTATGGTGTCATTCGAAAGCTCTGTTTATGCCCTTTCAGGAATAGGTACTTGTTTTACGTTCTGGGTCTTATTTAGGCATGAAAATGATCACGTAAACAGCCCTATTTTGGCTAAAAACACCCCGCTGGGCGGTACATATAAATAAACCGCATAGGCCGCTCTTAAGGTGTTAAGAGCACGGGTGGTGATCTAACTTTGAACTTAAAGGAGAAAAACCCAAGAACTCTAGTCGAAGCAGCAGAAATGGCTGATCGACGGCTGTCGTTGATTCGGGGTTGCGGGTCCTCACAGAAGTACGATGCAAGTGCTAGGGACCGTTATCCTCCCCCTCCCCGTAGCAATGACACATTTAAACAAAAGAGCAATGAAACTAAAACTGAATCCAAACCTAACACCACGCCGTATAAGAAAAGTCAGGGGCTTTTTACATCACAGTATAAGCCGAAACCGAAATTTATGTGTTTTAAGTGCCACCAGGAGGGTCATAAGGCAAATGAGTGCCCTAGTCGACCTCCTCCGGCAGCCGTGTCTTTTCCTCACGGCATTGGAGTGTTCAAGAGGACATCGGAGTTTGTTAGAGGCAATTCTTCCGAGGTAAATACACTGCCAGTGCAGAAGGATCCGGAAGACTTATTCCCTGTCCGTGATGCCTTTAGTGACCACAGTGGACTCGGTTGTGTGGAGTGGGGGGGTAGAAGACATGAGGTGAGAATTTTGCGTGACACTGGGGCATCGCAAACATTGTTGAGGAATTTCACTGGTAAACCTGTAAATACGGCGCGGGTGGTTGTGGTTCAGGGAGTTAATGCAACAAGGTCATACCCGCTTGTAAGAATGAAGATGGAAGTTGATGGTGTGACTCGTGACCTGGATGTAGGAATTGTGGAGAAGTTACTTGTTGGGGGCGTCGACCTCCTTCTCGGCAACGACTTTGCGGGGCCTACTTCTGAGGCTCCACCCTCGGTCGTTGCCGGCCGACGTGAGTAGGGAGGAGCAGGAGTGGGTTGAGAAGTGTCAGGTGCAACCTATGGTGTGTGTTGTCACCAGATCTCTTGCATCCAGGGAGTCGCATTCTGGTCAACAGTCTTTAGACAAGCAGAGGAAAGGTACCGAGAAGGGGTTGAAAGTTGACGCGGTTGAGAGTTTAGTATCAACGGACCTTCTCGGGGACTCATTATTAGGACCAAATTTCGAGTCTGGAGAAGACCCATTCACTGTTACTGAGAAGGCAGAGGATGGGCTTAAAAAGACGAAGAGACAGCAACGATACACAGAGAAAGAGCAACGGGAGGCTAAATTCGTTGTAGGAGGGGGGCATGAATTGTTTCGCAAACACTTAGATAAGCTTGCTCCTTCGGACATTCGTAAATTGCAATTAGAAGACCCGGAGGTTCTTGAATGTGGTACCGGTGCTGTCGAGTTGAAGGAGGACAGTGATGCACAGTCGGGAGATTTTTCCAAGTATCCCCTGACCATCATGGAGGTAGCAACAAGGTACCCTGACGCGTACCCTATGAGAAATGGGTCAGCGAAGACGGTGGTCCGAAACTTACTAGTGTATTTTTCCCGGTATGGTTACCCGCAGGTAATTCAGTCAGACCAAGGATCCAACTTCACTTCTGGCCTCTTTGTTCAAGCAGTGCCGCAGCATGGGATTGTTACGGTTGTGTCATCTGCGTATCATCCAGAGAGCCAGGGTGTGTTAGAGCGATGGCACTCAGCCTTGGAATCTGTGCTTCGTTATTGTTGCTTTGAGAGTGGGAAAGGTTGGGATCTTGGCCTGCCATATGTTTTATTTGCTGCACGGGAGGTACCTGGGGAAAGTTTGGGATTCATCCCTAATGAGCTCGTCTTTGGACACCGTGTCAGAGGGCCTCTCCATATGGTTGAAGAAATATGGGAGGGCGCAGAAAAACCTTGTTCTATGCTCAAGTATGTCCTCGACAGTCAAGAACGGATGTTGCACAGTCTGGAGTTGGCTGGCCGTAATTTGACTAGCTCTCACGCCCTCATGAAGGACAGGTACGACCTCAAGGTTAAACTCAGGGAGTTTCACGTGGGTCAGGAGGTGTTGATTCTACTGCCCCTTGTAGGTCATCCCTTATCCGCGAAGTACTCTGGTCCTTATAGGGTGCTTGAGACCCGGATTGCTTGGTGGCCGCTCCAGACAGACGTAAGCGCAATCAGTTATGTCACGTTAATCTCATGAAGTAGTATGTGAGGCACCCCCCTGAGCCTCTCACTGTGCCTGTGATGACGTTTAGCAGTCAAGGTGGCGAAGGAGAACGGGACAGTCAAGCTCAGGTGGAGGATAACTGGAAGGATAAGAAAGTCAAATGGGCGCCTGAGTGTGAGAAGGCGTTTAGAGTAGTAAAACACCTGTTGTGCACTCACCCGATCCTCAGGGCCCCTACCTTTAGCCTACCTTTCCAACTAGCAACGGATGCTAGTGGTGTGGGGGCTGGTGCCGTCCTTGTGAAAAAGGACGATGATGAGCTGGAACATCCTGTTAGTTTCTACTCGAAGAAGTTCAATTCAGCACAAAAGAACTACTCTGTTGTCGAGAAAGAGCTGCTGGCAATTGTACTTGCACTGAGGCATTTTGAGGTCTATGTTCCAGCCTATGGTCCAGTCGTTGTAATTTACACAGATCATCACCCTCTCAAGTTCTTGGACCAGTTTCACAATCGGAATATGAGGCTGACCAGGTGGTCACTAAGGTTATTGGTATATAACCTGGACATACGCCATATTGCCGGTTGTGACAACGTGGTTGCAGATTGTCTTTCAAGGGTATATGATCCTGGGTAGATTGACACACGGGTAGCCTCCTGCTTTAGTTTGAATAGTATTTTGCGCTTGGTGCTTGTTGGCTCGCGGTTGTAGCCCAGCGTATTGGGTCGTAAAGCAGGAGTTGAGCGTTTGGTATAGAAGAAAAAACTAGGCTTGCCCCTAAAGTGCAGCCGAAATAAACAAATTAAAAACATAAAAATCAAATAAAAACTCTTTCTTTGATAGTTGAATTTTTTCAGTATGGTATAGCAGTAATTCTGAGTTGCACTCCTCTCAGAATGCTGGGCTAGAGAAGCTCGCTCTAGAGGAGCATAACTACATATGATTTAACCTATTGTGTTGGGGACGGTTATAATTTTGTAAAATGTTTTGTTGAGAACTGTGCCAGATATTTTACTGCCACTGGGTGATGGGAAGTAGAGATATAGCATGGGTTCTAACAATCAGATTTTTGTGAGCCTTGGGCCTCTGAGAAAAATCTTGGGTGGGTGTGACGTTAACCACTCCCGTTAGAACCGCATGGCTTGTCCTACAGTGACTCGCTAGGATCGCCAGGGCAGTGGATGTGGCTACAGTTGATGTATTATTGTGTGCTTTATTTCATATGAAAGCTCGTGTCATGGGCAGTCCAGAAAGGCTCTTTGATTTCGCCCATGTCAAGGCTTCATATATTTAATTGCAAAGTATATGTTTTATCATTAAGTAGTAATGATAGGAATTGAGAGAGAGAGAGAGAGAGAGTAGAACAGAGTGAGAGGAAGCGCGCATTGTTTTGCTATACTCGATGTCGTCATAGCTGGCTGGCCTCGTGGGGATTCGTTGAGGGAGTTTTTTACCATGCTTTGTGACGTCATGTTTAGCTGGATTCTTTAGTATTGGCTGGAGGACTTGTTACCACTTTTTTCCCACGCGGCTCGAGCTAGTGCTAGTATATATACAGTTCCCTCGCCACTCTCTCCCTCAGATCTGGTTTCTAGAACGCATCCCTCTTATCCCTTTGATACCTGTCACCCTTTTGCACCTGAGAACCTTTTCCTCTGCCTACCTCTCTCATTTTCCATACCTTTCACCACCTTTTATTAATATTATATCCCCTCTGGTTAACTCTGCATAATCAGCTTCATGCTGGCCAGTTGTATTGTGCGTTAAGGTCTGATATAACCCATGTATGTTAGTTGTTAAGATAAGTTGATCACGAAGCATTGGTTGGCATTCATATTGTTCAGTACCGCTTCCTATAATTATTAGTGTTCTGCTGGATTAGATAATGCTAGTCTGATACTATAAGGTATTGTTTCCGATGGGTGTTGGCTTTAGTTAAAAGCTGCACGACATACCTGAGAACTGGAGTTTATTGGGTAAATTCTAGTCTGTGTGCCATTGAGAGTAGAGCATGCACGAATGAGGGCTTTTTGCCTATACCATTCTGCACTGTTCTAAGCTCGTTGTTTGTCTTTGAGGTACGCCAGGAGAACGCTTGATACTTCGGTATTAAGGTTTCTCAAGAGAGCTACCTTTCACCATAACGTAATATTTGACGCACAGACTTGAGATTTGCACTAGGCTATGCGGCATGCCATTCGCACCAGTATCTCGTATCATTGACTCTAGCTAGACTTTATCAGTCACAGTAGACATTAAGTATATTAAACCAATTACTCTTTTTATGCATACCCGTTTATGATTACACAAGCATTTCGCAGCCTAGTTTGATGTATTGAGACACAAACGACTTAGGCTCTTTTTGTTGATAGGAATACTGCATTGTCGTGGCGAATATTATTATTGTTGTAGCGTTTAGGATATTCTTGGCTCCGACTGCATTATATATCCTGCCTTTTTGTGTGCTTAGCCTGCACGAGCATTGTTCCGCTGCCTGCCTTTTTGGGTTCCATTTCCGATTCGAGCATCTTGATAGCATCTAACATTTAAAGAAGATTCCTTGTTGGTGTTGAAGGACTTTAGTGCACTTTCTTTCATGCAGGAGTGCCTGACATTTATTGATTAAAGTAACGTAAGCTGTAACTTCTCTTACCACCTTACTTTGCATACCATAACCAAGCACCTTCGGTTATAGGTAGTAATAGGCTGTTTTCACATAACATTAAGCCTAGAGTAGACGCACATTTATTGAGAGTTTAATAACCTATTATTGCATATAGAACTCTGGAGAGTATTTGTGTTCTTTGTTCACTGGGAATATACATCAAAGGTTGGATCTAGCGCTTTCCGTTGTAGCATTATGCCATTGCTAGTCCAATGAATAAGAACCCTGATATATTTAAACCTCAGTCGTAACAATATACACTCACTGTTGTTTTTGTTTGTCTTCTTTGCTCTCTCCACTGGAAGAGTGTTAATTACTGCCATATCGTTACAGTGTTGGTTATTACTTACTCCATCTCACTTTCTCTGAGGTATGAGTCGAACCTTTCTTTAGATATATCTATCGAGACACTGTATATACATACATATAGTATGGTGTAATCATCGGTTCTCAATTACGATAATTACCTGAAGGAAATACAGAATATTTGTTTATCAATATATTAGTGTATTAGTAAAATACAATATATTATACAGTATTTAGAATAACTGAGCGGTGGGTCAGAGGTGTTAACAGTGAATATATTAAGACTCCGAGATTCAGTCGTTCAGTCTGGTTCAGTCAAAGGTTTCTTCCAGAGTCGAAAGACAGATCATACACACATCAGGGGAGGTGTGGTGGAGTGGTCTTGCCACTGGCCTGGTAATCCAAAGGTCCCGGGTTCAAATCCCGATGTATCAATGGGAAGATATTATTGGGGTGAAATTTGTGCTGTACCTAATATCAGTGCATTACCATAAGCCCATCTAAACGTCAATAAAATACCCTCATTGTTCCCTGATTAAATAGCACTGTATGAATATTCCCATATTCAAAATATGCTATGGGGTGCAATGCCTGGTGAGTTATCTGCTCAACAGGTGGCGTTGTGTGTGTGTAAGTGTGAGAGTCTGAGTGTAGGGGGTGAGACAGTGAAGCACGGGAACGAGGTGGCTTCAGAGATGGGGTCGTTTCAGGCAATGAGTGAGCACCGTGCCTCATAGTAGGGGAGCTAGCAAACATTTGTATTACATCTCGAGTACAAAAGGTTTGAGTACTGGAATTTATTGATAGTCTATTGGAGATCCCCAATCGGTGATTCTTAAGTTTTATAATTGGTGCATTTGGTAGTCGGAGCCCCTTATAAATCATTTCCCATAAGAGTTCTTAAACATGTATTTTTGCTTGATACTGTACATCGTTGTAGAGTTATCTAACTGGTCTCAAATGACTCATCTGAACAAGAGAAACAACTTATGTTCAGACAATGTTTAGCTAATGTTGACAGTTTGACTAGTACAGGCACCTGTAGTTCAATTTGTTGAGAAAAAAGTTGCCATTTTTTACCAATTATTGAACTACAGGTGCCTGTGCAAGTCAAACAGTCAACTTTAGCAAAGCATAGTCTGAACATAAATTGTTTCATTTGTTCAGATGAGTCATTTGGGACCAGTCAGATAACTCTACAACGATGTACAGTATCAAGCAAAAATACATGTTTAACCTAACAAGTGCGCATGGGGGTAATTAGACACCTCTCTCTGTGCGCATGTATTTGAGGTGTTTCCGTCACTAAAATATTCATTTTACCATAAATAGCATTAATACTTATCCATACGCGCCTATTATGGGTTGATTATAAAGGTATTAACCTGAAACAACAATAAAACGAGTGAAAACAGCGTTTGGATGGTCAAAATCGGAGATATAGTCCGCGAGTTGTATAATGTATGGGTGAGGCAAGCTGCTTTCCCGCCAATTTCCCCCAAGGCCACTGAGACACAGTCGATCGATACTCTCTCTCTCTCTCTTGCATTCGCTTGCTATCAGTGATGACAACGCTCTGCTTGCAACTCGCTAATGTTAGCACGAAAATATACCTTAGAATAAGGGAATAACAGGGAAAATAGGTGATAACTGAAGGAGAGGAGGAAAGTGGGGAAGGAGGAGAGGTAGAGGACTGAGATTTTGCATGTCCCAGGGGCCAAAAAAAAATAAAAATAAATAAAAAATAAAATCAAAAATAAATTGTTTTCGATGTCAAAAGTTGATTTTTTTTGTCTCTGACTCTTAAGAGTCTTCCCGCAGTCCGCCGGGGGAACTCTTAAGAGTCTCCCCGCAGTTCCCGGGTTAAGAACTCTTATGGGAAATTATTTATAAGGGGCTCCTAATACCAAATGCACCAATTATAAAACTTAAGAATCACCGATTGGGGATCTCCAATAGACTATCAATAAATTCCAGTACTCAAACCTTTTGTACTCGAGATGTAATACAAATGTTTGCTAGCTCCTGGACTATCATGTGAAGGCAAGATGGCAGGTGCTCGTTGTACTCTACGTGCTTCACATGTCTCACTCCCTAGACTGGAACAAGACCTCACAGGCTTCACTGTTTATTGTAAAGCGGTGAATGTTAAGGCTCTCAGCCTATGCCCGAGAGGAAGTAAGTTGGAATATAGAAAAAAAAAAAAAAGGTAAGGAAAGCATTCCGAGACAGAACGGACATATTGGGTCCTGTTGTTTATTATAAGGCTAATTGGTAAATTGATACGGTGTGACAGTCACGATTTTAGCTTGTGTGTTTTTGTTTTTTGCATTTTTTCTTTGATATACAGTGTTGTTTTATACCAAGGACTGTCGCAAATGAGTATTTACCCATTATCCAACAATCTAAAAACACGGCCCCCACTAGTGGGGAGGGCTATGATGATCGGGGAAATTGCGGGGTAAAAGGGTAAAAATAGGGGTAATATGGGAAGAAATCTGAAAATAAAATATAGAAAAGTAAGAAAACGTTAAAATGTGAAAATCCGAGCCTAGTTTTGACAAAAGTTGGCTCGGATTTGGGTATTTTTCAGAGTACAAAAACCCCAAAATAGGGAACAAAATTTGGCTCGGCTTTTGGCATTTTTCAAAGTAAAAAAACACAGTAATTGAATGTTCAGAGTTGGCTCGAGTTTTCATTTTTTTGAAACCTATTAAACCCCAAAATTTGAAAACCCGAGCCAACATTTGCCAAAACTTGGCTCGGGTTTAGCGCTTTTTTGAAGTAAAAAACACAGTAACCTAATCTAGAACGTAGGATACAGGAATAACCCTTACCTACCAGCTAGTATGTGTCCCTAGTTTATCCCATACCTACCAGCTGATACCTTGTCATGAACCTAACTAAGAAACCTAACCTAACCTAACCTAAAAGTAATACGTGGATAGAAACTAACCTTGACGTTATTTTGATGTGGATGGAGTAGGTTGCAGTGAGCTGGGGGTGATGGGAAGTGCGAGAACTGCGAGTCTGGCGAGAACTGCGAGATTGGCGAGAAGTGGAAGGCTCGTCCGTGGGCTCATCTGGGTGGTGTTGCAGTGAGCTGGGGTGATGGGAAGCGCGAGAACTGCGAGTCTGGTGAGAAGTGGAAGGCTCGTCCGTGGGCTCGTCTGGGTGGTGTTGTTCTGGGTCGGCGTCCTCTGGTGGGTCAATGTTCTGTGGTGGCTCGCGATGCAGAGGTGGCTGTGGGTCGGCGTCGGAGTCGCTGTCAGTGTCGTCAAGGTAGGGGTCTGGTGGCTGAGGTATCCAGTCAGGCTGGTCGGAGAGTGGTGGATATAAATTAGCAGCTTCTCTCAGGAAATGATGGAATGCTCTATGTCCATATTGTTTGAGGAAGATGTAGCGTCCCAGGTATTGTGTTAGATATTGTGGTTTGATGCCGGGCCTCTTTATAAACTCCTTGACATCCCTCCACAGCCTTTCCACAGTTTGTGTGTGAATTAAAGGGTTGTGTGGATCTAGAAAGTTGAGGCTGTGGTTGATCTTGAAGTGGTTGTATCCCTCCTGGTCCAAATTAGTGTAGGCCCGCCAACAGTCAGAATAGATGGTAGTGTGGGGACGGATAAACTTGCTGATAATCGGGAACAAAGTTTGACGATCACGTGGGAGATCTTGGGAGACGTCACCAATTAAAGGGACAATAAACCTTTGTTTTGACAGCCGTTCAATGCCCCCGAAAAGCCAGTACTGAGTGGGGTGGCGACCGACGTTGAATTTGGCTTTCACCACAAAAGTTTCGTCGATCTCAACGACGATCCCCGGACCACCAATTGGTTCTTGGTGATCGAACCAATAGTTGGTCACCTCACAACAGAAACTGCACCAATCAACACTGGTCTTGAGCGTGATGTCTAAATTCCAGGCAGTCTCGCTATGTCTAAAACCCTTATAACACCAAAAATTTACAAAACCTACCACTTGCCATGGTTCTAATTGAGTGCCCTGCAGAAAACTACCTTTATAATAGGACACTTGGTAGCCACACGCACGCCTTTTCTTAGTTTTGTTTAAATAAAAAGTGTGGTTGCAGGTCCACTGATTTTTATGTTCGGTGTCTTTTCGTTGCACACAATTTGAACCGCACTTTATAGAGGTAGGGAGGACACCGTGATCTTGTAATACTTTAATTGCAGGTTCGTTTTTATAATGAATAAGTTCTGTAATAGAGGAACGTGTCGAAGCACAACCAATACAGATGGCGGCCATTGCACACTGAACACCTGAACCGGCAAGTTGGCCTCCCTCGCCAAAAAATTGCATTGTGGGTTATATGCGCACTTGCGCTGAGAGATGATTGGTTAAGTGGGTGTTACGTCATTGGGGGGTTTCCCAGGAAAATCCAATACCATTGGTTGATCATTTGACGTCATTATGGAACATGGTAGACACAGGTATCAATCCGCCGGACAAAATAGATATTTAAGAGAATAAAATATAGAAAGATGACAAAATAAGACAGGAAAATTATAGGAAAAGAATTGGAAGTTTAAAAAATGTAGAATAATAACTGAATGCATGTGTAATTTAAGAAAATTAAAATGTAGTGACGTCATATTTGTTTAAGGTAAAAGGTCAATTGTGATTGGCTAAGAAATACAAAAAAATAACATAAAACTAGTTTTTGTTGCGGGAAAAGTGTAATCCGGCAGAGAGAACATAAACAAAGTGACAGTGGCTTTGTGCAGTGGGGACTCTGAAAATGTTATAGGGGAGGGAAAATAAAATGTACGCAATTACCAAAGCAGCACTGGATCGCGCATCTGTAAGGTCCCCCGAGTAAGGTAGGAGGGAAAACAAACAATCTATAAAGCAGAAATCCCGTAAAACAGGACTTGTCATTATGCAGACAAGACTCTTGTGTTTTACCCTATATCTCCCTTATAATATATTTGCGACGGGAAGGACATATATAGGACTGAAGACTATTATATAACATACCTATAGGCTACACAAACATCGATGGGGCTTGTAACTGTCACACCGTATAATCTTACCGGCTAAGGGGTGTTTGACTGTAATGGCCCATGTATAACTAAAACAAAAATAAACCCCAAGGAATTAAGAGAGAGCTACAGAACAAGTGTTAATACAAACGTGATGTGTGCTATGTTACTGTTTTACTAATCAGTCAATCAATGCTTGGTTGTCAAACTATCCACACCAAAAGACTAATTCGCACCAAACTTGTCAGCCAATTGCAAACTTTACATTAGTCTCAGATATGTGGCTCAAGTGAGTAGGGAATAGTTTTGTATATTTCCAGATGCGTTTTTTTCAGAGGATATATTCATCTATAATCTCCTTTATCCCCTTTACCACAATATCAAGTCATTGGTACACTACCACTGTTGCTACAAAGTAATTTACTAATATTGATCCTTTAATATACAAATATTCATGGTGTATTGAAAAAAACACTTACAGTGCTAAATTCCGAATACAAAAACAAGTTCACTTTATTCCATAACAAAACAACACATAATTAATAATTAACGATTTAAAGGATACAAAGTAAAATATTGAGTGTCGTCCAAGCATGGGTTATAATCCGAACACTGGCACTGGTCTCCCCTTTCATGCCCCCCCCCCCACCCTCATCTCCTAGTTTATAACCAGGAATATTGAATTATAAACATAATTAGTTTTCAGGGTGAAGCAATGTAAGTAATATTCCCTTTATACACCGTTTACAACTCAAATTATTTCATGTTAATTCATTTTTTGTTTTTCAACATAGGAAAGACCAAAGGCATCTTGGATGAAACAAATTACGATCCTCAAGTGGTTTGCAGACATTACTGTCATATGTTAGTAAATATAAAAAACAATGCTGAATGATAAACAAAAAAACAATGTGGGTATTACAAAGTTATTGCCCAAGTTTATTTAATTAAGTGTACAGTAGTGAACATTAATTCAATACAAAGCAGTTTCCGGTTGAATTGAATAGCCTTACTAATTCGTACTGAGCATTTGCATTTCAGAGATTCGTTTAATAAGTTTGAGACTTCAAAATCGATCAGAATGAATTACCACTACTGTACAGTCTACGACAGAACTTGTTGTCATGGCCTGAGGCAATGTGTTAGTTCACTTATCTGTTAATAGATGGCCCTTTAATCGCTTCTAATAAAAGGGGGCGGGGTTAGTATAGAGGTTGGAAGGAGGAGGAGTCAAACGTGTGTGTGTTCTAGAACAGCACCCAGAATAACTTTATTTTAACATAACACACAGGCTATATTATTAGACTAGCCCATGCCGGATCACAAATAAGTAACACACATCAGGTGTTGCGTTATTTATGGAATTTAATATACAGACAATCAAGTTTCTATCCTTCGAACTTCCCATTCCCCCCTCCTCCCCTTCTCTCTGCTGCCTTCCCCTATCTCCCCCCTTCTTTCTTTTTCTCTCCCCCTTCTCTCTCCTAACCGAATATATAATTTTCCTCATCGTCGTGTTCAAAGCTGTCCATACCAAAAAAAAATGGTGTTTTAATAATACTGTTCTTTTTACCTTTACTGATTCTCAATTAGTAACTCGTATTCTATGATTTACCTTATACAATGTGTTATAGAAAATAAATATATACAGTATGCTCCGTTGCAAAACACTCAAAGTTGCCAACCTTGGCGTCCTGGTTAGTGTAAACAATCGTATAAATATATAAGTAATTGAAATGGGATGTTGCAATCCACGCATCAAGACAAGTTGGATCACATTGTAATCTAGCTTTGACCAAATTATAACCAAATATATATATCATAAAGACAAGATAATATCGGCCCAGTTAGAGAAAACACTTTAGATGAGCCGAAACGTGTTTTTTTTTGTAATAACAAAAAAATTCATATTAGAGTAAAAAATGTTTTCTTCCATACCACTATTCACAGCACTGTGGTTGACCAATTCATTATCTACCTTAACATGTTGTTGTTGTTGTTGTTGTTCCCCAAGCTGCCTGGCCGAACAGCCCCAAGGCCAAGGCCATAACCGAGCGCCCCCACAGAACCCTCCCTGCCGACCACAATAAAGCCTGGGTGATCGAAGCCACTCCATGGCGGGGAGCTAAGGAGGGTGCTGAAACGCCCGGGAAACCAAAGACCCACCCAGGACCCTGTGCCCCTCAGCAATTATGAAGAGAAAGTTGAGGGGCAAAGGAAAAATGTGACGCTTTGGCTTCCAATCTTGGTAGATTGGGAGGTCAATCCACGGAAGAGGCCATGTCACTTGAGATCTAGAAAATATATAAGTAAAAGGAACAGTCAGAGTAAGCTATGGGTATGGCAGAGTTCGCTCAGTTCTCACTCTGATAGACCAGCCCATCACCACATGACTAGAACCCAATCCTCTCAGCATCAGCTAGGAAAGGCCCTAGAAAGCCACCTTTGGCGGGGGGATAGCTCCCCTATTTCAACCCCTTTCGGGGTTGGGCATCCGCCTACCTTAACATGTCATATTACATATTACCTTAACATGTAATATGACACGCTATGATTATTGCATTATACTTTTCTCAGTGGATTCTTAATTACTAGCTTAATTACTGTGGCTTCCCATTATCAGTAAACAGTTCGGCGTTATCCATTGTAATGATTTACTATAAAGTAAGTCATCAAATTGAACAATTAACGATAATCCAAGCAATCTTGTTATGTTATTTTAAAGTTGATATACTGTAAATTGTTTAGGCTTTTATATTTTTACTTCGTATTGTTTAAATTATCGTCCAAACATAGTTAAAAGTATACTATAGCTCTGTGTATGTTACCTTGAATTTAATTTAATATGTATTATTTCACCATCATTATGTTACGGTGAACATTGGAAACACATACACATTATATAATACATATAAAGGGATCTTAAATGTAAACATTTACAATTTATATTTATGAAATCAATATGATCTCCACCCACAAGCTGCATCAACTACCTCCTGTATTCTCGTTGGAGCTGATTTAAACATTTTCCAACTTATATTAGGGCGGCGACGGATTCCCCCCCCCCCCCCCCCCCCCCCCCGATCCCACTCCTCCCGCCCTTTCCAATCCTAACCTGAACCACATTCCACTCCATGACATGATGGCCCACAAATTCTCTATTGGGTTCATGTCACACACCCTTGTGGACCAGCTAAACCCCGGATGGGGTCAGGTCAGGTGAAGGTATTGAAGGATAAGCCTTCACAACGGCACCTCGTAGCTACTTTCTACTTTTCCTATTTTCTGAAGAGTGTAGAGAGGGGAGAAAGGGTGTTGGAGAGAGACGAAGTTGTTATAGTGGCTTTGTTATGTGTGTTATTAGTCTGTATACGTCGTAAGGCTCAGGATGGCCATGACACGCACTGAAGACAGCAGCATCTCCTCAATAATGCTAATACCTTTTCTAGTTTGCCTGGACCAGTGTGTGTGTGTGTGTGTGTGTGTGTGTGTGTGTGTGTGCGTTTTATGTTATCATGTGTGATTGATTTGTGCCCATTACGATGTATGTGATCATGTGTGTGATGTGCGTTTTATGTTATTGGGTGTGAGTGTGTGTGTCTATTTTGTATCCTGTGTTAGTGTTGGTGTGGGTGGGTTGGTGCTTTAATGTGATGGACAGAGGAGAGAGGTTGAAGCGCCGTCTCATCAAACATTACAAATTGTGGAGGTCACAAGTATGTGTATTATCCAACTTATTCCTTAAGCCAACACAAATAACGTAAATCCTAAGTGTTATTGTTACACTTAATATACAGTATATATAAACAAATATAGACGTGTTCTTCGGGAATCGTAGCTTAATTAGGAATAGGATATCTAGCGAGGCAGCGAGTAACAGGTGTTGTTCGCTGCCTCGCTAGTTATCCTATTCCTAATCAATATATATGTGTTACTTTTGTCATCCCTAACATTTATTATTTATTTCATAAGTCGTAGGCGTGTGCATAAACCTTTAACCGTCTTGGTGGTGTAATGGTTAAGGTGTCTAAGAATCTGTGTGTGATAACCCAGGCTCGAATCCCGGTGGATGACATACATGCTTTCATTAAATTCATTGGAGGCGTTTGGTGGTGTGGTGAAATTAATACAAAATAGATTATGTATATGTAAATTCAAAACAATCGCATAGTATTATTCTGCGTATTTTAGAGGGTACCTTTTATGTCCTTGAGAGAGAGAGAGAGAGAGAGAGAGAGAGAGAGAGAGAGAGGTGGGAGGGAGGGAGGGGAGAGGAAGCGGGTGAAGAAGGAGAGTTGGGGTGAAAGGGAGAGGGGGAGGAGGGGGGAATGGAAAGTGCGAAGGATAGAAACTTGATTGTCTGTGTATTAAATTCCATAAATAACGCAACACCTGATGTGTGTTACTTATTTGTGATCCAGCATGGGCTAATTTTATAATATAGCCTGTGTCTTATGTTAAAATAAACTTATTCTGCGTGCCGTTCTCGAACACACACACACACACACACACGTTTGACTCCTCCTTCGAACCTCTATATTAACCCCGCCCCGTTTTATTAGAAGCGATTAAAGTGCCATCTATTAAAAGGTGAGTGAACTAACACATTGCCTCAGGCCAAGACAGCAGTTCTGTCGTAGACTGTACATGGTCATCACAGTGTAATAAGATGAGATTAATTGAAATAATGTTAATTACCACCAACTGATAAATAATACATAAATCAATCATACCCAATATTTTTAATCTTTGAATCTTTATACTGAGTCGTAAAACATTTTCGGAATTTCATTCAAAATAGGAACGATCAGCCCGCAATGAATCTATGAATTAAGGACTATGCTTCATAAATGATTGATTTACCTTCAACTACGTTTGGATACTCGACCCAGACTTGGGCATCAGCATTATACCCCTTGACCAGAGTTGCAAATGTTACATATTTTTTTATGCTAATCTGTTTCAAATAATTAGTATATTTCTACTAACTACCTAATATCATCACCATATTCTAAGATGGTTTGATTTCGTAATTTCTAATGTGTGAATAGGTAAATCTATACGTTCCCTTTAGTTAAGTCCATAGTTAACATGTTCATCATGTATCAATTATTTAGTGCTTTATTTGTAACCCTGTGTTGCTAGATTTATAAATAAGCATATATCTCATTAATAAAACTTGTTTTTTTGGGAGGGGGGGAGGGGGGAAAATGTGATTCGATAATATATGTTTATTTTCCATTTTACAATGTGTTCGTCATAGTCTATAAAAGTTATTTCAATACACCCTGTATACACGTCTTGAACTATTGTGATGCGTACATTAATGGACCTACAGTATAGCCTGGTGCTTGTACAGCAAGCGATACATTGACATATCCCTATCTTAAGGGGGCATTTTATTTGCTCCCTAGAACTCTATCAAGCTTAAGCAGCACCCTCAACATAGCCTTTGAGATATATTTTATTTTTTGGGTAGAACAAATTTTCCGTGTTTCTTAAATTTCGGGTTTGCTCTCGCCATGAGAACATTGACACCTAAATGGTACAAAAACTCTTGATGTTGATAAAGAAATCAGACGAAAGATGTTATAATCGACAAACTAATGGGGCGAACGTCTTAGAATATCAAAACAAATGGGAATAAACATGAGGAAGAAGGGGGTCCAGAAAGACGACATAATACTCCCATTATGAACGCGTATGGTGACTGGTTGCGACTCGCAGGGGGGTGCTCACTTGTAGTGTATTGTGGGAGGGTTGTGCGGAAACTAAGCCACATTATTATATGTAAGTATTCCCAGCTATCCTACCAATCGTTCTATTATTTCATTCCTTACATTTTACATTTATATTTCCATACATCTCTTGAGATATCAGCATGTACACTCGGATACCATGGTCTCTAGGCCACTCGTAACAACTTGTGGGCCCCCAGTTTTTTTCTGTATGCAATTATAACTATCCGGAATTAATTCTGGATAAGCTTGCCTTTTTCCAGAAACAGTTACAATTTATACACTTTTAAAGTTTATGAATAAAATATTATATTCATAACATCGTTTCCAAAGACATACTTCCATAATTGGAAATTAACAAAGTCCACGAACATTTATGAGTGGGCTAGAAACTATGGCATCAGAGTGTACTAAATATAAACAAACGCAGAACTAGCAGCTTTGATATTTCTATTACCGTGTACTGTGTTTACTAGGAGGCAAACTCCTGTAGTGAGTAATTAAAAGGCAAAGTGAGGTCTACTATTTTGTTCCGTTTACTACAATCATACCAATCAACTGCCAAGGAAATATAATCTACTACCAGCAAGGGGGTCGTTGTAAGGGTGTAAATTAGAGGGGCAACAGGAGACACGAACATTAACAATTTGGATGAACGAAAAGCAAGAGATTTTAAGAGAGGACAGAGAGAGTTGGTAGCAGATGTTAACTCATATATATATATATATATCGTGTTGTCCCTTCTAAATTTGAATTTCCGTGGTTGTCAGACCATGATATTATAAAGATGGACAAACTTCACTGCCACAGGATATCAAGTGTGTGATCAACAAATGTGTAAGATACATACAGTATGCTTAAGCAACGATTATGTATAGCACACCAAATGATAGATATGGTTATGCATTGGACAAATGTTTCGTGCACAAATAATATTACATGAAACGGAAGGGATATATATATATATATATATATATATATATATATATATATATATATATATACAACTGTACATATATCTAATATCATTTAAAGTTTCATATGTTAATCAAATATCAATTACTATATTGTATATTTAACTAAAAACTACCGGTAAATTATTAATTATGTATGATTTAGTATACACAAACAACAACAACAAAAACAACACACAGAAAATAATTATTTTATAAATGAGCAGGAATTTTTAGCTACTGTTAATTGATGAGGAGGGCAGCAGCGGGGAGCACCGGGCCTCATGAATATACATGGCAATTTATTTGGTTTACACTTAAATATAGTAGGAAAAAAATACGAACTCAACCGTATTATAATAACCAGTACAAATCCAGGTTTATAAATGACAAGAAGGAATATATATTTTGTATAAACACCTTTCTGTTGTTATTTCATCAACGGAACATTAATCATTTGACCTGTATAATATTGTGTGGGA
Organism: Paralithodes platypus; assembly: GCA_032716605.1. NCBI lineage: Eukaryota > Metazoa > Arthropoda > Malacostraca > Decapoda > Lithodidae > Paralithodes > Paralithodes platypus. Next base: position 3,044,874 of record CM064549.1, read on the forward strand.
GGACGTGCAAACTAAACAGACTATGACTTATGAAGTAAAGGTTGTGCATGTTATGACTTGTTTCATATACAGTATTAATGAATATATTGCATATTCATATATAAAATTGCTGTTATTTTATTTATCGTATGCACACACATGAGAATGTTAGATCGATCCATTAACTATTGACATTTCTAATGCATATATTGTTAATATATTAGTGTAGACACATGGTTGAGATAAGATTAAGTAAATTAAATTATTCCCTGATTCCAAGTCCAGCATCAATGCGATGAATATTGATCTGGTTCAGCATAAATACAGAAAGTGGTGTCAAGTGTGGTGGTGATGCCTTCCCCTTCCAGGCCCTTCCTGTGAGACAGTGGTGTGTGCAGGCACCCTCATATTATAACAGAGAGTGGTGTCAAGTGTGGTGGTCATGACTTCCCCTTCTTTCTTGTGAGACAGTGGTGTGTACAGGCACCCTCACATTATAACAGATAGTGGTGTCAAGTGTGGTGGTCATGCCTTCCCCTTCCATACTGTGAAGCAGGGGTGTGTACAGGCACCCTCACATTATAACAGTGAGTGGTGTCAAGTGTGGTGGTCATGACTTCCCCTTCCTTCCTGTGAGACAGTGGTGTGTACAGACACCCTCACATTATAACAGAGAGTGGTGTCAAGTGTGGTGGTCATGCCTTCCCCATTCCTTCCTGTGAGACAGGGGTGTGTACAGGCACCCTCACATTATAACAGAGCGTGGTGTCAAGTGTGGTGGTCATGCCTTCCCCTTCCTTCCTGTGAGACAGGTGTGTGTTCTGGCACCCTTACATTATAACAGAGTGGTGTCAAGTGTGGTGGTCATGCCTTCCCCTTCCTTCTTGTGAGACAGTGGTGTGTACAGGCACCCTCACATTATAACAGAGAGTGGTGTCAAATATGATGGTCATGCCTTCCCCTTCCTTCCTGTGAGACAGGGGTTTGTACAGGCACCCTCACATTATAACAGAGAGTGTTGCCAAGTGTTGTGGTCATGCCTTCCCCTTCCTTCCTGTGAGGCAGGGGTGTGTACAGGTACCCTCACATTACAACAGAGAGTGTTGCCAAGTGTTGTGGTCATGCCTTCCCCTTCCTTCCTGTGAGACAGTGGTGTCAAGTGTGGTGGTCAGATACTATGTTATATAGAGTGGCATCAAAGGTGTTCACATTCAATAGTATTACTCTGAATCACTGGTGCAAACAGTTATACTTGAAAGTGTCCTTGTGAGTCAAACCATAATCACATGATGAGACAAAAAATATTGGGTATTGTCACCTATTATATGGTTTATCAGTATTTCTGTATTAGCGTACAGTACATGCATTAATTATGCAGAAAAGTTTTAGGGAAATTATTAACCGGTAGAGAAAGAGTGAAGAAAAGTGCGAGCAAATATCACTTCTATTCAAGAACATATACAGTATAATGAAATGTCCATGTCCCCCTAGTTTTAAAGTAATGACAATGAAGATCATAACTTAATGCATAACTTTGTTCGCAAACAAATATTACACTAATATCGTGAAACCGTTTGCTTGGCAGACAAACTTAAGGGCATTTTGTTAATTGTTGTTTATTACAATAGGACAGTCAGATGATAGCAAATAACATATATATATATATATAATTTAATGCAATTATTACTGCCTCTCATTTGCTAGGCAGCATATCGGTATTAACGTTTCAAAGTTGTCGGCTTGCAAAGTATTAACAATTACAGTTTAATATATATAATATATATATATATATATATATATATATATATATATATATATATATATATTATAATATATTTTGTAATACTTTGAAAGCCGCCAACATTGAAACGTTATACCGATACGCTGCATAGCAAATGAGAGGCAGTAATCGTTACATTTAATTAGATATGTTATTTGCCATCACAGGACTATCCTATTATAATAAGAACACAAATACCGTAGTGTTGACTCCCCAAATGATCTCTAGTAAAACATCTGGCCATTCTCTGCTGATGTCTCCCTTTTTTGTCACAGGTTAGCCCTTATACAATTTCAAAAAATCCGTGATTCCTTTCACTTACACCATTCCTCTGTGGCCAGGTATGGTGAGGTATGTCTTAACCTGTAACCAAAAGTATCTCCGAGGTGGTACCAGATTTCTTTATCTAATTATCTTCCTCGATTACTCAGAATGAAGTCAGGATTGTCATCTACAAAAATGACTCTTTCCAAAATTCAGTTTGCAACCGTTTCAGCTCCCTTATCTGGAATGACGCAGGCGATTGTGCATTTGGAGAACACTTCTACACACGTCAGAATATACCTCTGATTTTGCTTCTAGGGTACGGGTCCCACAATCTCCACTGATAACATTTCCCAGGGCTTTCCAGTAGTGGTGTGGCCTGATTTTTGCCTGGGACCTCGACCATCTTTCCCTCGTTGACAAACCAAGCAGTTTTAGACCACTTCCCTGACAATCTGATCAGCTCAGGGAGTCTAATATATATCGTTAAACTGCTGGAGGACTCTGGATTGACCTAGGTGAGCACCTCTCCTTCTTTCCCATGCATTATTCTAGTCACGTGTTTGGCTTTGTCGAACATGGACTCTAAGACAACTCGACCTCTGGAATCTCTCCATGACCCTTTATCATAATGAATTTCGACTCTTTTTGCTTTGGTGAGACCTGGGATGTTCTTCTCCTCAGGTGTCATGGTCTACTTGTTGGACTAGAACTGTGCCTAGGTCATCATCGGATGCATCAGTATATCATTTGAAAGGTTTGGTATAGTTGGTGTGGCAAACTATTGGTTCGGAGTCCAATTTGTCTTTAAGGTTTTCAAAAGCAGCCTGACAGTTCTGGTCCCAGTCAAGTTTGGTATGAATTTCCAGTAGTAAGAGGTCATTCCCAAAGAGGCCCTAACTTTTCAAACTGTAGTAGTTGGCGGGATTTCCGAAATTGCTTTCACCTTGTGTGGGTCAGGTTTGATGCTTCTCTTGGACACCATATGAACCAAGTATGCTACCTTGCGGGCTACCAGTTGACATTTGGTTGCTTTAAGCTTCAGTCTGGCTCATCTGATTCTTTCTAAAACTTCTCGTAATCGGTCAATGTGTTCTGCCTAAATATTAAAATAACATCATCCATCCATATATGCCAAACAGGTCCGCCAGGTTGGTCCCATTAAAACTTCGTCCATCACTTTACTAAAGTTGGCAGGACCATTACAAACTCCAAAAGGTAGCACTGTGAATTGGTAGAGTTTTCTTTCACTTTGTAAATTCAGGGTAATGAACCAAGTGGACCCATGTGGACCCCTGGAAAGAAGCAAACATCCATCCAGTTCCTAAAAAAGGTGCCTCTTCAGATCCATCAAACTACAGACCAATAGCTATAACTTCCACTCTTGGTAAAGTCTTTGAAATTATATTAAATAATCACATAATTAAGCATCTTGAGAATAATAAATTAATCAGTGATAGGCAATATGGTTTTAGACGATGTCGATCAACTGCAGACATGCTTTGCCTTCTTACGCATCAAATCAACCAAGCTACAGACCAACATGGTGAAACACATACAATAGCACTGGATATATCAAAGGCATTTGATAGAGTCTGGCATCAATCCTTATTGTCGAAGATGTCACACTACGGCCTTGCATCATTAGTTCCACTAATTTCTTCTTATCTTCATAACAGAAAAATATGTGTAATGGTAGATGGCCTTTATTCTCAATTTCACTCAATAAATGCTGGTGTTCCCCAGGGACCAGTTTTGGCCCCAATTTTGTTCCTCATTCATATCAATGATCTCATATCTACCTCTCATAATCCAATACATTCCTACGCAGATGACTCAACACTCCACAGTTCCTTCACATTAACCAATTCTTTCACCCAACCCGATCTTAAAAATTCAAAAATAAACACTGCAATTTCTCTGAACCAGGACCTTTCTAGAATTAATGGATGGGGACAAAAGAATCTAGTTTCCTTTAATGCACAGAAAACCAAATACATTCAATTTTCTAACCGACAGAATCTCACTGACTCCCATATATTTGTTAATGATGTAAATATTCCCACTTCCCCTAGTATTGACATTCTCGGTGTAACATTAACTACTAACTTGAGCTGGACACATTATGTTAGAAGCATTGCTAAGAATGCCTCTAAAAAACTGGGACTCCTGTACAGAGTTCGAGAATTCTTCACTGACGAGCAGTTGGCCGTGATATATAAAAGTCATGTGCGTTCTCAGATGGATTACTGTTCACCTCTGTGGGGTGGAAGTGGAGTGGTTGCATTGAGGCAGTAGGACAAAATTCAAAATAAAGCTATTAGATTAATCAATAACCCTGCAATCACACAGGACCTTCCTACATTATCCATACGAAGAAACGTTGCATCCCTTGCATTCTTCTACAGATATTTTCACAGCAATTGTTCCGAAGAACTTGCTTCAATTGTGCCGCCTCTCCACATCTTTCCCCGTAGAACTAGGGCAGCTGAGAGCGCCCATGAATTTACACTTTCTCCTCCATAATGCAGAACTTCTGCTTATCAGAATTCATTTATCCCCAGAGCTACTACTCTTTGGAATTCACTTCCCTCAAATTGCTTTCCACAAACTTACAATCTACAAATGTTTAAATCCAGTTGTTACAAACATTTTATGAATGGAGGATGCCTTTAGGCACATGGACCTTTTTGTTTTATCTGTGTTTTTCCTTCCTCCGTTCATTGTCTCCTTAAAAAAAAAAAAAAAAAAAAAAAAATGTAATGATACTAGTGAGTTATCTATGCGAGGCAATAGTTGGGCATCTGTTACGACCGGCACAACGAAATAAACAAGGGCACTTAATATTGGACTACAAGATAGGCTAGATCTGCAACAACGGTACGCTAATTCCAAACCCTCGAACTATTAAGCCAGTGAACAAAACACCTAAACCCTCCAGAGTTAATCTACTGGATAACGGGATATCAATTAACTGGGTTAAGTGTACTTCTACCAAGGCTTTCCGGTGACGGCAAAGCCTACTCACAACAAGAGTAATTACGTTAATAAAAAGCTCTCAAGTAATAACAATGCTTAAATAAACTATGACAAGATTTAATAAAAGGTTATATGCTTACGTTATCTTTAGTGTGAGTCTGAACTCAACACTAAACTCTTCAATGCTCTATCAAAACACTTGAAGTCTAGTCCTACAGCAAACAGATATGGAATCTTCTGAAAACGTCTGATGCTCTTAGATGCTCGTCGAATATAGAACAGAAGTAATGCAGGGGCAGGACACCAAAATGTATATCTTAAATACACCTAAAAGTAGGATACATATATATGGAAAAAAAAGAGTGCAACAACTCTGTGACAGCACTAACAACAGCAACTAAAAAACAGTACTTCCTTAGCCAAAGTAACAGCCATACTGGGTTGTGCACTATGCATCAACCTAGGCTAAAACAATACGTGATTAATTGCTAAAACATACGCGGTTAAAGTTAATAAACAAAGTGTTGTCTTTCTTACTAATAAAGTCTAGCAGCAGCATTAAGGTACAGGGAGCCTCGGCAGAGCTCAAGCATGCTCGCAGCCTACTGTCTCCCCTGAACAGATTTCCCTTATCTTACGTTAAGTGACTAGGAGGCTCTCTAGGTAAGTCCAGATCTCAAGTATCTGGTCTTACCCTGGCGCTCCTCAAAGGTCAACAAAATGAGGTGGCAAGTATCCAAGCAAGAGTAGGCAAAAGCCCTTCCCTTGTATACTGCTAAGCTCGCAAAGGAAAATATGCACAAGGGTGTACTACAGGCTACCTAGCTCCGTCGAAGTGGTACAGGCTCTGACTTGCCATATACATAACACAGACAACGACCAAAGATACCCTCCACTGTCTAGCATTAAATAGTAATAAAGAACAACCAAATAATTAGAAGCACCCAACAATATGACTCCATGTGACTATGATTCTAATAACCTCTAAAGCTAGTGCAAAACATATATGTGAGAACAGGTGCTGGTAATACGACTGGCCGACTATGGAACTCGTATGCGAGAACCAGAAGGGATGGGTAATTGAATAAAGATAAGAAGAATTGGAAAGAAGGAGTTCAGAGAGAGAAACAGCAGTAAAGGGGGTTAGATATGAGACAGAATGCGAGGGACATGTAGGACCGAGCACGCGATACCATGTTCTCAGGAGAGAGGGAGGGTAGGAGCCCGACCACTGGGCAAGGAGGACGGCGACCAATCACAGGCCACTACATCACGGGACAAGCAGACGTCATAGACCACGCCAGGCCCGCCATCCAATAGCGAGCGAGTGGGCCCACCGAGCGGGGAATGCACACGTACATATGCACACACACTGCCACTTCGCTCTCAAACTCTCTCTCTCACGCGCTGCATGTTATAATCACTACTATGGATATAAAATGTTTCTAAGTGTCACAGACAAGAATAAAGGCAAACACTGATCTGTCTGTGACAACACGAATACTAAGAAAGAAAGAATATCGTTCTACGATTATTATAGCCCATTTCACTGCCGCGGCGAGTACTAGCGAGTCACGAGTACATTCTGGCAAGCTGGCCAGCGTAACACCCCGCCCAAGATGTGGGACGTTTTAACCTCAGGTAAACGCCACATCTGACCAGACAGAATGCCCACAAACCCCGCATCACCCAGCTACTCCCCAAGTTGTGAAAAACAAGGCACAATCACAAACGTAAAACCACTTCATTATATACAAAAAAATCTACACAACACTTCCCCAAAATAATAATATCACTTAACAATATTACGCTCAACGAGCAAGCTTCACCAAGCCTAGCCTACTAAGAACAAAAACTCAGAATGTCTTAGATTCTTGCTGTAACATACTGCACTTATATACTATCAAAAGAAAGTTTTTATGTGAGGTTTTTGTATTATTGTAATAGTGTTTTTGGCGGCTTTGCACTACAGGGGCAAGCCTAATTTGTCTCCAAACTCAAACCAACACTGACTGAACGACGAGGGTTCTCCTTAAAACATACCCTCCCGTGACGAACAATCAGCCAGAACATTATCAGTGCCCTTAACATGCCACACATCCAACTTGTGTTCCGGCAGCAAAACAACACCTGACACTGATAAACTGCCCAGTCCATCACAAGACTGGCACTTCTCTTTGCTCTCGCCGGCAACAGGACCTGCCAATCACCTTTCACTATTTACACCTTAGTGATAAACGAGGCAGCCCCGATGCGGCCTATGGGGTCGTCAACTCTAGGTATTGTATAGGCGTCTGTCAGGGATGATGCACCAACACTCTTGCAATCAACACACACACAGATCTTGCCACTCAACTCAGGTTGCAAAGTCACTGGCAACGACCACTCACAATATCCCTTATCCCTCAGACCCTTTTTCAACATGTAGTCCAGCTCTGCTTTCACGACAGGCTGTCGAGCAGGATTTATACGGTAGGGAGCCAATTTGAGCTTTGCACTGTCTCCAGCCCCTATGTCGGGTGCCCCCCCGGACATTAGGCCTGGAGAATCAACAACCATGCAGACGAACTGCCACAGCCTAGTAAACAACTTCTCTTGGCGCTTAGGAACAAGAGGTTGCAACTTATCTCGAAGAACAACATGCTCATTGCCCTCCCACAACCCAGCCGGGACCGCAGTTTCTAAACTATAGTCTCCCTCCTTCTCCACCTCTGTCCCTAAAACAGCCAGGTCATGAGAGGGACAATCTGTACCACCTGTGCAGTCACTCCCATAGTTCATAAGTGCTAAGGCTTCCCCGCCGATACCGTACATGCGCACCCCCGCATTCCTTGCGGCTACACCTGCCTGCGCAGCATCACCGCCTTCAGCGCCACGGCCAGATACAGTCGGTCTATGGTAGGGCTGTTGCATTTTACTAGGGCAGCATTGGGAGGCTATGCGACGGTCAGGCATATCTATTCCATAGTTAACCCCACCAATCTGCTTAATGTCCTGATACTGACCACCACCCTTAGCAGCCATGGGTTGACCCTGAACTGATAACCATGCCAAAGCCTCGTCGCCCACCTTGAACAACGAGGCCAACGTTTTACTCACACCCAAGTGACCTGCCAGCGGAACATCGTGCACCGCATGAGTTGTGAGGCCTGGGTGCTCGGCAAAAACAGTGGGGTATAAACAGAACAGGTGCTGGGTCGCTGCACGCTGTTGCTCAGGCAGGTGCTCAAGCGCTTCCACAGCCACCTGACTCGTGTTCCCGCCCACTGATCCGCCGAGACATAACAATCCCAACTTTCCTCCACCTGGGCCTCACTGCCCCCCTCTCCTTCTCCACCTTGGCCGCTGCAGACTAACACAGGGACAGTAGGCTGTTCAGGTGGGCGCCTCACAAACTCCTTCAACAGGTTCACATGACATGCTTCCCCGTCCTCATCTAGTTCAATAACCCCGTTCCCACAACTCTCAAGACTAGGATTTTCTAGTTGCATCCGTCGTATATCAGAGGGTGCCAACCTGTCCAAGGGCTCCTGGAGCAACTTGTGGCCACCCCCGATACTGGGTTGCTCAAGCCTAGTCTGTTTCACCTGGGAACATTTCTGTCACGGAGTGCTATCACGCCTTACCATGTCACTAGGGGGGACAGGTACTGGGGCCACTCCGGACCTCAAAAGTGGTGCAAATACCAAGTCACCAAGGAGTGTCGCTGGGTCCAAACTCTTAACCCGACCACCAGCCTCAACTTTCTCCTTCCAACCCTTCCTCCGCTGGTCTGAAACCTGGGTACTTGGCTGTGACACCTGAGCGGACTGAGATCTGGTGTCAGCACACACCATCTGCTGCGTCTGGCACCTCTCGAGCCCCTCTTGCCCCTCCCTACTCGTGTCGGCCGCCCTCTCGGCAAAGACTAAGGGTGGAACCTCGGAAGTAGGCACCGCAAAGTCGTTACCGAGAAGGAGGTCGACCCCCTCAACTGGCAATTTCTCTACAATCCCCACATCCAACTCCCGTGTCACACCATCCACCACAAGCTCCACTCTCACCAGCGGGTAAGCCCGCACAGCATTGATGCCTTGAACCACTACAACCCGAGCTGCGTTATTAGGCTTACCAGTGAAGTTCTTAAGTAACGTCTGGGAGGCACCCTTGTCACGCAACAACTCAAGCCTATGTTCCACAGCAGCCCACCTTACAGTGCCATGTCCCCTATGACCACAAAAAGCATCTCGGACGGGTGTCGAGCCCTCCTTATGCTTCTTCACCGACTGTGACTTCGCAACCGACGATTTACCCTGGGCAAACGTGGAAGACCTCAAAGACACCCCGATGTTGCTCACTAGACACACCACCGCTGTAGACTGTGTGCTCGGACAAGAGCACGCAATATGCCCCTTATTATGGCTCTTAACCCCTTATTGGCGGGCTAGGCGGTATATTTATATGTACCGCCCAGCGGGGTGTTTTTAGCCAAAATAGGGCTGTTTACGTGATCATTTTCATGCCTAAATAAGACCCAGAGCCAATCACACCACAACAATCCTTGTATGACTGCTAGTTTTCTTGCAACAACCGCACAACACGAGTGCAAAAACCATGTAATTCGGTACTTTCCCCATACATTTCAGTATGTAGCGAGTGTGAGAGGGTGGAGGATGGTGGGATTCGTGTTGTGACGCTTCTGCATAGTAGCCACATGCGGGCATGCATGCGCGTCGGCTGCCCAGCCGTTTAGGAACCGGCTGGTGGCAGCCGGTCGGCAGGCTTTTCCTTAGTATATATCCTACGACAACGTAACTAATGTCTGGGATATTCTTATGTTGTTTTACAGCTTGAAGCTGCCCTTATTCTTAACCAATGCATCTTAGTATAGTTTATTCTCGATAGTTGATTATTTCATTATAATATATAAGATGTAAGTCTAGTGAGGGCGGGAGGAGACGAGCGGGAGAGAAAGACCGGCTTGGGACGTTGCTTCGCTTGCCAGCTTGGGACGAGCCTGAAGCGTTGCCATATGCATTTGATTGCAACGTTAGGCTTAGTTTCGACTCACGCACAGGGTAGACGATTTTGACCAGGCAACAGTGTTGAGTGTTGCCAAGCCTGGGATGTATTTTGTATGCCTAGGGTGGGGTCCAGACAGATTCAAGACTCAGAGCTCACCTCACTGTCATACCCTTCGGACCCCCTTGATATCTATCCCTCTCAACCCCACTTAGAAACTTTCTCTCTTACTTTGTATACCTTCCTTCCACTACTTCACCAATCTATTTAATTATCCCATCCCCTTGATAGACCTTATATCTATTATTGTATTAACGACGAGCTCTCAGATAATTAGATAGGATTTTGGGCCTTATGCAGAGACGTAATTGTTAATGAGAACTAGGAAGCTTTTTTTGTTGTCTCATATTTGGTGGTTTCATGATTGCTAGTGTGTTCTTGTGTCAGGTTAGCAGGGGCTAGACCGGAGGGGAGGCTTTTTGCGATCCTTTAAGTAAAGTCTGCTGGTGCGAGTCCTGTGGACCCGCACGACTTTACTAGGATACCCGTGGGAGTCTGGGGGCATTTTCTTGTCTGTGTCCCTGTGTGTCTAGTGTTGTGTTGTGTGAGGGCCCTTGCCTAGTCCAGAACTAGGAACTGGACCTAGACCGGAACTGTCGGCACAGAGAAGGGGAAGAGGAAGGGCATGCCAGCCTACCCAACCAAAACTAAGAAGATGGACATCTTCCATAAGAAGAGTGGCCCCATCCTCTCCATCCACTGGCATGACCAGCGCAAGGTCAACCTCCTCACCACATGTCACAAAGCAGAGATGGTCCCCACAGGGAAGGTGGACCGAAAAACGAAGAACCCTATCATGAAACCAGCTGCTGTTCTGGACTATAACCTGAACATGCGCCTCGTCGACAAGTCCGACATGCAGATGGGCTTCATAGACTGCCTGCGAACATCTTGCAGGTGGTACAAGAAGTTTGTCCTGCATACAGTAGATATGTCTGTCCTCAACGCGTACAACATCTACCGTTTGAGGAGTCCAGTCATCAAGTACAAGAGCCTGCGGACCTTCCAAAAGCAGCTGATTCATGAGCTCCTGGTAAAACATGCGGGTACACCAGGGAGGCCACTACAAGGACCAGGCATGATGGACAGAACAGGGTGTGCCGAGTTCTTCAGAAAGCATCAGCTCGTCGCCCTTCCTTTCCAGGGTCCTAACAGCAGAATAAGAATGCAGAAGAGGTGCTATGTGTGCACCCGCACAACTCGACGGCCAAGCAAACTCACAAAAACCACTTGGCAATGCCTCTAGTGTCAGGTGGGACTGTATGCTCGCACCTGCTTCAATGATTTCCACACTATGACAAACTATTGAAGTGTAAGTGCCAGTGATAGTGACACTCAATAATAATAATAATAATATAACTAAGTATAAGTGAAAGAGACACATAAGTAATAATAAGTGCCTTCAGAACAATATGAACAAGTGAAAGTGACACTAAAATATATATTCCTAACAATAAATAAGTGAAAATTACACTATCAATTACCATAGTCCAGTATAAATAATCATAACAGTGAAAGAGACACACATAAGTAATAATAAGTGCCTTCAGAACAATATGAACAAGTGAAAGTGACACTAAAATATATATTCCTAACAATAAATAAGTGAAAATGACACTATCAATTACCATAGTCCAGTATAAATAATCATAACAGTGAAAGAGACACACATAAGTAATAATAAGTGCCTTCAGAACAATATGAACAAGTGAAAGTGACACTAAAATATATATTCCTAACTATAAATAAGTAAAAATGACACTATCAATTACCATAGTCCAGTATAAATAATCATAACTAATATAATAATAACAATAAAACTAAGTATAAGTGACAGAGACACAAATTACTTCAGAAAAATAAATGTATTGAGGGAAAATAACATAATAACAATAATATATGGCATAATAAACAATAAAACACTAAAAAATCGCTTCCCGCCATAATTCAAGGTAGAGCGATGAGTCAAAACGTTCGTCGTAGCCTGGGCCGCGGTTGAGCGTTCGGACGCGGCGAGGTAAATACGCGGCAAAAGTTACCTCCACTTCCATCACCATCACTCCGGAACTAGTTGAGCTAGAAAGCTCTACTCAACGCCATTCTACGCGGAAAGGTAAGGGGCACATTTTGACATATGTTTGATTAATGTAGGTAGTATATTAAGCGAGATTAGCCTTAGTTTACTTTTGTTGTGTTTTCAGCCAAATCGCCCGGATACAGCCTCCGTCCTTAAGAAAGGCTGGCCGGGTAGGAAGGGTTAATGGATACTGTTTAGAAGTAAAGTTGGTTGGTAAAAACATAGGAATTCATTCTAGTTCAGGAGCAATTTATAACGAGGTCTTTCTTAGGGTTAAGTGCCCCATTAATTACTTCTTCCATTCGTCTATACATTAGGCTACCATAGCACAGTTGGAATGTTTGTACGTACTACGTGATAGGTAAGGGTTAGTCTTGTATCCAATGTACTAAGTGATAGGTAAGAGTTAGTCTTTTATCCAATCTAGTAGGTGATGGGTAAGGGTTAGTCTTGTATCCGATGTTTTAGGTCTAGGATACGTAAGGTTAGTTTTTGTTATTAGGTTACTGACAAGGGGTATGGGATAAACTAGGGACATGTACTAGCTGGTATGTAAGGGTTATTATAGAGATACATACTAGCTTAGGGTACTGTGTTTTTGTACCTGCAAAATATAAAAACTTTAGCCAACTTTCGAAATTAGGTTACTGTGTGTTTTTTTTTACTCTGCAAAATCGTAAAACCCGAGCCATCTTTGGAAATTAGATTACTGTGTATTTTATACTTTGAACACTTTGGAAAATACGAGGTAAGTTTTGCCGAAACTTGGCACGGATTGTCCATGTTTTCAGTTTTATGCACTTGACAAACAGGAAAACCCGAGCAAAATTGTGTTTAAAATACGTTATACTAGTAATATTTACGTGTTTTACTCCACAATTTCCCTGATCTTCATAGCCCTCCCCACTATCGGGGGGCGTGTCATAAGATAGAAGGATAATGGGAAAATACCAACATGTGATGGTCCTCGGTATTAAACAACACTGTATGTCAAAGAATAAATTAAAAGAAACAACACATAACCTAAAATACTCGTATCCGTCCTGTCCTAGATTTCTTTCCAAAATCTCGAAACGTCTATTATACAGCAAAAATTATGAAAATATAGCTGATATATTTATATAATGTTTCTATTAATTAAATATCTTGCGATAACAAGTACCGTGCATATTCAGAAAATATCCCCCACATTTCAAAGTGAATGCACACGGACGTCGGTTGAATATACAAAATAATATTATGGCAAGCATATTAGAATTGGACCACAAGAGGCCCTACTAAGGAACAATGTCTGGGAGGCATCATAAACGAGGCAAGAATGAGGGAGGTAAATGAAATGAAGTAATAGAAACAAGTGGTAGCCTATCTGGTGATGAGTATGTGTACCCACTTCCAGCTGAAACCAGCCAAGCGATAAACAAGAATTCATACCATTTATCCTGGGAGTCAGTGAGGCTGGAGCACGTATTAAGAAGTTTGGGTTGGTCCGTGTTCGCATTCGCGTTATTTTTCGTTTTACGAGACAATCATGGTAATTTATCCTAAGCAAACTACACTTAGCCGAACCTAACCGCGCCTCACCCAACCTAAATTACCATATTGTTTGGCCTATTTAGGTTAGATTCTGTTAGGTTAGGTTGGATTGTGTGAGAAGTTGCTTTTAATGTTCTGATAACAGTAACATAGCTCGAGATTACAAACTAGTCCAAAAATTGGGAACATGCCTCTCGGGACAACTTGATCAATAGAACATATTTTTAACTACTATATATCAACCAATGTCAACTCAACCAGTACAGTTAGGTTAGGCTAGATTAAGTTAGTACAGTCATATTTGGCACTGGTTGAGATCTATTGATTAAAATCGTCTTCTGGTTGAGCTTTCCGCGAACCAATCATACCACAACCATTGGTCTGCCTCCTACACATTATCTAGATAGACCCAAAGTAATATAAAAAAAGAGGTATATTGACGAGGAACTGCTGACTGGCCGCAAATATAAATTGAAGGAAAAGGCTCAGCGGTTTTGAGGTAATTGAATTTCAATTTAGCCAGAGCAAAGAATGGCGTTGAAATAAAAAAAACATTATATAAAAAAAAAAAAAAAAAAAAAACATTCTATTGTTCAAACTTTATAACAATAGTGGTGGCAGAGATATGGTAGTAAATGTAAGCGGTAGTGTGACAGGGGAGAGGTGGCAGGCAGGGGTGTGGTAGAAAGTAATACGAGTGTGGCTGGCGATTGCCAATTCGTATCTCGGTCGTGCACCACTAGTGCCGCAGTTACTCACCGTGGGAAAGGATGCTCCAGTGAGAGAGAGAGAGAGGCTTGTGCTTTGAGTGCTATTTATCTGAACGACCTTATGTTAATATCTAGTAAGCCATTCTACTATATATCTATACTGTAGCTGAGTATTACCATTGATTTGTTATGAATGCAGACCGAGAGAAGTAACAAGCTGATTGTGATTTACCTTTGTATAGGCATTTTGTTTATATTTTAGTTTGTGGGCTAATACAATGAACGATAATACATTGTGAGTGTATAGTTAAGTGTACAGTTTCCTACCTTGGCTATATCCATGTTGGTTGTTAGTCTGGAATTTCAGCTTGTGCTTATATGAGGAAGGAATGGCAGCATGACAGACATCGATTGTAACGTCAGTTGTACAACATTATTTTGTTTGTAATATGGATGAAAATACTTGATATATCGATAATGTATATGTGACATAAAGATACAGTCAGTTAGTCAGTAGCTAAACCTGCACTCCCTTAACCCTTCCTACCCAGGCGTCCTTGTGGAAGGACACCGCTGCAGTAGGGCAGGTACCCGGGCGTCCTGCTGACAGACAGTAAGCTTGCAAGCCTTGCAAGCTTGATCCGAACGCCGTGCGTCGGACGAATGTAAACAAAGTCGGTCGCTTCGTCACCGCACCTCCGAAAACAAGAAGAAGACTCGTTTGTTATTGTACGTCTGTATGTCGTAGTTTCATTAGTGAAAAGATCGTCGTATTGATAACATCGCCTGAAAATGCTCTCCACTAAAATCGTCATCACAACTGAACCAGTAGACTTAGAGAGCTCTACTCGACGCCAGTTTACAGATTGTAAACCACACTACGTTTAGCGATGCGTGTGAAATTTCTAGCAGTTAAAATAAACAAAGATACGGTAGCCTAGGCCTAGACGTTTTTTTTTTCCGGCCATTTTGCCCGGGTACGGGCGACCGTCCTTCTAACAGGCAGCCCGGGTCCCGAGGGTTAAAATGGTAGGGAGGATCAGCAAGAAACCTAGAAAAGGCAACTGAGATGACAGGGAAATAATATATATATATAATAGACGTCAGCCAAATGCAAGCACTCTAGCTTTCGGAACACCATTCATCCACCATCAAAATTAAGATTGTTTAGGTGTCTTTTTAAGAAAACTAAATATCAAAAGGCTCAGCCTGATCATGTTATTCTGTATATACATTTTGCATTGTTAAATTATTCTAGATACATTAACTGTTCAATTTCAACACATAAATGGAACAAATTGTTTCGAAATATTGTACAGTGCTATAGTGCCCAAGCATTAAATTACCACCTAGATACATTAATGTAATCAATCCCTGACTGACTGCATTTGTGCCCAAGTAATATGACTGTATCAATATGAATCATAGTACTATCATTTTGTTTTCTGGTCCACAGTTTTTCTAGAGCTGAAGCCCTCCAGTTGATTGCTGTGTCAGTCACTATTATGTATTATATTTGATTTTATATCAAGGAGCCTAGTGAGGACCATTAGGTTTATTGTTGTTTGCCATCCTCTATATTATTTGATATGATATATCTACACCTAGGCCATAATATATCTACACCTAGGCCATACTATATCTATACCTAGGCCATACTATATCTACACCTAGGCCATAATATATCTACACCTAGGCCATACTATATCTATACCTAGGGCATACTATATCTATACCTAGGCCATAATATATCTACACCTAGGCCATCATATATCTACACCTAGGCCATAATATATCTACACCTAGGCCATAATATATCTTCACCTAGGTCATAGTATATCTACAACTAGGCCATAATATATCTACATCTAGGCCATAATGTATCTACACCTATTCAATAATATATCTACACCTAGGCCACATTATATCTATACCGTCATAGTATAACTTCACCAAGGCAATATTATATCTTCACCTAGGCCATAGTATATTTACATCTAGGCCATAAAATATCTACACCTAGTCCATAATATAGCTACATCTAGTCCATCATATATTTACATCTAGGTGATAAATATATCCCCACCTAGGTTAAGCATTTGTAGACACACATAGGGATAGACATAGAGGAAGAGGAATACCAAGGAAAGCAAGCAACAAACGTTATTTTGAACATAAGGTTGCCTATTATGGTGCCAAATTTCCCAGCCAATCATTATAGTTATAAACCGTTAGAGTCAGTCAACAAAACCTGCGGTTGTGAAGGTAGGAGAGAGGCATGGCTTTGCAATCCTCGCAGGCAATCAGCATTCAGCATCACCAGTGAGAGTGAAGCAGATTTACCAACCGCCTGGATCCTTCCACCCGTGAACTGATTGGTCAACTGTACATCCAACGTCTTCACAATCTTCCTAAATTCCATATCCCTTCAACAACCAATTTATTTCCTTCAGGCAAGCCTCTTGCTCCTATAAACCCCAAGAAAGTAAGGAAAACACTTTGCTGCGATATTATTATAAAGAAAGAAAGGAAGTGAAACAGGCAAGAGTGGATCCAAGCATCCGCCCATGTGGAAGGTATCTCAGTACGCCTGGACAGCCCACCAACGTGCTCACTGATGTGACAGGTGGTAAACTAGGAAGGGGTGGATCATTACACAAGCAGAACTTCAGACGGCACCAGCTGGTCAACACCATCTATCTGGGCACTCTCTCCCATCCTACCCTATCTCCACAGCTATAACCGAGATAAAAGGAATTAATCAAGCATACCAAGAAGACAAACGGACACTACTGCAAGAGTCAAAGAGCCGGATTGTCCAGTCTCCATACACTCAAATTCATGTGCAGTATCCCCAGGCCTGTTTGCACATTTGTTACAACCGGGGCTACGAATAAAACAAGGGCACTTAATGATTGGACTAGTAATAGGGCACTATGCAACAACGGTACGCTAGATCCAAACCCTCGAACTTATATTACAGCGAACAAAAACACCTATACTAGGGTGGATCGAAAATTGAGGGTTTGAACTTTTTTTAGAAAAACGACATGTAATAGGGTGGAAAATATGGGCTAGACATAGATATTCAATAAGTTAAAATTCCACTTCTCTAAAATAGTATTTTCAGGTGCCCCAAAGCTGTTAAAAATACCTATGATTCTAAAATAATGAGCTATTTCTAAAAAAATATATATTTTTGCAGCTTTTTCAAAATAACAAAAAATAACTTAATCTAATTTCTTGTGAAATCTGTCATTCTTTATATCCTCTTAACTGATTCTGACAGGTACACAGCTCTCAGTTTATCTTTAACACCTTACGAGCGGCCTAGGCGGTAATTTATATGTACCGCCCAGCGGGGTGTTTTTACCCTAAATAGGGTTGTTTACGTGATCATTTTCATGCCTAAATAAGACTCAGAGCGTAAAATAAATATCTATCCCTGAAAGGGCGTAAACAGAGCTTTCCAATGACACCCCAACCATCCTTGTACGACCACTGGTTTTCTTGCAACGATCGCGCAACACGAGTGCAAAAACCATGTAATTAGGTACTTTACCTACATAATTCCCTGTGTAGCGAGTGTGAGGGGGGATGGAAGGGTGGTTTTCACTTCAGTTGGCCCACCGCGGTGGTGCGTGACGGTCATAGCCTTACTACGCTCCTCACACCGCTCAGCTCTCTCTCTCTGCAACATTACGTGATGAAAATGGCACACGACATAAGTTGTGAACCGCCACTTAGTCCAAATTTCTTTCACACGACGTAAGTTGCGCGCCGCCAATAAAGGGTTAAAAGTTCAATGATAATCGAGAGCTCACCACGAGGAGGTGGCTGTGTGTCGAGCTCCACCCATGCCCTTCCCAACCACCCATCCGATGGCATGATTCAACCTGATTACATTTTCTTTATGCTTATACTTTGAAGTGAGCTTTACTTTCAAATGATGGCATCTTGGCACGTAATTCAAGTCTTGATCTAATGTATCCATTTCGTGCCTCATACCCACAGACCTTCAATGATGCACCAGTCACTTTCTTAATCATCCTTTCAAGAGTATGGCATGGGAATGTAGGGAATGTCATTCTAGTCTTGTTGACAATGTGGCTTTCAATGTCATCTTCTGTCATTTGTTTTGTTAGTGGTGGCTCAGTGATTTTGCTTTGCTGCCAGTCAATCAGTTCAATGTAGTTCTTGGCATTAAAGTTAAGAGGGGGTACTTAAAAATATCTCACAGTTTTGTCTTTGCTCTGCTGCCTGGTCTTCTTTATTCTCCTCCAAGCTAGTTCTCTTATTTCACTGTTGTTATCATCAATCATTGAGACTAGAATGTTTTCTGGATGTCCAAAGAAGGCGTTTCTTTGAATCACAGGATAGACAATACCTTGCACTTCTTCGCCTAGTGTTCTTGTGAGTTCGATTGTCTTGAGTACATGTTTTGGGCCATTTACAAAGGATGTATTTTGCTTAATTGAGAACCACATTGGTACATAAACTCTCATTATGAATAACACAATGCTAAGGAGATTCTTTGAGGGATTCTCAGTCGAAATGTATAGACGAAATAAGCAGTTGCTGTAGTTACCCAGCGGGATTGGGCCATCTTTCCTGGGTTGCGATGAGCCAGATCCGGAGGACAAAATACCTTTGTAATTGCTTGGTGTTTTTCAAGGAAGTATTTCTGGTCTGTGCTAAGATCCTTACAACCCACAACTGACCCTTCAGCATCAATGTTATTAAAGGCTACAATAGGTTGGTTCTCACAGGTATGAAGTTGTTTGCCAATGGGGCCAGTGAATCCATTAGGGCCGGATGTTTTTCCATCAAGTTTTATAACTAAATGGCGTAGTGGCAGTTCATTTGCATGGAGTAGACATATGAAATGGTGAATTGGTTTATTAAGCTTCATCTCTATCAACCTTATAGCACCTCCTTGTTCTCCAGTGTTGACTACTGTGCCATCACAACCAACTGCAATCAGGTTTTTTAGATCAGTATTATTTTCCTCAGCATATTCAAACAAACCTTTACTTATTCCATCTGCTGATCCACATTTCGCAGTGTAATGTCCCATGTACTCTGATCCAGGTTCCTGTACTAATGTTATATGTTCTTGTAGTACCTTCCCTCTTTTTTTCTGAGTTAATGTCATATCCTTCCGGCCATCAAAATATATGGCAGTAATGGGTGTTTGTTCTTTAACTTTGCCAATTGATGATCTTTTCTTTTGTCTAGCTCTTCTGATCTTGTTTCTATCCACAACTTCAGCTGTATTCTGAGTTGATACAGCTCCTATATCTTGTAAAAGAGAAGTAGCAATGAGTGCTGCAGCGCGGTCTGACATACCAGCCCTATCACAAGCACTTGCAAGTGTTGTAGTGTTATGTTTTCTTTTCTTTGAAGGAGTTCTTTCCTTCTTCTGAAGTGTCTCTTATGCTTGTAGGTTGGATATGTATCATCATCTTCATCATCTTCCTCTGACATGCTCTCATTTCCGGATAATGTGTCATACTTACCATTATTTTGTATACAATCTGTAGACTGAACCAAGCCTTGTTCTCTTTGTTTTCTTAACATTGTTAATGTCTTTTTGTTTAGACAATGTCAAATCCACTCCAGAAATAGCCATTTTCCTGTTATTCCTCTGATCTAACAGGAAAATATGTTCTTCCTTGGGAACTCTTCTTTCTTTTGAGCAAGAGCAGTTTGATAGCAATTTACACTAGCAGGCTGCAATGTCAAACAGTTTGTTTTGTGCTTCACATTTGAATGCCTCAATTTTCGCATTGTAAGCTTTAGAATCCTTTCTGCCTTTACATGGTTTCAGAAGTACGACGCCTGCCAGCGTTGGCAGAATCGCCTCCCGGTAGCCACTAACACTCGCCAGGGCAGTGAAATGGGCTACAGTCTGTCTACAATGTTGTACTTTCTTTCTTGTGAATCGTCATGTCACAGGCAGGGTAGAAGTGGTCTTTGTTTTCGCCTGTGACAATGCATTGTATTTTATATCATGAGTTAAACATAAGATGCATTGTAGTGAAGGAGAGAGAGAGAGCGAGCGAGGGTGGGGGAGGTGAGTGTTGCTTTTCCTCCTCCTCCCTTCTCCCTCCCGGAGGAGTGGCTGGCCCGCGTGGTCTTTTCTCTCGGTTTTGATTGGCTGGTGGTTCCTGGCGCCTTCTGCAGGCCTGCTGCCGGGTGACGTAGCGGCCTGTGATTGGCTGACCACCGTGCCTTTGTGTGGGATCCTGGAGGGGTCCAGAGGAGCTATTCTCCTCAGAGCTTTCCTGACTAGCATACCCTTCACATGTCCCTTGCCCCCCTGTCTCCCGACTTCTACCTATAGAGCACTTTCTCTCTCTCTCAACTTCTTACCTCTCATTCTTCTACTCTATTTAATATCATAACTTCCCTTTGGTTCTGCACGATTTCATATATCGGCCATCGTATTATATGCTGAAGCTCTCAGATAACACATGTTTAGTTAGGCATTTTGGAAGGGTTACCATTTATGTCTGTAGAGGTTTGACACACTCACGGTGTCTCCCTTTCTGGGTGTCTCCCTTTCTGTATCGTGGTGGTCAGCTGGGGAATTTAATGCTAGACTGGGATAAGGCTATTGGTGTTGTGATTTCCGATGTGTACTAGGTTTTGTTGAACCTGTACAATCGCAACGGAGACGTGGGAAGCCTAGGTGGTCTTTCTGACTGTGTACCTTGTGAGTTTAGCACTGTGTTGCGAGTGAGGGCTTTTGCCTCTGCCACCCAACACTGTGCTAACTCGTTTGCTTTGACTTTGAGAGGGTCGCCAGGAGAGAACCAGATACTAGCGATCTGGATCTCTCAAGAGAGCACCCCGTCAATTAACGTAATTTGGCCGCACAGCCTTAAGGACTTCGCTAGGCTACGAGCCGCTTGCTCAGCCATTGTTTCCTAGCCTACTACATCCCAGCTAGACTTTATTCGCCTAGCAGACACCAGATTTAGATTATAAACTCTTTCTGTTATGTATGCATTATTATTCACGGCATTTATTAGTCTAGGTTGTTGTTGAGTTGCACAACCCTAGTAGGCTGTTTCGTTGATGAGGAAGTACTTCTTTTGCTGTTTGAGTTCCTACTATTGCGCAGTTATTATTCCCATGCCAGTTAACCCTATATGTCCTTACAATTGTCATATCCTGTTCCTGCTTTATACTACAGTTCAAAATCCGATACGATCATCTTAACCTAGCATCAGACTTTCTTCAGAAGATTCCTGCTCGATGCTTTGGGACTTTCGTTCACTTTCTTTAGTATAGGAGTGACAGTTCATTATTGTTTAGAGTAACTTTAAATATACTTTCTTCTAGTTTGCATTAAATCATTGGAGTGATTTAATTAAGATCTCTATCTTCTCCTAGTATACCTTATTACCGTAATTGTATGTTGTTGTGATCAGGCTGTATCAGAGATCATCAGCCTGTAGTAGTAGTAGTGCACTTATACTGAGTTTTAGGATACCCCGTTATCGCAGATTTAACTCTGGAGGGTATAGGTGTTTTTGTGCACCGGCATTATAAATTCAGGGGTTGGATCTAGTGTTACCGTTGTGGCTGTGTGCTTTCCTAGTCCAATGATTAAGAGCCCTTGTTTTATACGAGCCCCGGTCGTAACAAATGGCGACCTTGCTTAGGATTTTGTGAACTTAGAGAAATATTGCAGGAGTGTTGTGGTCATTTGTTTTTGTTTGAAGGAATATAGTGGACACGTGGAATTTTGTTGGCAAGTAGTATAACACTTAAGAGTCTTCAAGCATTTTTTGAGTGAATAGTGCTACATAAGAGTTTAGGTACTTCTATTTTTTGTTTATATAAACGTTGAGAATTTTTGGTGGACACTATGTCGAACGACGGATCAATGTACAGTGAGGACACAGTAAGGGAAGCAGACTCTGAGGTGCAGCAGCGGGCTTTGTTAGATGACATTAGAGTTATAGCTAGTGAGGAGGATGCAAGGAAGTTTCTGGAGATACCTATTACTGCTGACCGGGTGTCGGGGATTGATCGGTATGGTCTCCAGTGTTTGGCCACGGTCATGGGCCATGTGGGCACTAGCAGCATGTCGAGAGGTGACCTGGTGGCCTGTGTGCTCGGTGGGGTGCGTGGGGCTTCGGGTGGAGCGGGAGCTGGGGCACTTTCGGCCCAGCCCCCATTCCACTCTACTCCTACCATGGCGCCCCCTCGGGCTCCGGAGCCGGGTACGTTCCCGCAGGCCGATAGTCACTGGCAGCGTGGTTTGTCACAGGGTGGGTCTCCAATTGTTGCATCTCCTCCTCCTCAAGGTTTAACTGCAGATATGCTCTTCCAGCTTGAGATGGCTAAGATGCAGCTGCAGCAGAAGCGGGAATCTGAGCAGCAGCAGCGGGAGTTTGAGATGGCTAAGATTCAGGCTGAGGAGAGAAGGGCCAGATATGAGCTCGAGCAATGGCAGCGAGAGAGTGAGGCTGAGGAGAGAAGGGCCAGATATGAGACTGAGGCTGAGGAGAGAAAGGCGAAGTACTGTGCAGACATAGATCTTGAGAAGTCTAGGGTGGAGTCGACAGGGCAGCGTGTCGGTTCTGGGAATCGAGGTCTTGATCAGTCTTTGTCGCACCTGCTCAAGTTGGTCCCTGTATTTGATGAGTCGGGTGTCACTGAATTTTGTATGCGTTTCGAGAAGAAGTGCCGGGAGCACCAATGGCCCGAGGTTAAGTGGGCAGCCCTTGTTTCCTCTAGATTGGTTGGCAAAGGACTCAAGGCATATGATGCGTTGCCCTTGGAGTTGTGCATCGATTACGAGGTATTGAAGGAGGCTGTCCTGCGGGCATATGAGTTACAACCAGAGACGTACAGATTGAAGTTCCGGGGTGTAACGAAGGGTCGTGAGTGGACCTTTCTTGAGCATGCCCGGGATCTGTCCGATGCATTTAGAAACTGGCTGCGTTCTGAGAAGGCATCGACGTTTGAGGAGTTGAAACAACTGATGCTTCTAGAAAAAAAATTTAAGTGTACGGGCAGCGATCTGACGTTGAATCTTAAAGAGAAAAACCCAAGAACTCTTCAGGAGGCAGCTGAGATGGCTGACCTTCGGATGTCACTGATTCGTGGGTGCGGGTCTACACAACGGAACGATGCAGGTAACAAGGGGCGCAACACTCCACCCCCCCGAGTCAGTGATACACCATATAACCATTACAACAAGAGCAACGATACTAAGTCTGACCATAAACCTAATACCGTCCCGTTTAAGAAGGGTCAGGGCCCTTCCCCACCTCAAGGGAAGCCCAAGGGGGAGTTAGAGTGTTTTCATTGTCATGAGAAGGGGCATTTTGCAAGAGCCTGTCCAAGCAAGCTACCTAATGCAGTTGTGTCTTTGGCTCGCAACATTGGGGTGTCCCCGAAGTCGTCTGAGTTTGCCCGGGGTATAACGTCAGAGGCTGGGACACAGCCAGTGGAGAAGAATCCGGAAGGCTCGAACCCTGTCCGCGATGTCTTTTGTGACCATCGAGGGCATGGCTGCGTGAAGTGGGCTGGTAAGAAGCATGGAGTTGAGCTGTTGCGAGACACGGGTGCCTCTCAGACTTTAATGAAGAACTTTACTGGTAGACCAATAAACGCGGCACGGGTGGTTGTGGTATCAATGCTGTCAAGTCATACCCGTTGGTCAGGATGGAACTGGAGGTGGATGGTGTGACACGAGAGTTGGATGTGGGTGTTGTGGAGAACTTGCCTGTTGGGGGCGTCGACCTCCTTCTCGGCAACGAATTTGCGGTGCCTACTTCTGAGGTTTCACCCTTAGTCGTTGCCGGCCGACGTGAGTAGGGAGGAACAGGAGTGGGTAGAGAAATGTCAGTACAACCTATGGCGTGCGTTGTTACAAGACCTCTTGCATCCAAAGTGTCACAGCCTATTCCTCAGTCTTCTGATCAACGGAGGAACGGTTGGAAGAAGATGGCTAATGTTGGTAACAGTTTGAAGAGTTTTGTACCAGCGGCTCTTCTTGGCAACTCAGTATTGGCACCATTGTTGGAGTCTGGAGAAGCCCCAGGACCTGTCACAGCTAGTGAGGAGGTAGGGCAGGAAGAGACTCCGAGGCAGCAACGTTACACACGGAGAGAGAAAAAGGGTTGCTCAGTTTGATATTGGGGGAGGACTTGGGTTGCTTTGGAAGCATCTAGACAGGTTGGTTCCCTCAGATATTTGTAAACTGCAGTTGGAGGATCCGGAAGTTCAGAAGTGTGGTAATGGTGCTGTCGAGATCAAACACGAGGACGGGAAAACATGTCATGTGAACCTGTTGGAGGAGTTTGTGAGGCAACCACCTGAGCAGCCTACTGTCCCTGCGTTGGCCTGCAGCGGCCAAGGTGGAGAAGGAGAGGGGGGCAGTAGGGCACAGGTGGAGGAGAGTAGGGATTATCATGTCTCGGCGGAGCAGTGGGCGGGGGACACGAGTCTGGTGGCTGTGGAAGCGCTAGAGCACCTGCCTGAGCAGCAGTGTGCAGCGCTCCAGCACCAGCTCGGTTCATACCCCACTGGTCGTGCCGAGCCCCTGAGCCTCACAACTCAGGCGGTGCAAGATGTTCAGCGGGCAGGTCACGTGAATGTTGGGAGACCGTTAGCCTCGTAGTTTCGGTGGTTCAAGGTGGGCGACGAGGCTTTGGCATGGTTGCCAGGTCAGGGTCGACCCATGGCTGCCAAGGGTGGTGGTCAAAAGGAGGACTTTGAGCAGATTGGTGAGGTTGGTTGTGGCATAGAAGTGCCCAGTCGTCGCATAGCCTCCCAATGCTGCTCTAGTCGATTGCAACAGCCCTATCATAGACCGACTGTATCTGGCCATGTCGCTAAAAGCGGTGATGCTGCGCAGGTAGATGTAGTCGTAAGGAATGCGGGGGTGTGCATGTACGGTATCGGCGGGGAAGCCTTAGCAATAATGAACTATGGGAGTGACTGCACAGGTGGTACTGATTGTCCCTCTCATGACCTGGCTGTTCTAGGGACGAAGGAGGGAGACTACAGGTTAGAAGCTGCGGTCTCGGCTGGGTTGTGGGAGGGCACTAGGATTGTTGTTCTGCGAGATAAGTTGTTTACTAGGCTGTGGCAGTCCATCCGCATATTTGTTGCTTCTCCAGGCCTGATGTACGGGGTAGAATCCGACATGGAGGCTGGAGACAGTGCGAGGCTCAGTTTAATTCCCTACCGTATAAATCCTGCTAAAAAGCCTATCGTGAAAACAGAGCTAGACGACATGTGGAAAAAGGGTCTGAGGGATAAAGGATATTGTGAGTGGTCGTTGCCAGTGAGTTTGCAACCTGAGTTGAGTGGCAAGATCAGTGTGTGTGCATTATCCCTGACAGACACCTATCCACTGCCCAAGGGTCTGAGGGATAAGGAATGTCGTGAGTGGTCGTTGCCTGTAACTTTACAACCTGTGTTAAGTGGCAAGATCAGTATGTGTGTTGATTGCGAGAGTGTGTGTGCATTATCCCTGACAGACGCCTATCCCTTACCTAGAGTTGATGATACCATAGACCGCATCGGGGCTGCATTGCTAATCACAAAGGTAGAACTAGTGAAAGGTTATTGGCAGGCCCCGTTGCCGGAAAGAGCGAAGAGAAATGCCAGTCTTGTGTTGAACTGGGCAGTTTATCAGTGCCAGGTGTTGTTGTGCTGCCGGAACACAAGTTGGATGTGTGGCATGCTAAGGGCACTGATAATGTTTTGGCTGATTGTTTGTCACGGGAGGGTGTGTTTGCAGGAGAACCCTCGCCGTTCAGTCAGTTGTCGTTCGAACCTGGTTCGAACGTTCGAACGTCTTACGCCTTCATCTTGTAAACACTTGGAAGTATTAATAATTGACCATGGATTATATATATTTGTATATAATATTATTTATTTATTTATTTCATCATTGTAACCATTCTTATGTCACTGAACACTGCTTGCATGCATCAATTCGGACGACCAAAATTATTGATCGGGTAACTGGGGCTGTGCTTGCAACTTAAATCAGCAGGTACTCTGACTGTGAGGGTGTGTTGTTGTGTGTTTCATGTACCGCCACATATGCATCAAAACTTTCTCTTATGCAGTTTTAAGGGGTTTTAAAACTAATTCAAGTTCTGAGGTATGCTCAGGCCCCACGGTGCGATGTTGGAGTGTACTTTTGAAAGTACACCTGGGCCCATTTGGCCTGGGGATTGGGAAGCATATTAATGGTAGTTTATTGTCTGACATCGAGCTTTCAGGTGAAACACCAAGAAATTCCACTGAAACCATTCCAGAATCCATACCACAGAGAGAAGCTAAAAGGCCAAAAATCCCGAAAATGTGCGATTAAAAAATATGTTATTTCTGTAGGGAAATACCAGATTAGTAAAGTCGAGTAGCCTTTGCGGAATAATGTGGTGGTATTTATTGTAATTGGGGATTCCCTAGAATCGGGTTCGCTTAGTTTTAATGGATTTTCGAAAGCAAATGTAATATTGTTTTATACTAAATTTAAGTGAAGACTCTAGTTCTTTGAGGAATCAGTCAGTCAGTCAGTAGCCCGCCCTTACTCCCATAAGGGGTAGGGAGGATCAGAAAGAGACTTGAGAAAGGAATATGAGGCGGCAGGAGAAGAACACATAACAGTTCGCCTACAAAAAGCAAATATACAAGCATTCAGAAGCACCAATCACGCAGCACACCCTCAATCTTTGAAAAACTTTACAATAAATGTTTGAAATGTCGCTTTTTTTATACGTATTTTTCATAGCATAAGCGCTTGTTGGGTGAGGGCTGGTCCTATCCAGAGTAAGGTTTGGCATCCTCTACCCAACCTCTTTCACTGTCCTACTTTTCGTTCTGGGGGCAGGGGTCTAGGAATTCTCCTCCCCTTGTAAAATTCACCTACTAGACGAGACATAGTAAGAGGCGAAGGAACGCAAAAGTGGTCCCGGACTCAAATAATTGGAATTAAAAATGTTGTTTCTGTTCGGCCTCTGTCTCGAGTCGGCTACCCCCAGCTATGGGGTATGTGGCTGAGTACATACGTACATACATAATCAATGTCAACATAATTTAATTGTTGGCAGCTGTCTTCAAATTGGAAAATATGTTGAATAGTTCGAGAACATATTATGCGACTGAAATATCCTAATTATAGATAATCGTTTTTGTTTTTGAAAGTTTTGGCTAGAAATGTGTGCTTTGGCTCATTTCTTCAACACGTCATGATTTCCAGTTAACAAACATTCCAAATATAATTAATGGTCGAGGTACCATTCACTAATACATTCTTTACCAGCTTATTCACGCCCACTTTGGAGAAGGAACTTATTTGTTAAAGGACGTTACTGCATTGCCATTATCAGGATAGGTGCAGCAGTTGAAACACAGTTTTAGGCGAGTAACTTGTCAAGCTCTCGCAATGAATCTACTTGTATTTTTATTTTTCAAAGATTTATCTAAACCTATACACTCAATGTTTAATGTGATTAGTTAACATGAATTTAGTGCATTATACCACTCATGGAGTTTCCTTGCAAATAATGTTTGTTAACTAATTGTTAACATTAACTATAGTCGGTGCTACATAGATATATAGTTGTGCACAATAATTATTATAATGGGACTCAATAATGGAGTTATAATGAAGATGTATAAACCATAAAAGCTGCCACCACTCCCGTGTCTTGAGAGAATATATATATATATTAAATTACTATAGTAACTATCAGTCCTTAACCCGGCAACGGCTGCAAAGCTCATAAGAAGTTTTACTGGGCGAGGTCGGCAAAGCTCTTAAGAGGGAGGCCTAAACAAAATATTTAAACGGCCCCAGTAGCACTAAAAAAATAAAACAATTTTCCCCTATACCTCATATCACTCCTCCACATCCCCTCCTTCCGCCCTTTCCCCTCCCCCTTCAATTATCACATATTTTCCCTGTTATTCCCTAATTCAATGGTATATTTTTGTGCTAACATTAGCAAAATGTGTGGAGGATGTGCTTACGTGCCTAGCGAGTGGGTTACATAAGCGAGAGTGTGTATGAGTAGACTCAGTGTGGCTTGAGGCCTCGTGGAGGGAGGGGTTGCCTCAATTTTCTCCATAATTCATGAATGGGCAGGTCCATCTATATTCACGATTTTGACCAGAAAAAATATATTTTCACTTGTTTTATTGTTGTTACAGGTTACTATCTTCATAGTGAAGGTAAAATAGGCTCATATGAATAAGTAATAATGATATTTATCGTAAAATGACAATTATAGGCCTGAATGGAGCCAATATGCTCGCCCATGGGGAGTTAGTTCAAATCCCCCCCCCCCCCCCTCGCCGTTTTCGGGTTAAAGATATTCTATATTTTATTAATTTCACCACAACACCAAACACCCCCAATGAAATCAATTAAAGTATATACCGGTATGTGATCCACCAACAGAAAGGAAACTTGAAACTTAACCCTTCCAGCCCGGATGTCCTTTTATAAGGACACCGCGGCAGATGGGCCGGTACCCGGGTGTCCTTTTAACAGACAGTAAGCTTGAAAGCCTATTCAGCTTGGTCTGAACGCTGTGCGTCCGACGCATGTAAACAAAGCCGTTCATTGCGTCACTGCACCTCCGAAAACAAGAAGGAGACGTCGGATCAATGTTGTTGTTGTGTTATATGACGAAATTAGTGTCTGAAAAGCTCCGATATTGTCAACATCGCGGAAAAATTCGCTCCACGGAAATCGTCATCACAACTGAACCAGTTGACTTAGAGAGCTCTACTTAACGCCAGTCTACTGATTGGAAACTGCACTACGTTTAGGAATGTGTGAGAAATTTCTAGCAGTTAAAATAACAAAGCTACGGTAGCCTAGGCCTAGATGTTTTTTGGCCAGATCGCCCGGATACGACCTCCGTCCTTTTGTAAGGCAGCCCGGGTAGGAAGGGTTAAATAAACTTCAGTTTGAATGTATTAAATGGAAACTTAGAACTTATCAGTTATACTATATGTTATGCATCGTTGAAATCCAACTCGCTTCTATAGTTATTCTTATAAGCCTTTATTTAGGAAACTTAGAATATAATCCTGCCCGACAGGAACACAACTATCATATTTAATAATGTGTGTAAGTTACTCAATCAGATACTCAAACACAATGAATACACGAGGTACATACAATAGTTTTTATTGAATAACAGGAAATACATAAATGGGGCCCATCAGGATCTTAACTATATAGAGTTTAAGTCCAATGGCTAAAATACACTTGACTTGGAAAGAGTTGAATATGTTTTACTCCTTCGTGATTATAATTTGTCTCTTACAAAAACATAATATATTGATTATAATTAATATGCAAGATAAAGCACAAAATATGATGACATTTATAAATGAGAAGTGTATATAGGGAGGAGTAAACACAACTTAAATCTGGCAACTGGGACGTATCCCCAGGTGCGCGCAGGTAGGTATGGCTCACAGGTTAAGCGGGGTCACTGACAAGGGAGATGATCAAAATAAACCGCGCTAGGGTTAGGGTCAGACTTACTGAGGTCTTCCTGGATAAATATCGGTTTTAATGCAACGTTAATCCAGGATGACAAGATAGAAGTTTAGGGATAATAGTTATAGTAGGGTCATTTGCTTGGAATCCGTGACTATTTTGTTCCTACCTTTTTCACTCAATGGATTTGACAACCTGAACCATTTTAAAGGAAAATTAGCTCCTATGCCCCTCTGAAAAATGACGGCTAACTCTGCTAGAGCCCAATATTCAAAATGGCCGCCAACACCATCTTGAAAAACATGAAATGTAATATTTCTGGCATCAGATGAGCTACAAGGACGAATGAGGTGTCCTTTTTCACTAATTCTGACATTAGAAATCCACTGGAATGGTTATTCTATTGTATTGTATTGTATATTGTATTGTATTATACTAATTGTACATACTAATCTGCCACTTCACTGTACAAAGGAGTACAAAGGAAATCAAGCAACAACAGATCTAGTGACCCTTCTAGGTTGCTTGTCCTCCAAAACACTGAGGATCAAGTGTCCAAACAGTGGTTTAGAGTGGGTAAGGGAACATTGGAAAGGGAATTACTGCCCTGGAACTAATGTCCGTGGCAGGATTAGGAAGTTAGTAGGGGACAAATGGGTTAGTAACTGAGGGGGTGATAAAATAAAGTTATTCATTTACAAACGCAGTCAGTCGCGGGTTTGATGCAAGATATTTGTCTAGGCGG
Organism: Paralithodes platypus; assembly: GCA_032716605.1. Lineage (NCBI taxonomy): Eukaryota > Metazoa > Arthropoda > Malacostraca > Decapoda > Lithodidae > Paralithodes > Paralithodes platypus. The sequence goes on from CM064549.1 coordinate 3,075,504, forward strand.
AGTTTAAATGAATCAAAGGTGATGCAGTCTATAACGTTTCGGGGAAGCCCATTCCACAAGTTGACAACTCGATTGAAGAAGAAATTCTTAGATTCGTGTGAGTTAAAAGATTTACTAATCATTTTGCAACCGTTTCCCCGCGTGTAATTAGATTGGTCGATAGTGAAGTACTTACTACAGTCCATTTTGTCGATGCCTTTGATGATTTTGAACACTTGAATTAAGTCACCTCTTAATCTGCGCTGGGTTAAAGGAAATAGATTTAATTCTCTAAGACGCTCTTCGTATGGTTTGTTCTTTAGGCTAGGTATCATTTGGTAACTCTACGTTGAACTCGTTCTAGCTTGTTTATATTTTTGGGTAATAAGGGCACTAGGATTGAATACAGTATTCCAGAAGAGGGTGGACTAAGGAATTGTAAAGGGTTAGGATAACTTCTTTTGATTTATGCTCAAATGACCTGCCTATAAAGCCAATTATTTTGTTTGCCTTCTTAACAACTTCTGAACATTGTTGACTCGGTTTTAGGTTACTCGATATTGTTACTCCCAGATCGGTTTCTCAGTTTACATTCTTAAGCTGAGTGCCATTCATCGAATAGTTTGCTTACTCATTTAGGTATCCGATATGTAGTTGTCACTACATGATTCACTGTATGAGCCACTATCAGAATCACTGTCCTCACTTTCGCTGCTATCATCACTGTTGTTCTCTGCCTGCGGTGTATATCTAATATTACTTTTTTACTGTTTCAGATAGGTCGCATGCCCATCTGATGAAAATCGCCGACTTGTGAAGTGACCAAAATAATGGATAATAGAACAGAGAGTGAAGAGTTACCAGACAAGACGAGTGCATTTTGCTCTGTGGTAAGCGATTTACCGCAGATGATCGTTTGGAAAACATTACACCTGAAAAGTGGGAATCCATCCGTGAAAAGTCTTTACAATGGAAAGAACTTGATAAGTTTCAACATATACATGAAAATGTGGATTGGGAGAAGGGACCAAAGGGTCACCACATGCATAGCACTTGTTACGCATCATTATCCAGCAAGCGCAAGCTCTCTCAAGCCGAAAAACGCAAACACAAATCCGAGGAACGTCTTGAAAGAGATGAAGCATCAGATCAACAAGACCTTTCCCCAGAGGCCAGTGCACCTAAAAGGCTCTGCTCCAGTATGGGTGTCCTTCACGATAAGACTCTATGTATGTGGTGCATGAAAGGGGCATACAAGAGTAGTGATCGTGACAAGCAGATTTTACTCCTTTCAACAGTAGATACCTGGACTAAATTCAAGTTTCATACTGTCCGTCTGGAAGATGAGGTCATGAGATTGAGACTTGACACTCTGATTGCATCCATCCCAGATAGTCAAACAGCATTTGGGTTGGAAATCCGTTACCATCGTGCGTGCTGGCGCAAATATGTAAGCGACCACAAGCCCCTTTCAGATGAAAGCACTCAACATCTGCAGCGTGTAAACCTCCGAGAGGCCCAAGCTCTCTTCTTTCATCGTATTCGTCAAGTCATCTTCAAAGACCATGAAATTTGCACACTGCAAGGCCTGCTGCAGGACTATAAGCGCATTATCTCAAATCATGGACATAACTCGGTAGTAAAATCCAGCTACTTAAAGGAAATTCTCGTCAATGAATTTGGGGAAGACATCGGATTTCATGAACGCATTCAAAAGAATGTGAGTGAACTGGTATATGATACAACAGCAGCAGGTACATACATCGAGGCGGCAATATCTTCATTGGGTGTCAGCAATGATCAGTTGGTGATGAATGTTGCGGCACGACTCCAAGAGCAAGTCATCAGGACAAAATTAATACTATTCCCTGGCTCCCATATATACACGAGTTGGAGATAGAAGAAGACCTCAGTGAGCTGCTGGTGAAGCTGCTTACATGGCTGAAACACCCAAATAAGTCTGCAATTGATGACAGTCCATCCGTCCGATCGATTGCATCTATCCTCACAAGCTACATCACTGGAAAACGCACTGCATTTGAGATAAATCTCTCTGTCTTGCTACATGGACTGACCAAGAGTAGGGAGATAGTCGACATAATGCACAAAGATGGACTGGGCATCAGTTACATTGACGTACTTACAGTATGCTGCAAGATTTTTGGGTGGTCAATGACCTCAAGTGCTCATCTGATTGCCCCTTCGAACTAGCTGAGGATAAGCCTGCTATCGCTATAGTCGACAACGATGACTTCAAGAGCGACACACTGACCAGTGCTGGCCAGTCACACCGCACTAATGTCATGTTTGTGCAGCCAGAATCATTTGATACAGAACTTCCTTCCGAGAATCACGAGGATAGACCAGTTCCCGGTGCCAACTTTGCATCAAACCTCTCGACAACTCTCAAAGAGCTCGGAAGTGAGATGCAAAAAGTCAACCCATACAAGACAGCGAAGCGTGGGGAACAACCTCTCAGGAAGCCACCAACTGATCAAAGTACTCCTCCTCCTGACACATCGGTGCAAAGAATTCGTGGTGTGATCCATGCATTGGCCAGGGCGCAAGATGAGCGAACGAGACCTAAGCCAGAAGAACAGACTGTGCCTGGGTTTTCAGGGTTTCACGCCAGCATGTCAAATGCAGATGAGAAGAGTCGAGCAATATACCACATGACCTATCCCAACCCACCCAGTAAGACAGTTCTCAATGATGTGATGTGTAAGCTTGCAAAATCAATCGAAGAAAAAAAGATGCCTTTTGCAATAATTGTTGGTGATCATCCTGTCTATGTGCTCATGCTAGAGTTGAAAAGTGAGAATGCTGAGCTGTTCAGCAAAATCTTACCATTCATGGCACCCTTCCACATCCAAATGTCGTTCATCTACACTATTTACAAGAGGTTTAAGGGATCTGGCATCTCAGATGTGTTGGTGGCAGCTGGTGTTATAGGAGACGGGTCTATTGATCAGGCCCTTCGTGGAAAAAATATTAAGCTGCTTGCGACTATTCTACGAGACTCTGGTCCACCATGTCATAGACAAACGTTTGGAAGATTCCCCTCTATCTGAAGAAGTAAAGGCATCCCTTGCCAAGCTTCGACATCCGATTGATGCACAGGAACTTGCAGATGAACATGCAGAGCTAGAGAGAAATGCTGAGCTGAAGGACCTCGTTGATGCTCTCTTCAAGGACTTTGAGGGTGCCCCACAAGCAGAATACTGGATGTCATTCATGGAAATGGTTGAGGTTCTAACTCAAAATATCCATGCAATCAGAAGAAGCAACTGGACTGAGTTCAAGTCCTCACTCAAGCTCATGCTTCCTTTGATGCAAATCTATGATAATGACAAGTATGGTCGGCATCTCCCCGATTTCACCGCAGTGCTTGATACCCTTCCTGTCGATCAGGCTGCATTCATGGAGAGTGGTATGTTTGCACAGTCAATGACAGGAAAACCATATTCGTGTGTCGCCCTCGACATATGGATAGAGTCAACAATGAATAAGGGCTCTAAGCTGAAGTCTGGTTGGTTGGCCATTCTGAACAAATCCGCAGGCAGAGAACAACAGTGATGATAGCAGCGAAAGTGAGGACAGTGATTCTGATAGTGGCTTATACAGTGAATCATGTAGTGACAGTGAAGTGGCAGATTAGTATGTAAATTAGTATAATACAATACAATAACAATACAATAACAATACAATATACAATACAATACAATACAATAACCATTCCAGTGGATTTGTAATGCCAGAATTAGTGAAAAAGGACACCTCATTCGTCCTTGTAGCTCATCTGATGCCAGAGATATTACATTTCATGTTTTTCAAGATGGCGTTGGCGGCCATTTTGATTATTGGGCTATAGCAGAGTTAGCCGTAATTTTTCAGAGGGGCATAGGAGCTGATTTTCCTTTAAAATGGTTCAGGTTGTCAAATTAATTGAGAGAAAAAGGTAGAAACAAAATGGTCACGGATTCCAAGCAAATGACCCTACTAATTCTGAATAATAAGTAGAACAGAAATACTCATGTAACTTACTACCTACGAGAACTCGAAACCAACACCGGGATTAGCAATGTTGGGTTGGATAATCAAAACAGTTTAATACATGGGCTACCAGCAGACATCGAAGAAGAAAAAAAGTGCAGGTGTACTTCGAGCTTAACAGGCTATGCGCGCCCTCGACAGTACTAAACCGTGCGCAAACCAGCCAACGGTAATCCACTCTCAACCCAAGAGAGTTGCACATAATATTGTATACATATTATAATGATCTAACAATACAAGGCAGTGTCCTAATATGACTACTAACCTCGGGGTGATATTAGTGGAGGCAAGGTGCCCTGACCACCTCTAATAGCACACCAACATATCCTGCTTCAAACTGGGCCCCCCAGTGAGATACCACCTGAAACAATGAACTCTTAGAGAGTCCACCTCCCACACTCACTAAACCAGGGGGGGGGGGGTCCAGACTGAAGCTGGATTCCTAATTAATGTTAAACACTCCGTTGCCTCGGTTCGAAACCCGAGATAGGAAACAAACAATCGCTGGGGCAGAACCGTCAAGGTTGCTACCGGGTCCTAAGCACGAACACTGGGAAAATATGTAGGGGGTATGGATGTGGGTGTGTGTGGTGTGACGCCTCCCGGCGCTAGCAGAATGGTTGCGTGGGGCATTGCAGCTCGCTAGCGCTCGCCAGGATGGGGGGATGGGCTACAGTTGTCCTAGAATGATCTGCTTTATGTTATTAGTGTCGTGTTGCCACAGACAGTCTAGAAATAGTCTTTGTTTTGGTCTGTGACCGCGCCTTGTATTTTATATTCGCTATAATATAAATGTTGCTTGCATGAGAGACGAGCGAGAGAGGGTGACAGGGTACACCTGGCAGCGGGGTGAGCTATCACGCGGCCCGCTTGGGCGCTGACGGCGTTGGCGGCCGGGTGGTCAACTAGTCCCTGCCCCTCGCGGCCTCGTGTTTTTTACCAGCTCAGAGCTTGCCTGACACGCGTATCGGCTACATCCTTTGCAATTCTGTCCCCCATACTCGCCACTTTGCATACTATTTCTCTCTCTCGACTTCTCCTTTCTCATTCTCTAATCTTTATTAAACTCAACATCCCTTCTGGTTTCAGCATAGACGTTCACCGTCGGCCAGTCGTATTGTACGCGAAGCTCTCAGATATGTTCACCGTCGGCCAGTCGTATTGTACGCGAAGCTCTCAGATATTTCCATGTATTAGGCTTTAATGAGGTTTGGAGAGACGGACTTTTCCGTGTGTGTCCTCTCTCGGGAAGGTTGTAGACCGGTATATGTCTCCCTGGCAAGGTGTTGAGTGATTCTGCTTGGTTATTTAAAGCTAGACTAGGGGTAAGGTTACTGTGTCGTTGTCTCCGATGTGTGCAGTGTTAGCTAAGCCCTGCACGACATCGACAGGTACTGTGGGAGCCTAAGTTGTCTTCGGGTGGGTTTACTTTGCGAGCACAGCGCTGTGGTGTGAGAGGGCCATAGCCTATCCCTCACAACATAGTGCTGCCTCTTTGTGTTGACTTCTGAGGGATCGCCAGGATAGAACTAGGTACTAGAGACCTAGATTTATCAAGAGAGCATCCCCGTCATATAACGTAATCTTCATTATACCACCTTCGGACAACATTAGGCTACGAGCCGCATGCTGCCCATTGTTGCCCTGCCTTGATACCCCAGCTAGACTTTATTAACTGAGCAGACACTGGTTAGAGATAAGCCCCCATTATTATATGTATGCAGCTTTATTATTCACTGCACTATTGAGCCGAGGTTGTTGTTGAGTTGCACAACCCTAGTAGGCTGTTGCGTTGTGTCACGAAGCATTTCTTTAGTTGTCGAGCATTACTACCTTTGCGCAGTCTTTATTATTCACCTGCCTATTATTACTATATGTCCTAGCATTTATTGTGACCCGTATTCTTCATTATAATTGTTCAAGATTCTTTACGAACATCTTCCCAGCATCAGACTTATTTCAGAAGTTTCCAGTTGATGTTGCAGGACTAGCATTGCACTTTCTTTAATACAGGAGTGCCAGTTATTTGAGTATCTACCGTAACGTTAATTAATCACGTTAACTATCTTTTCTTTGTGTAACCAATCGAGTAATCTTTTACTGTTTGAGAATAGGCTGTTTCATCGAGCATCAGCCTAGTGTGTGTGCACCAGTTACCGAGTCATAGGATACCTCGTTGTCCAGGCACGACTCAGGGCGGTAATGGTGTTTTGTTTTCCAGTGTTTAAGGCAGGGGTTGGATCTAGTGTTACGTCCAATGTTGAAGAGCCCCGTGTCTTTGAGAACCTGGATCGTAACAAATGGCGACCTAGCTCAGGATCTTGTGAACTAAGAGATAATTGCAGGATTGTTGTGGTCATTTGTTTTATTGAGGAATATAGTGGGCACGTTGATTTTTTTTTGGCAAAGTAGTATAGCACTTGAGAGTCTTCAGACATTTTTGGCAAGTGAATAGTGCTACATAAGAGTTTGGGGTACTTCTTTTCTGAATATTGTGGTGAGAAATTTTTGTGAGCATCATGTCTTATACCGGGTCAGAGGAGAATGGAGACACAGTACGTAATGTCGAAACTGAGGAACAGCAGCATGATGAAAGGGTTAATCGGGTGAACTGTGAGGAGGATGCTAGGATATTTTTGCAATGGCCTGTTACTGCCGAGCGGTTGGAGGGTATGGATCGGTACGGTCTTCAATGCCTGGCCACAGCTATCGGTCATGCGGTTACTAGCAGCATGACCAAGGATAACTTGATAACGTGTGTACTGGGCAGGGTGACTGGTGAGCGAGATGGGTTGAGTGCTCAGAGCCCTTCGGCCATGCTTCCCCTACACTCGACTCCCAGCCATCCCAGTAGTTTGCCGACCCCGGGTACGCTTCCACAGGTGGGTGGTGACTGGCAGGGTGGGTTGCCCCTGGGGGGACCACCGGTAATTTCAAACATTGTAGCACCTTCACCTCCTCAAGGGTTATCTCCAGAATTATTGCTTCAGATCGAATTAGCTAAGATCGAAGAGAGAAAGGCTATCAGGGCAGGTGAGCAGCAAATAGTATTAGCCAAGATAGAAGAGAGAAAAACTATCAGTCAGCAGCACATAGAGCTAGCAAAAATCCAAGTTGATTTAGAGTCGACTAGGTACTGTGCCGACATGGACGTAGAGAAGTCGCGAGTAGAGACAACGGGACAGCGACTTGGGGCTGGTAACCGTGTTCATGAGCAGTCTCTCTCGCACTTATTGAAACTGGTTCCGGTGTTTGATGAGAGTGGTGTTACAGAATTTTTTGCACGCTTTGAGAAGAAGTGCCAGATACACCAGTGGCCAGAGAATAAATGGGCAGCACTTGTATCCTCTAGATTAATAGGCAAGGGTCTTAAAGCCTATGATGCGTTGCCTATAGAGTCTTGTATTATCTATGAGGAACTCAAGGAGGCTGTCCTGAGAGCATACGAACTACAACCAGAGACGTACGGGTTGAAGTTCCGGGGTGTTACCAAGGGTCGGGAGAGCACCTTTTTGGAGCATGCCCGGGAGCTGTCAGATGCTTTTGGGAATTGGCTGAGGCCGGAGAAAGCTACTACGTTTGACGACATTAAACAGTTGGTGCTTTTAGAGCAGTTTTTCAAATGCACGGGCGGCGACCTGACGTTAAACCTTAAAGAAAAGCAACCAAAAACTCTACAGGAGGCAGCTGAGATGGCTGACCTCCGGCTATCACTAATTCGTGGGTGCGGGTCTGCCCAGCGTAGTGAGGCAGGTAACAAGGGGCGTGACGTTCCACCCCCCCGAGTTAGTGATATACCTTATGCAAACAAGTACAAGAGCCATGATACCAAGACTGACCACAAGACTAGCACCGCCCCATTTAAGAAGGGGCCGGGCCCTTCCCAGTACCAAGGGAAGCCCAAAGGGGAGTTGGAGTGTTATCATTGTCATAAAAAGGGGCACTTTGCAAGAGTCTGTCCTAGCAAACCACCTACAGCAGCTGTGTCTTTGGCCTGCAACATTGGTGTGTCTCCGAAGTCATCTGAGTTTGCCCGGGGCAGTTCGTCAGAGGCTGAGGCACAGCCAATGCAGAAGCACCTGGGAGGCTCGAACCCTGCTCAGGATGTTTTTTGCGACCATAGAGGGCGGGGTTGCGTGATGTGGGCGGGGCGCAAGCATGGAGTAGAGGTCTTGCGTGATACAGGTGCTTCCCAGACTGATGAAAAACTTGACTGGCTACCCTATAAACGCGGCTCGGGTGGTGGTGGTGCAGGGTATTAATGCAACTCGGTCATACCCGCTGGTGCGGTTGGAGTTGGAGGTGGATGGTGTGGCACGTGAATTGGATGTCGGGATTGTGGAGAAACTGCCAGTGGAGGGCGTCGACCTTCTTCTCGGCAACGACTTTGCAATGCCCGCTTCTGAGGTTCTACCCTTAGTCATTGCCGAGAGGCCGGCCGACGTGAGTAGGGAAGAGCAAGAGTGGGTCGAGCGGTGCCAGACACAACCCATGGCGTGTGTTGTCACCCGAGCTCGGGCAGCTAAAGTGTCACAGCCTAGTCCTCCGTCTTCAGACCAGCGGAGAAACGATCAACAGGAGGAGGCTAAAGCTGGAGTTGGTTTTAAGAGTTTTGACTCGGCGGCTCTTCTGGGTGATTCAGTATTAGCACCATTACTTAATTCTGGAGTAGCCCCTGGGCCTGTCATCGAGAGTGACGAGGCTGGGCATGACGAGTCTCCACGACAGCAACGTTATGTACATCGAGAGAGACAGAGGGAGCAGCCCAGTATCGGGGAAGGTCATGCATTGCTCCGGGAGCAGTTAGATCGCTTGGCACCCTCAGATATACGTCGGTTGCAACTAGAGGACCCTGAGCTACAAACGTGTGCTAATGGAGCTGTAGAGCTCGTCGAGGACGGCGATGCACAGCCAGGAGATTTCATTTATTTAGAAGGCATCCTCTATAGGCGTTTTCAAGACCCTAAACGTAGTTGGCAAGAGGGGTCCGGAGTTGTGGACCAGTTGGTGGTGCCACGTGAGTGCAGGGATAGCCTACTGAGGTTGGCGCATGACATGCCACTGGCAGGACATCTAGGGGTGAGAAAAACGGTGGCGGCTTTAGAAAAATTGTTTTGGTGGCCGGGGTTGAAGGGGCAGGTGGTAACCTGGATAGCAAGGTGTCATACGTGCCAGAGGGTTGGAAAACCTAACCAAACAATTCCGAGAGCCCCGTTGCACCCCATTCCTGTCAGTGGACCGCCCTTCAGTAAGGTCATCATTGATATGGTCGGACCCCTACCCCCTACTAGTGCCGGTAATAAATTTCTATTAACTATCATGGATGTGGCCACTCGTTATCCTGATGCATATCCAATGAGAAATGGCACGGCGAAAACTGTTGTCCGGAACCTGCTCTGGTATTGCTCGCGGTATGGTTACCCGCAAGAGGTGCAATCGGAGCAAGGTTCTAGTTTTACATCTAATCTGTTCAAACAAACTATGATTCAGCATGGCATCAGCACTGTCGTCTCTTCTGCGTATCACCCGGAGAGTCAAGGGGTGTTGAAGAGGTGGCACGCCACGCTGAAAAGCATGCTTCGATGTTATTGCGCAGAGAACGGAAAGGATTGGGACCTTGGTCTGCCGTATGTTTTGTTCGCGGCCAGAGAAGTACCTGGAGAGAGTCTCGGTTTCAGTCCGAATGAGCTTGTTTTCGGGCATCAGGTGAGGGGTCCTCTCCACATGGTGAAGGAGATGTGGGAGGGCACTGGGCATGTTGTTCTGCGAGATAAGTTGCAACCTCTTGTTCCTGAGCGACAAGAGGAGTTGTTTGCTAGGCTGTGGCAGTCCGTCCGCACGTTTGTTGCTTCTCCAGGCCTGATGTGCGGGGTAGAATCCGACACGGAGGCTGGAGATGGTGCAGGGCTCAAGTTGGTTCCCTGCCGTGTGAATCCTGCTCGACAGCCTGTTGTGAGGGCGGAGCTGGACAGCGTGTGGAGAGGGGGTCTGAGGGATGAGGGATATCGTGAGTGGTCGTTGCCAGTGGCTTTGCAACCTGAGTTTGGTGGCAGAGTCCGTGTGTATGTTGATTGCAAGAGTGTGGAAGCATTATCCCTGACAGACGCCTATCCATTACCCAGAGTTGACGACACCATAGACCGCTTCGGGGCTGCCTCGCTCATCACGAAGGTAGAACTAGTGAAGGGTTATTGGCAGGCCCCGTTGCCGGAGGGAGCGAAGAGAAGTGCCAGTCTTGCGATGGACTGGGCGGTTTGTCGGTGTCGGGTGTTGTTGTGCTGCCGGAACGCAAGTTGGATGTGTGGCATGCTCAGGGCACTGATAATGTTTTGGCTTTGTTTGCAGGAGAACCCTCGCTGTTCAGTCAGTGTCTGTCGTGGGTGGAGGATCCGGGGTAGGCTACCACAGTCTGTTGGTATAGCCTCCTGTCTTGGCTCGCGGTGTATTTATGCGCTGGTGCTTGTTGGCTCGCGTGTGTAGCATCAGCGTAGGGTCGCAGGGCAGGAGATGTTGGCTTTGATTAGAAGAAAGTTAGGCTACATCTATAGTAGCCACCAAAAACAACATTAAAATAAGATATGAAAAATTAAATAAAAACTCTTTCTTTTTGATAATTAATTTTAAGATAATATTGTAGCTGAGTACTGAGGGTAGATGATTTTCCCTCAGTAGGCTGTGCTTCTTAAAGCTCGCTCTGGGAGCACAATGTTATGAATTAATGTATTATGTTTGGGAAGGGTGATAAGATTTTTGTTTTTATATATATAAATGTTGTTGTATTTTTTGTTGAGGAGACTGAGCTTGCATTCCATGAGTGGCAGAGTGGGTAGGAGTGGCAGATTCTAGCGACATTCTGCCTGTTCAGATATGGGCTCATGGTTGAGTGTCCCATATCTTGGCGGGGGTGTGACGCCTCCCGGCGCTAGCAGAATGGTTGCGTGGGGCATTGCAGCTCGCTAGCGCTCGCCAGGATGGGGGGATGGGCTACAGTTGTCCTAGAATGATCTGCTTTATGTTATTAGTGTCGTGTTGCCACAGACAGTCTAGAAATGGTATTTGTTTTGGTCTGTGACCGCGCCTTGTATTTTATATTCGCTATAATATAAATGTTGCTTGTGTGAGAGGCGAGCGAGAGAGGGTGACGGGGTACAGCTGGCAGCGGGGTGAGCTATCACGCGGCCCGCTTGGGCGCTGACGGCGTTGGCGGCCGGGTGGTCAACTAGTCCCTGCCCCTCGCGGCCTCGTGTTTTTTACCAGCTCAGAGCTTGCCTGACACGCGTATCGTCTACATCCTTTGCAATTCTGTCCCCCATACTCGCCACTTTGCATACTATTTCTCTCTCTCGACTTCTCCTTTCTCATTCTCTAATCTTTATTAAACTCAACATCCCTTCTGGTTTCAGCATAGACGTTCACCGTCGGTCAGTCATATTGCATGCGAAGCTCTCAGATATTTCCATGTATTAGGCTTTAATGAGGTTTGGAGAGACGGACTTTTCTGTGTGTGTCCTCTCTCAGGAAGGTTGTAGACCGGTATATGTCTCCCTGGCAAGGTGTTGAGTGATTCTGCTTGGTTATTTAAAGCTAGACTAGGGGTAAGGTTACTGTGTCGTTGTCTCCGATGTGTGCAGTGTTAGCTAAGCCCTGCACGACATCGACAGGTACTGTGGGAGCCTAAGTTGTCTTCGGGTGGGTTTACTTTGCGAGCACAGCGCTGTGGTGTGAGAGGGCCATAGCCTATCCCTCACAACATAGTGCTGCCTCTTTGTGTTGACTTCTGAGGGATCGCCAGGATAGAACTAGGTACTAGAGACCTAGATTTATCAAGAGAGCATCCCCGTCATATAACGTAATCTTCATTATACCACCTTCGGACAACGTTAGGCTACGATCCGCATGCTCGCCCATTGTTGCCCTGCCTTGATACCCCAGCTAGACTTTATTAACTGAGCAGACACTGGTTAGAGATAAGCCCCCATTATTATATGTATGCAGCATTATTATTCACTGCACTTTTGAGCCGAGGTTGTTGTTGAGTTGCACAACCCTAGTAGGCTGTTGCGTTGTGTCACGAAGCATTTCTTTAGTTGTCGAGCATTACTACCTTTGCGCAGTCTTTATTATTCGCCTGCCTATTATTACTATATGTCCTAGCATTTATTGTGACCCGTATTCTGCATTGTAATTGTTCAAGATTCTTTACGAACATCTTCCCAGCATCAGACTTATTTCAGAAGTTTCCAGTTGATGTTGCAGGACTAGCATTGCACTTTCTTTAATACAGGAGTGCCAGTTATTTGAGTATCTACCGTAACGTTAATTAATCACGTTAACTATCTTTTCTTTGTGTAACCAATCGAGTAATCTTTTACTGTTTGAGAATAGGCTGTTTCATCGAGCGTCAGCCTAGTGTGTGTGCACCAGTTACCGAGTCATAGGATACCTCGTTGTCCAGGCACGACTCAGGGCGGTAATGGTGTTTTGTTTTCCAGTGTTTAAGGCAGGAGTTGGATCTAGTGTTACCGTTGTTGCATTTTGCCATTATCTAGTCCAATGTTGAAGAGCCCTGTGTCTTTGAGAACCTGGATCGTAACGGTGGACTGTCTATGGGATTAACAGTGCTTATTAGTAAGGACCCCGGTAAGCCTCCCAGCTCTTCCCTATCAAGGATTCCGAAGTTAGCCACCGGAGGTACAGAATATATAAAACAAAGGGAAATTTAATAAAATGATGATCAGAGGAAAAGGATAATTAAAAGAAGAAATTAATGTCTAGGATTCTCTGTTAATTACGTTACGTTACTATTATGCAAGCAAGGACAAACAAAAGTGGCAGACTGATGGGTCACAAGAGAGAGAGGACACCAACTCTACTGTCTGACCGCCTACCAGAGAATGGCGAGAACTCGCGTGGTTGGTGGGAGCCAGCCTCAAACTAAGGGGTTGCAATATATCACCACACGATGTGATAACATTAAGACACTTCACAAGAATAACTTATACTAACGTATTCCTGTGTTAACATATTGGCTAAAACAGCGTGGAAGATAAAATAAAGTATATCTTGATATTGCAACACAACTAAACTTGCAATGGTCACATAATTAAATGAAACTCTTGGTGCTGGCACGATCACCCTCCCTCCCGAGACAAGGGCAACATTCCTCCCTCCCCCACTTACCTCTAGCTTGCAAATTACAACGCCGTCACTAAAAGGCAACTTCATATACGAAACTAATAACACTCTATTGGCTCATTCTACACAAATGTTTATGTTTATTGAGACAACAATGCTTAGAGGCTCGGCAAAACTAGTCATGTGCAATTGGAAGGGTATCAGAGTGAAACTCACAATACCAGGTCTTTTTAATAGACTTGGCAGCAGCTGCTTTCAGAAAGTCGGGCGCCACACGAGTCTAGCTACTCCTAAAAGGCCCTAAAAGACCCTGGTCATTGTGACACCCTTACACGGGGGGGGGGGGGGGGGGGGAGTTTTGGAGCTTTGAACAAAACTTTCATCATTAGTATACAACTGCAAAATATTTACATTGACAGTCTTTTGCATTTTTACATTTTATAGATTTTCTTAACATGAGTAAATATGACTTACTTACTAAATAGCCTCGTGCTCTCCTATCACCCCTGAGAAGAGTCATGGGACAAACAGTCTGCCAGGACATTATCAACACCACGGATGTGCCTAGCATCGAGATGATATTCTTGCAACATCAAACTCCAGCGAGTAAGTCTCTGGTTTTTGTCCTTGAGCCTATTAAGAAAGTGCAGAGGATGATGGTCAGAGTAGATTCTGAGCACGGGCCCATATGGTGGCAAATAAACAGCGAAATGGTGTAAACTCCAAATAATAGCTAGCAACTCCCTTTTGATCACAGAATAATTCTTTTGTGCTCGGTTAAAAAAAAATCGAAAAGTAGGAAATGGGGTGCTCAACATCATCTCGGAACTCTTGCATCAACACAGAGCCGGCACCCACATCGCTCGCGTCTACTGCCAAGACGAAAGGCCTGTTGAAATCTGGGGCACGTAATATAGGATGGCAACAGAGGAGGCTTTTGACATCTTTGAAAGCATGCTCACACTCTGTTGTCCATTTAAATGGTTTGTTCTTTTGTAGCAAATTTGTCAATGGGGCAAGCACAGTGGAATATCCTTTGATGAACCGGCGATAATAGCCTATCATGCCAAGGAAACATTGCACGGCTTTCTTATTATGAGGTGCTCAGAAACTCTGGATAGCCTCCACCTTCGCCCGAGGGGAACAGACCTGGCCGTCGCCAACAAGATAACCCAGATATTGCACCCGAGCCTGCACAAATTCGCACTTTGCCAGGTTGACCACTAAACCAGCCTCGGACAACTTCCGGAAACGCTCTCCCACATTGGCCAAATGGTCGGTCCAATTTGTGTCATAAACAACAACATCATCTATGTAGACCAAACAATTGGGGACATCATGCACAACCCTGTTCATTAACCGCTGAAATGTGGCGGGAGCATTCTTCAACCCGTACGGCATTACCTGGCACTGATTCACTCCTCCACCCACCACAAAACTAGCGATTTTCTTGGCACCATCGGTTAGTGGGACTTGCCAATAGCCTTTAACTAAGTCCACTTTTGTGATGAACGTGGCTGCCCCAATCCTGTCTACTGAGTCATCAACTCTCGGTAAAGGGTAGGTATCTGTCTAGGAGAGTAAATTTACTTTGCGAAAATCGACACAGAAGCGGATCTTACCATAAGGCTTATGCTGAAGAGTTACTGGGCTTGACCACTCACTCCAGCCTTTCTTGATGAGGCCTTGTCAACCATATAGCCTACCTCAGTTCAGCGTCAAGAGTGAGCTGATTCTGTGGATTATCTCTATAAGGTGGTAATATTATAGGCTTATTCTCTCCCACATCGATGTCATGCACCGCCCAAGATATTAAACCTGGTGCATCCCCGAACATGTGTGGATAAGCCCACAAGGTAGTAAACATCTCCTCAACCCTTTCCGTAGGTAAATGGGTCAATTTCTCCCGCAGGGCCAGGTGCCCGTTCTCTGCCCATGTCCCAGCTGGCACAGCCACACCTGGGAAAAGCTCCCTCTCCTCCTCCTGCTTCTCCTTCATGCTTTCTACAACCAGGACAGGGCAACGAGACACGACATCCTGGTCCCTGGGACCGGAGAATTGGGGAGAGTGCAGAGGGGGGTGGTTGAGAGGCACTGCAGGAGCCTTGCCTGGCGTACCCACAGTGCATGAACCGCTAGCCCCGGGTTCTCCAACCACCATCCACCAGGCACGGGCTCACCCTGCACCTCCGACTCCATCTCTCCAGTCAATAACCTAGGCAAGAAATTGACCGTATCTGACTCAACTTTTCCCACTGACCCGTTCTGAGCGGATACAGTAGCTCAAACTGCCTCAGACAACTCCCCGTTAACACTAGCAGGTGACTGATCGGCGCCCATGCAACTCTCTCGGCTTGCCCCTTTAGGTGACATAGCCTGTGTGACTGCCGCACGATAGTACCTCTTCAACATGTTAATATGGCAGAGCTGATGGATCTTACGTCTGTCTGGGGTACTTATGAGATAGTCAAGAGGTATACATACATCACATAATTTACTGATTTACACACTCTAACCATTACACTACCAAGACAGTTAAGGATGCATGGGTAACGGACCATGATGTATATCCATTTATACATACATCACATAATTTACTGATTTACACACTCTAACCATTACACTACCAAGACAGTTAAGGATGCATGGGTAACGGACCATGATGTAAATCCATTTATACATACATCACATAATTTCCCAACCCACGAAATGTTGCCTAAATCTTACATATTTGTGTAATTCAATCTTCTACATTGTCATTGGTTTGTAACGTGATTGTATTTGTATTATGTTACATGTCCATCCAACTTTGTTCTGTAAATATGCTAATGTAGACTGTTTTCATGTATCTGTTCTATGAATAAATAACTTTGTACCGTACCTAAAATGTTCTAGTGAAGACCATAAGTATATTTAATGGTATATTCGATACAATGGGTTCTGTATTAACGTTACTATGTCAATAATGGGTTTCAAATATGGATAAACCAATTTCTATGAAGTATAATTGGAGTATCTCGTTATCACCAACTTCACGTCGTTATAATAATTATGAAGGAAGGTGATGTATAACACCCAAAATAAACAACAGTGTTTAATTTACCATAATTATAGTGCATGTTCTTTGAGCATTAACAATGAAAATGCTCAATTATTGCTTTATGTTGAATTAATAAGGTTTTTATGCCATCATATTGAATTTCAGAAAGAGCGAGTTATATAAGATCCCAGAGCCGTACTTCTGTGTTGTTGTCTGGTGACCTTTTTTTAGCTGTTGACCAACATAGTGTGGCAGGACTAGATTGCGTCAAGGGTCTGTCTTTGTGGTCGGGAACACTGATGGTGAAAGATCACTTTGTTTCCACAGTGGTATTATGAGTAAGTTCATGTATGTGTCTTTTTTGTGTCCAATTCGTGCTTATCAATTCACTTAAAACGTATACTATAGTTAAATGGTATATATATATATATATATATATATATATATATATATATATATATATATATATATATATATATATATACTGTATATACTGCATATATATTTATTTTTCTTTCTATACTCCAACTACTCCTTCTCTGGCATAGGCTGTGAGCCTATATATTGCTCACTCATGGCTCGAAGCAGCCCCATCTCTGAAGCTGCCTCGCTCCAGTGCTTAACTGTCGGACACTCACTCTCTGAACGCCACCTATTGAGCAATTAACTCACTTGGCATTGTCCCTCTGTTGCATATTTTGAATATGGGAATATTCATACAGTGCTATTTAATAAGGGAACAATGAGGATATTTATTTGGCATTTCGGTGGGCTTTTGTGGTAATGTACTGATACTAGGTACAGCATAAATACCATCCCAATAATATCTTCCCTTTGCCATATCGGAATTTGAACCCAGGTCCATTGGATTACCAGTCCAGTGGCAAGACAACTCCACCACACCTCCCCTATATATGTTTATAACTTGTTTTCTTTGTTATAAGTAGAGCCCAGATTTAGCATAAATGCCATAAGTGCATTTTTGTGCCTTTTTTGGTGATTGTATTACTATAATGCCTTTTTTACCGATGTATTGCCTATTATGCCTATTTTGCGTTTTTCAGAGCCTTTTTGTGCCTGTTTTGGTGATTTCATCACTATAATGCCTAATTTACCCTTTTTGTTATTGTTCAGCGTAAATTATTGGGGCTTGTTGCTGCCGCCAGATGGCAACCTGCCCCAAGTTGGCCTCTCTCCGACAGACGGAACAATTTAGCGCCAGACAATTTGAAGAAAATGCTTGTAATATGTGCAATCAGGACAAAATGCTTGTAATATGTGCAATCAGGAAAAACTGTAGAAAGTGTATTAATGACAATGTTACTTTGGTCATTTTTACCCTATAATAGCTTGATTTTAGCATTTTCACCATGTATTAATGACGAAAATAAATGCCTTTTTAATGCCTTTTTCATCAATGAATGCCTTTTTTTAGCCTTTTTTATAATTTATAAATGCCTTTTTGCCTACCTATTTTAGTGTTTTTTAGTGCCTTAACTTCCGGTCTCTAGTTATAAGTATTGGAACACAATTATTATGGAGCAATTATAATTAATAATTTTGATATTAATAAGTGTGACGTTAACCACTCCGTTAGAACCGCATGGCTTGTCCTTCAGTGACTCGCTAGGATCGCCAGGGCAGTGGATGGGGCTACAGTTTATGTATTAGTTATTTCATATGAAAGCTCGTGTCATGGGCAGTCCAGAAAGGCTCTTTGTTTTCACCCATGTCAAGGCTTTATATATTTAATTGTAAAGTATATGTTTTATCATTAACTAGTAATGATGGGATCTGGGAGAGAGAGAGAGAGAGTAGAACAGAGTGAGAGGGAGCGCGCAGTGTTTTTGTCTCGCTCGATGACGTCACGGCTGGCTGCCTCGTGGGGGTTGGTGGAGAGAGGTCCTTACCATGCTGCTAGCTCCCTTGCTAGTGGCTAGAGGACTTGTAACCGCTTTTTTCCCACGCGCCTCGAGCTAGTGCGAGTATATATACAGTTCCTCGCCACTCTATCCCTCAGATCTGGTTTCTAGAACGCATCCATCTTTTTCCCTTGCTATCTGTCGTGCGCTCCGCACCTGAGAATCTTTTCCTCTGCCTACCTCTCTCTTTTTCATATCTTTCACCACCTTTTTATTAATATTATACCCCCTCTGCAAAATCAGCTTAATGCTGGCCAGTTGTATTGTGCGTTAAGGTCTGATATAACCCATGTATGTTAGTTGTTAAGATAAGTGGATCACGAAGCATTGGTTGGCTTTCATATTGCCGCTTCCTATAATTATTAGTGTTCTGCTGGATTAGATAATGCTAGACTAGGAGTCTGATATTATAAGGTATTGTTACCTATGAGTGCTGGCTTTAGGAAAAGCTGCACGACATACCTGAGAACTGGAGTTGATTGAGTAAATTCTAGTCTGTGTGCCATTGAGAGTAGAGCATGCACGAATGAGGGCTTTTTGCCTATACCATTCTGCACTGTTCTAAGCTTGTTGTTTGTGTTTGAGGTACGCCAGGAGAACGCTTAATACTTCGGTATTAACACCTTACGAGCGGCCTATGCGGTTTATTTATGTGTACCGCCCAGCGGGGTGTTTTTAGCCAAAATAGGGCTGTTTACGTGATCATTTTCATGCCTAAATAAGACCCAGAACGTTAAACAAGTATCTATCCCTGAAAGGGCATAAACAGAGCTTTCGAATGACACCATAACGATCGTTGTATGATGGATAGTTTTCTTGCAATAACCGTGCAACGCGAGTGCAAAAAGCAGGTAATTCGGTACTTTCGGTACATAATTGAGTATGTAGCGAGTGAGAGAGGGAGGAGGGAGCTGAGATTTGTGTCAGTAGGTTCGCCGCGGTGGTCTGGAGCAGTCATACGCTCGCTAGTCTCCTGCCACCACTTGTCTCTCTCTCTCAGCCACATTACGTGCTGAAATTGCCACTCGACCTATGTCGAGCGCCGCCACATAGTCCAGCTTTATTTAACTCGACTTAAGTGGTGAGCCGCTTTTTAAGGGTTAAGGTTTCTCAAGAGAGCTACCCTTCCCTATAACGTAATATTTGACGCACAGACTTGAGATTTGCACAAGGCTATGAGGCATGCCATGCGCACCAGTATCTCGTATCATTGACTCTAGCTAGACTTTATCAGTCACAGTAGACATTAAGTATATTAAACCAATTACTCTTTTTATGCATACCCATTTATTATTACACAAGCATTTCGCAGCCTAGTTTGATGTATGGAGACACAAACGACTTAGGCTCTTTTTGTTGATAGGAATACTGCATTGTCGTGGCGATTATTGTTGTTGTAGTGTTTAGGATATTCTTGGCTCCGACGGCATTATATATTCTGCCTTTTTGTGTGCATAGCCTGCACGAGCATTGTTCCGCTGCCTACCTTTTTGGGTTCCATTTCCGATACAAGCATCTTTATAGCATCTAACATTTAAAGAAGATTCCTTGTTAGTGTTGAAGGACTTTAGTGCACTTTCTTTCATGCAGGAGTGCCTGACATTTATTGATTAAAGTAACGTAAGCTGTAACTTCTCTTACCACCTTACTTTGCATACCATAACCAAGCACCTTCGGTTATAGGTAGTAATAGGCTGTTTTCACATAACATTAAGCCTAGAGTAGACGCACATTTATTGAGAGTTTGATAGCCTATTATTGCATATAGAACTCTGTAGAGTATTTGTGTTCTTTGTTCACTGGGAATATACATCAGAGGTTGGATCTAGCACTTTCCATTGTAGCATTTATGCCATTACTAGTCCAATGAATAAGAGCCCTGATATATTTAAACCTCAGTCGTAACAAATGGCGACCTTACCTAGGATTTGGTGAACCTACATTTATTAGCAGGGAACATTTGTTGTTTTGGAGAATATTTTGCGGGGATCAGCAAGAATATTTTTTTTTTGCAACATAGTATAGCCCTTGAGTATTTCCGAGAATTTTTGTGTGTATATTGAGGTATAAGAGTTTGGGGAACTTCTTTTCTGAATATTGTGGTGGGAAATTTTTGTGAGCATCATGTCTTATACCGGATCAGAGGAGAATGGAGACACAGTACGTAATGTCGAAACTGAGGAACAGCAGCATGATGAAAGGGTTAATCGGGTGAACTGTGAGGAGGATGCTAGGATATTTTTGCAATGGCCTGTTACTGCCGAGCGGTTGGAGGGTATGGATCAGTACGGTCTTCAATGCCTGGCCACAGCTATCGGTCATGCGGTTACTAGCAGCATGACCAAGGATAACTTGATAACGTGTGTACTGGGCAGGGTGACTGGTGAGCGAGATGGGTTGAGTGCTCAGAGCCCTTCGGCCATGCTTCCCCTACACTCGACTCCCAGCCATCCCAGTGGTTTGCCGACCCCGGGTACCCTTCCACAGGTGGGTGGTGACTGGCAGGGTGGGTTGCCCCTGGGGGGACCACCGGTAATTTCAAACATTGTAGCACCTTCACCTCCTCAAGGGTTATCTCCAGAATTATTGCTTCAGCTCGAATTAGCTAAGATCGAAGAGAGAAAGGCTATCAGGGCAGGTGAGCAGCAAATAGAATTAGCCAAGATAGAAGAGAGAAAAACTATCAGTCAGTAGTCTCAGCACATAGAGCTAGCAAAAATCCAAGCGGATTTAGAGTCGACTAGGTACTGTGCCGACATGGACGTAGAGAAGTCGCGAGTAGAGGCAACGGGACAGCGACTTGGGGCTGGTAACCGTGTTCATGAGCAGTCTCTCTCGCACTTATTGAAACTGGTTCCGGTGTTTGATGAGAGTGGTGTAACAGAATTTTTCACACTCTTTGAGAAGAAGTGCCAGGAACACCAGTGGCCAGAGAATAAATGGGCAGCACTTGTATCCTCTAGATTAATAGGCAAGGGTCTTAAAGCCTACGATGCGTTACCTTTGGAGTTATGTATTGTGTACGAGGATCTCAAGGAGGCTGTCCTGAGGGCTTACAAACTGCAACCAGAAACGTACCGTTTGAAGTTCCGGGGTGTAACTAAGGGAAGAGATAGCACCTTTTTGGAACACGCCCAGGACTTGTCCGATGCTATGGGGAACTGGCTCCGATCTGAGAAGGTCACAACATTTGATGAAATTAAGCAGTTAATGATGTTGGAGCAGTTCTTTAAGAGCACGGGCGGTGATCTAACTTTGAACTTAAAGGAGTAAAACCCAAGAACTCTAGTCGAAGCAGCAGAAATGGCTGATCGACGGCTGTCGTTGATTCGGGGTTGCGGGTCCTCACAGAAGTACGATGTAAGTGCTAAGGACCGTTATCCTCCCCCTCCCCGTAACAATGACACATTTAAACAGAAGAGCCATGAAACTAAAACTGAATCCAAACCTTACACCACACCGTATGTGAAAAGTCAGGGGCCTTTTACATCACAGTATAAGCCGAAACCGAAATTTATGTGTTTTAGTTGCCACCAGGAGGGTCATAAGGCAATTGAGTGCCCTAGTCGACCTCCTCCGGCAGCCGTGTCTTTTGCTCACGGCATTGGAGTGTTCAAGAGGACATCGGAGTTTGTTAGAGGCATTTCTTCGAGGTAAATACACTGCCAGTGCAGAAGGATCCGGAAGGCTTATTCCCTGTCCGTGATGCCTTTAGTGACCACAGGGGACTCGGTTGTGTGGAGTGGGGGGGTAGAAGACATGAGGTGAGAATTTTGCGTGACACTGGGGCATCGCAAACACTGTTGAGAAATTTCACTGGTAAACCTGTCAATACGGCGCGGGTGGTTGTGGTTCAGGGAGTTAATGCGACAAGGTCATACCCGCTTGTAAGAATGAAGGTGGAAGTTGATGGTGTGACTCGTGACCTGGATGTAGGAATTGTGGAGAAGTTACCTGTTGGGGGCGTCGACCTCCTTCTCGGCAACGACTTTGCGGGACCTACTTCTGAGGCTCCACCCTTGGTCATTGCCGAGAAGCCGGCCGACGTGAGTAGGGAGGAGCAGGAGTGGGTTGAGAAGTGTCCGGTGCAGCCTATGGCGTGTGTTGTCACCGGAGATCCTGCATCCAGGGAGTCACATTCTGGTCAACAATCTTTAGATCAGCGGAGGAAGGGTACCGAGAAGGGGTTGAAAGTTGATGCGGTTGAGAGTTTAGTATCAACGGACCTTCTCGGGGACTCATTATTAGGACCACATTTCGAGTCTGGAGAAGACCCAGTAACTGTTCCTGAAGGGGCAGAGGATGGGCTTAAAAAGACGAAAGAGTTGAAGGAGGACAGTGATGCACAGTCGGGAGATGTAGCAACCAGGTACCCTGACGCGTACCCTATGAGAAATGGGTCGGTGAAGACGGTGGTCCGAAGCTTGCTAGTGTATTTTTCCCGGTATGGTTACCCGCAGGGGCTTCAGTCAGTCCAGGGACCCAACTTCACTTCTAGCCTCTTTGTCCAAGCAATGCCGCAGCATGGGATTGTTGGGGTTGTGTCATCAGCGTATCATCCGGAGAGCCAGGCTGTGTTAGAGCGATGGCACTCAGCCTTGAAATCTGTGCTTCGTTGTTGTTGCTTTGAGAGTGGGAGGGATTGGGATCTTGGCCTTGCTGTGTGGGAGGTACCTGGGGAGAGTTTGGGATTCAGCCCTAATGAGCTCGTCTTTGGACACCGTGTCAGAGGGCCTCTCCATATGGTTGAAGAAGTATGGGAGGGTGCAGAAAAACCTTGTTCTATGCTCAAGTGTGTCCTCGACAGTCGAGAACGGATGTTGCGCAGTCTGGAGTTGGCTGGCCGTAATTTGACTAGCTCTCAGGCCCTCAGGAAGGACAGGTACGACCTCAAGGTTGAACTCAGGGAGTTTCATGTGGGTCAGGAGGTGTTGATTCTACTGCCCCTTGTAGGTCACCGCTTATCCGCGAAGTATGCTGGTCCTTATAGGGTGGTGGAGGAGCTATCAGACCTGGATTACTTGGTAGCCACTCCAGACAGACGGAAGCGCAATCAGTTATGTCATGTTAATCCCATGAAGGAGTATGGGAGGCACCCCCCTGAGCCTCTCACTGTCCCTGTGATGACGTTTAGCAGTCAAGGTGGAGAAGGAGAACGGGACAGTCAAGCTCAGGTGGAGGATAACTGGAAGGATAAGAAGTTCAAATGGGCGCCTGAGTGTGAGAAGGTGTTTAGAGAAGTAAACCACCTGTTGTGCACTCACCCGATCCTCAGGGCCCCTGACTTTAGCCTACCTTTCCAACTAGCAACGGAGGCTAGTGGTGTGGGGGCTGGTGCCGTCCTTGTGGAAAAGGACGATGATGGGCTGGAGCATCCTGTTAGTTTCTGCTCGGAGAAGTACAATTCGGCCCAGTGGAGCTGCTCTGTTGTCGAGGAGGAGCTGCTGGCGGTTGTGCTTGCGCTGGGGCATTTCGAGGTCTATGTTCCAGCCTATGGTCCGGTCGTTGTAGTTTACCCAGATCATCAGCCTCTCAAGTTCTTGGACCAGTTTCACAATCGGAATATGAGGCTGACCAGGTGGTCACTAAGGTTATTGGTATATAACCTGGACATACGCCATATTGCCGGTTGTGACAACGTGGTTGCAGATGGTCGTTCAAGGGTATATGATCCTGGGTAGATTGACACACGGGTAGCCTCCTGCTTTAGTTTGAATAGTATTTTGCGCTTGGTGCTTGTTGGCTCATGGTTGTAGCCCAGCGTATTGGGTCGTAAAGCAGGAGTTGAGCGTTTGGTATAGAAGAAAAAACTAGGCTTGCCCCTATAGTGCAGCCGAAATAAACAAATTATAAACATAAAAATCAAATAAAAACTCTTTCTTTGATAGTTGATTTTTTTGAGTATGTTATAGCAGTAATTCTGAGTTGCACTCCTCTCAGAATGCTGGGCTAGAGAAGCTCGCTCTTGAGGAGCATAACTACATATAATTTAACCTATTGTGTTGGGGAGGGTTATAATTTTGAAAAATGTTTTGTCGAAGAACTGTGCCAGATATTTTACTGCCGCTGGGTGATGGGAAGTGGAGATATAGCATGGGTTCTAACCATCAGATTTTTGTGAGCCTAGGGGCCTCTGAGAAAAATATTGGGGGGGGGTGTGACGTTAACCACTCCGTTAGAACCGCATGGCTTGTCCTACAGTGACTAGCTAGGATCGCCAGGGCAGTGGATGGGGCTACAGTTTATGTATTAGAGTGTGCTTTATTTCATATGAAAGCTTGTGTCAAGGGCAGTCCAGAAAGGCTCTTTGTTTTCACCCATGTCAAGGCTTTATATATTTAATTGTAAAGTATATGTTTTATCATTAACTAGTAATGATGGGATCTGGGAGAGAGAGAGAGAGTAGAACAGAGTGAGAGGGAGCGCGCAGTGTTTTTGTCCTGCTCGATGACGTCACGGCTGGCTGCCTCGTGGGGGTTGGTGGAGAGAGGTCCTTACCATGCTGCTAGCTCCCTTGCTAGTGGCTAGAGGACTTGTAACCGCTTTTTTCCCACACGCCTCGAGCTAGTGCGAGTATTATACAGTTCCTCGCCTCTCTCCCTCAGATCTGGTTTCTAGAACACATCCATCTTTTTCCCTTGCTATCTGTCTTCCGCTCCGCACCTGAGAATCTTTTCCTCTGCCTACCTCTCTCTTTTTCATATCTTTCACCACCTTTTTATTAATATTATACCCGCTCTGGTTAACTATGCAAAATCAGCTTCATGCTGGCCAGTTGTATTGTGCGTTAAGGTCTGATATAACCCATGTATATTAGTTGTTAAGATAAGTGGATCACGAAGCATTGGTTGGCTTTCATATTGCCGCTTCCTATAATTATTAGTGTTCTGCTGGATTAGATAATGCTAGACTAGGAGTCTGATATTATAAGGTATTGTTACCTATGAGTGCTGGCTTTAGGAAAAAGCTGCACGACATACCTGAGAACTGGAGTTGATTGAGTAAATTCTAGTCTGTGTGCCATTGAGAGTAGAGCATGCACGAATGAGGGCTTTTTGCCTATACCATTCTGCACTGTTCTAAGCTCGTTGTTTGTCTTTGAGGTACGCCAGGAGAATGCTTAACCCCTTCAGACTCATATGACGCAGAGGTTGCCAGATTAGCAATAAGAAATAGAGTTCTCTCACTCTTATAATTACTTCTCCAAAATTAGTTTTCTGCCCACAGCTAACTCAAAGACAACTGCAGAGGTTGAAGTAACTAAACTAAAGCTTTCTAAATACCCCTGATTGTAACAAAGGCTTTAAAGTATCCCTAATAGGCTCAAAATCGCGTCATATTTCGGAGAGGGTTAATACTTCGGTATTAAGGTTTCTCAAGAGAGCTACCCTTCCCTATAACGTAATATTTGACGCACAGACTTGAGATTTGCACTAGGCTATGCGGAATGCCATGCGCACCAGTATCTCGTATCATTGACACTAGCTAGACTTTATCAGTCACAGTAGACATTAAGTATATTAAACCAATTACTCTTTTTATGCATACCCATTTATTATTAGACAAGCATTTCGCAGCCTAGTTTGATGTATGGAGACACAAACGACTTAGGCTCTTTTTGTTGATAGGAATACTGCATTGTCGTGGCGATTATTATTGTTGTAGTGTTTAGGATATTCTTGGCTCCGACGGCATTATATATTCTGCCTTTTTGTGTGCATAGCCTGCACGAGCATTGTTCCGCTGCCTGCCTTTTTGGGTTCCATTTCCGATACGAGCATCTTTATAGCATCTAACATTTAAAGAAGATTCCTTGTTAGTGTTGAAGGACTTTAGTGCACTTTCTTTCATGCAGGAGTGCCTGACATTTATTGATTAAAGTAACGTAAGCTGTAACTTCTCTTACCACCTTACTTTGCATACCATAACCAAGCACCTTCGGTTATAGGTAGTAATAGGCTGTTTTCACATAACATTAAGCCTAGAGTAGACGCACATTTATTGAGAGTTTGATAGCCTATTATTGCATATAGAACTCTGTGGAGTATTTGTGTTCTTTGTTCACTGGGAATATACATCAGAGGTTGGATCTAGCGCTTTCCATTGTAGCATTTATGCCATTACTAGTCCAATGAATAAGAGCCCTGATATATTTAAACCTCAGTCGTAACATAAGAAGCACAGTATAATTATATATTATCATAATGCAACATTATAATGGAGCACACCATAATGACAACCATTTTAAGAATACAACCACAACATTTACACAGGTTAAAAAACAAGCGAAAGAGCCCAACCCAACTGATAAAAGAATCACTTTCCAACAATAGCCTATTCTTAAACTTCACGGCCCCACATGTTTCCATAACTACCGTCTTTTCATCACAGTGTTATAGCGACACCGGACCTAAAAACCTGGAGACACCACGTCCCCCATCACCTATGCCGTCCAATCCTCCCCACAAACACTCCATTAAGGTCGGGTCCTCACCTTGCCCCGTCCCTCACTACTCGGAGTTGAGGGAAAACTATGGCAAGAAGAGGAGGGTGCCGGCCTAGAGGGGAGATAAATTATATGAAGTAACAAATGGCCAAGCATACTATTTCAATAATAACACAAACATTATAAAAACTCTCCTCCTCAGCGAAACAGTAATATCCTCTAACAATACAGGTATAATATTGAACAGTGGCCATATTTGGCGAGATTGCCATGTAATCATATCTAAGTAAACATATTTACTGTCATTATTCAGCACATTGGCTTAACTATGTAAATATATCGAAAATATTCCAGATTTCCACCAGAATATTGCTGCAAAGCATTCAAACGTTAGGCATGTTGATTGATTATAGTGCTGGTATTGACCAGACGCAGAAGGTGTTCTATGAAGGAACATGTAAAGGGAATATCCTTAAGTGGAGCACCAAGGGGGCTCCCAATTATTTTACAGAAGAGGAAAGATCGGCCTCATGGCATGGGAAGGAGGGGGATCCTAAACCTAAGGCTTTGCTCGTCTTGTACGCTAAATGGCAGTAGCATAGGTTTTGCATCACCGACCTATTTACGAACGATCCTATGCCTTCCAATTGCGGCCGAAATATATATTGATCCTTTCTATATTTGAGAACAATGTTCACTGGAATCAGGCATTAGACGATTTTACACAATTATTAAGAATGTGTTGGAGTTGAAAGGGGTTTGTTTCCTATTAGTTTCAAAAGACCCGCTTATGCTGCATACAATCGTCGAATCATAACCAGAATACAAAGAAGAAGATAACTGGTCATAATCCAGAAAGGGTTAAGGGGAGATTTGTATGTATATATTCATATGTTTTTTTATTTGGTATAACAGTGTTGGTGGTGTAATGGTTGAGATGTTTATGGTCTTGGTGTGGTGTCAGAGTTCGAATCCCGGGAAGATCATATATTGTAATTTATGTATTCAAGTACATTGGGGTTTGTAATGGAGGATTATTCTTAAGAACGGGGTGTTCCTTGATATTCTAAAGTCCCTCCCAAAACTTCTGCACGCTATACAAATTATTATTATTATTATATGAGATGCCGAAGTCTCCAACCAGGGTGCAGAAACACCATCAAGATGAATCCACACAAAACACCCGGAGGCACTGGAGAGAGACTACGGTAACTTAGGAAAAAATTAAAACATATACTGTATACTGTATATATACATATACATATATTAAACACAGATAACATATTATGCAGTGGAGGATATCAAGTATAAATATAATACAATAAAATAGAATAAAATAAGTTTAAAAATTAGAATTAATGCTGCAAATAAGCATTAACTCTAGACTTAAAAATGGAGATATGAGCTGAATTGACTAGCTCATTTGGCAACTTATTCCACAAGTCAACCATGGCCGGCACAAAACACCGTGAAAACTGTGTAGTAGACAAATTAACACGGCTCATGGCAAGATCATTAAGATTGCTTATGAATCTAGTTGCACGAGTCCCCTGGACATAGGGCCCAGGCAGAACCCCATGTAAGGGATGCTGAGGGTTGTTAACAACTTTAAATAAAAGACTAAGGGCACCAACTTTACGTCGATGACACAGATCAAGAGACAAATGAGGTAGAATAAAACTGATGGAATTTAGTGACCTGTCAAGCAACTTGAGATGGCAGTCAGCTGCTGACAACCAGACAGGTGAGCAGTACTCGAAATGTGGCAAAATAAAAGCATAAAAAGACTTGATAACTGTGGCGTCACAAGCAAATGTTTTATAAACCTTGCGAAGCAGACCAATTTTTTGGGAAATGGAAGAGGAGAAAGAACGAATATGCTTTTCAAAAGTAAGTTTGGGATCAAGATTAACTCCTAACAAACGCAGAGTATCCACATTCTCAATTTGCTCGCCAGAAACTTGTAGATAAGGATGGGGAGGATCCAAGGTACGAGATCTCCTGATGATAATGGAGTGTGTTTTACTAGCATTAAGTTTCATGCCCCAAAGTCCCCTCCATGATGTAATTTTGGCTAAATCCCTATTCAGAGCAGTAGCAATTACGTGTCGATCTATTGGTGATGGAATTGATGCATATAAAGATGTGTCATCAGCATAGGAGATTAATTTATTTTCAAGCTCGGAACACAGGTCAGCAGTAAAAATAATAAAAAGCAAAGGCCCAAGGACACTGCCTTGTGGAACACCAGAAAAACAGTAACAGAAGGGGAATGACACCCATCAATGACCACAGACTGAGATCTTTTCGTCAAAAAATCTTCAAAGATCCTTAAAAAATTGCCACCAATACCGATGAGCTGTAACTTATACAGAAGTGCTTTATGGTTGACTAAATCAAAAGCAGAACTAAAGTCCATGACATAACCATGACACGAGACTCATGTCCCTGGTCCAATGAAGATTGCAAGTCATGGGTGAGTGTCAGAAGCGCATCACATGTACCCAGTCCCTTACGAAAACCAAACTGTGAGTTTGGTATCAAATTATGACTATTACAATAAGAGGAAAGGCGTCTGGACAAAAGCCTCTCATAGAGCTTGGATAGGATAGGTGTAATGGAGATAGGGCGATAGTCATTAGGAGATGATGAGGCAGTATTTCCCTTTGGAATAGGAGTGATAGCCTTATGCCAGC
Source organism: Paralithodes platypus (assembly GCA_032716605.1). NCBI lineage: Eukaryota > Metazoa > Arthropoda > Malacostraca > Decapoda > Lithodidae > Paralithodes > Paralithodes platypus. The sequence continues at coordinate 3,104,775 of CM064549.1, forward strand.
AAAGAGGAAAGCTACCTGATTTCAAAAGCAACCTAAACACCACGGCCAATTTAAGTGCCAAGACCACTGCAACCTTTTTAAAAAAGAGAGGGAAAAACCCATCCGGGTCTGTGCCACCATAGGTATCAAGATCCAGTAAGTACCTTTTCAGTTCAGCTGATTTGAATGCCATTGAATTGAGGTTGGGTCTAGGGAAACATGTCAATGGCAAAGACAATTCCTGATTACTCTGCTTATTATAAAAATATTAGATAGAATATTGGCCTTCGATAATGGATCAAAAGAGATGGAGACATCAGAATCACAAAGAGGAGGCATGGAGGAATCTATTCCAAATAAAGAGGATTTCAAAGCAGACCACCATTTACAAATGGTGAGAGTAAGTTATGTTGTGTGGTGGTAGTGGTGAGAGTAAGTTGTGTTTTGTGATGGTGGTGGTGGTGGTGGTGAGAGTAAGTTATGTTGTGTTGTTGTGGTGGTAAGAGTAAGTTGTGTTGTGCGTTGGAGGTGGTGGTGAGAATAAGTTGTGTTGTGTTGTGTGGTGGTGCGGGTACTTTGTGTTGTGTGGTGGTGGTGGTGCTGGTAAGTGTAAGTTGTGTTGTGTTGTGTGGTGGTGGTGGTGAGAGTAAAGTGTGTTGTGTGGTGGTGGTGAGAGTAAGGTATGTGGAGTGGTGGTGGTGGTGAGAGTATGTTGTATTGTGTGGTGGTGGTGGTGATAGTATGTTATGTTGTGTAGTGCTGGTGGTGGTGAGAGTAAGTTGTGTTGTGTGGTGATGGTGGTGAGAGTAAGTTATTTTGTGTCGTGGTAGTGGTGGTGGTGGTGAGAGTAAGTTGTGTTGTGTGGTGGTGGTGAGGGTAATTTATGTTGTGTGGTGGCGATGGTGGTGGTGGTGAGAGTAAGTTGTGTGGTGGTGGTGGTGGTGACGTGAGTAAGCTGTGTTGCGTGGTGTTGATGGTGGTGAGAGTAAGTTGTGGTGGTGGTGGTGAGAGTAAGTTATGTTGTGTGGTGGTGGTGGTGTCGTAGGTGGTGAGAGTAAGTTGTGTTGTGTGGTGGTGGTGGTGAAAGTAAGTTGTGTTGTGTGGTAGCAGTGGTGGTGGTGGTGGTGGTGGTGAGAGTAAGTTGTGTTGTGTGGTGGTGGTGGTGGTGAGAGTATGTTGTGTTGTGTTGTGTGGTGGTGGTGAGAGTAAGTTGTGTTGTGTGGTGGTGGTGGTGAGAGTAAGTTGTGTTGGGTGGTGGTGGTGAGAGTAAGTTGTGTTGTGTGTTTGTGTTGATGGTAGAGTAAGTTGTGTTACGACCGGCACTACGAAATAAACAAGGGCACTTAATATTGGACTAGAGGATAGGCTATATCTGCAACAACGGTACGCTAATTCCAAACCCTCGAACTATTTAAGCCGGTGAACAAAACACTTAAACCCTCCAGAGTTAATCTACTGGATAACGGGGTATCAATTAACTGGGTTTGGTGCACTTCTACGAAGGCTTTCCGGTGACAGCAAAGCCTACTCACAACAGGAGTACTTTACGTTAATAAAATGCTCTCAAGTAATAACAATGCTTAAATAAACTATAACAAGATTTAATAAAGGAGTATATGCTTATGTTAACTTTAGTGTGAGTCTGAACTCAACACTAAACACTTCAATGCTCTATGAAAACACTGGAAGTCTAGTCCTACAGCAAACAGATATGGAATCTTCTGAAAACGTCTGATGCTCTAAGATGCTCGTCGAATATAGAACAGAAATAATGCAGGGGCAGGACACCAAAGCGTGTATCTTAAATACACCAACAAGTAGGATACATATATATAAAACAAGGGAGTGCAACAACTCTGTGACAGCACTAATAACAGCCACTTAAAAACGGTACTTCCTTAGCCAACGTAACAGCCAAACTGGGTTGTGCACTATTCATCAACCTAGGCTAAAATAAGGCGTGAATAATTCCTAAAGCATACGCAGTTAAAGTTAATAAACACAATGCTGTCTTTCTCACTAATAAAGTCTAGCAGTGGCATAAAAGGTACAAGGAACCTAGGCAGAGCGCAAGCATGCTCGTAGCCTACTGTCTCCCCTTGAATAGATTTCCCTTATGTTACGTTAAGTGACTAGGAGGCTCTCTTGGTAAGTCCAGATCTCAAGTATCTGGTCTTACCCTGGCGCTCCACAAAGGTCAACAAAATGAGGTAGCAAGCATACGAGCAAGAGTAGGCAAAAGCCCTTCGCTTGTATGCTGCTACACTCGCAAAGGAAAAATATGCACAAGGGTTACAGGCTACCTAGCTCAGTCGAAGTCGTACAGGCTCTGACTTGCCACATACATAACTCAGATAATGACCAATGATACCCTCCACTGTCTAGCATTAAATAGTAGGAAACAACAACTCAATAATTAGAAGCACCCAAAACTATGATACCATGTGACTATGACTCTAATAATCCCTAAAGCTAGTGCAAAACATATATGTGAGAACTGGTGCTGGTAATACGACTGGCCGACTATGGAAGTCGTATGCAGAACCAGAAGGGATAAGTAATTGAATAAAGACAAGAAGTATGGAAAAGAAGACGTTCAGAGAGAGAAACAGTAGTAAGGAGGGTTAGATTGGGGACAGATTGCAAGGGACGTCTAGGACCAAGCACAACATACCAATCTCTGAAGAGACACGCGGGAAGGAAGCCCGCACCAACTTACTAAGCCAGCGGCCTCCAATCACAGACGACTACGTCATGAAGAGCAGGCGTCATATAACGCGTCAGGCCCGCCGGCCAATCATGAGCGGGTGGCACAGCCCACGCGAGGAATGCACACGTACATACACACTACCACCTCGCTGCTCCTTCTCGCTCTCTCTCCTTGCAATTCACTCTACATATTTTATACTCTATCAATGATATAAAATACTTCCAAGTGTCACAGACAAGAATAAAGACCACCACTGATCTGTCTGTGACAACATGAACACTAAGAAAGAAAGAACATCGTTCTACGATTATTATAGCCCATTTCACTGCCCTGGCCCTGGCGAGCGCTAGCGAGTACGAGTAAATTCTGGCAAGCTGGCCAGCGTAACAGTTGTGTGGTGGTGGTAGTGGTGATAGTATGTTGTGTTGTGTGGTGGTGATGGTGGTAAGAGTAAGTTGTCATGTGTGGTGGTGGTGGTGGTGGTGAGAGTAGGTTGTGTTGTGTTTTGTGGTGGTGTAGGTGGTGAGAGTAAGTTATGTTATGCGGTGGTGGTGGTGGTGAAAGTATGTTGTGTTGTGTGGTGATGGTGGTGAGAGTAAGTTATGTTGTGTGGTAGTGGTGAGAGTAAGTTGTGTTGTGTGGTGGTGGTGGTGAGAGTAAGTTGTGTTGTTTGGTGGTAGTGATGGTGGTGCGAGGATGTAGTGTTGGTGGTGGTGGTGAGAGTAAATTGTGTTGTGTGGTGGTGGTGGTGAGAATAAGTTGTGGTGGTGGTGGTGAGAGTAAGTTGTGTTGGGTGGTGGTGGTGAATGTCAGTTGTGATGTGTGGTGGTGGTGGTGAGAGTAAGCTGTGTTGTGTTTTGTGGTGGTGGTGGTGATAGTAAGTTGTGGTTGTGGTGGTGATAGTAAGTTGTGTTGTGTTGTGTGGTGGTGGGAGTAAGTTGGGTTGTGTGGTGGTGGTGGTGTGAGAAAGTTGTGTTGTGTGGTGGTGGTGGTGGTAAGAGTAAGTTGTGTTGTGGTGGTGAGAGTAAATTGTGTTGTGTTGTTTGGTGGTGGTAGGAAGTTGGGTTGTGTGGTGGTGGTGGTGTGAGTAAGTTGTGTTGTGTGGTGGTGGTAAGAGTAAGTTGTGTTGTGGTGGTGAGAGTAAATTGTGTTGTGTTGTTTGGTGGTGGGAGGAAGTTGGGTTGTGTGGTGGTGGTGGTGAGAGTAAGTTGTGTTGTGTGGTGGTGGTGGTAAGAGTAAGTTATGTTGTGTGGTGGTGGTGATGAGAGTAAGTTGTGTTATGCGGTGGTGGTGATAGTAAGTTGTGTTGTGTGGTGCTGATGGTGAGAGTAAGTTGTGTTGGGTGGTGGTGGTGGTGAGAGTAAGTTGTATTGGGTGGTGGTTGTGGTGGTGGTAAAAATAAATTGCGTTGTGTGGTGGCGGTGAGAGTAAGTTGTGTTGTGTGGTGGTGGTTGTGGTGAGAGAACGTTGTGTTGTGTGGTGGTCGTGGTGAGAGTAAGTTGTGTTGTGTTGTGTGGTGGTGGTGAGAGTAAGTTGTTGTTGTTGTTGTTGTTGTTCCTCAAGCTGCCTGGCCGAACAGCCCCAAGGCCCCGAATAAGGCCAAGGCCATAATCGAGCGCCCCCAAAGAACCCTCCCTGACGACCACAATAAAGCCTGGGTGACCGAAGCCACTCCATGGCGGGGAGCTGTTAGTTATGTTGTGTGGTGGTAGTGGTGGTGGTGAGAGTAATTTGTGTTGTGTGGTGGTGGTGGTGGTGAGAGCAAGTTGTGTTGTGTTGTGTGGTGGTGGTGGTGGTAAGAGTAAGTTGTGTTGTTTGGTGATGGTGGTGAGAGTAAGTTGTTGTTGTTGTTGTTGTTCCCTAAGCTGCCTGGCCGAACAGCCCCGAGTCCCTGAGAAAGGCCATGGCCACGATCGGGCTTTCCCACAGAGCTCTCATTGAGTGTAGATTGTGTTGTTGGCGTAAGTGGTTGTGTGAAATGCAGTCTTCTATGATGTGTTTAATGGTATGGGGTGCTGTGTTACATCCCGGGCAGGCGTCGACAATGGAGTCATCCAGTCTCTTCTGATAGCTCAGGAGAGCTGGATGGTGTCCGCATCTCAGCCTGGCCAGGTGGACTCTGTCCTCGCGAGGAAGGGAGGATTCGGAAGGATGGATTTCGGGAGGTCCTGCATGCAGCTGCGTGTTGTCTGTGAGTGAGTGGATGGATTGGTGAGAGATATGAGTATGGATGTGCTTCTGGAAGTTGGTTCGGGGTGGGCAGGGAGGGAGAGAGGACAATAATTGTGTGTGATACCGTGTGCTGGGTGTTGTTTTGATATTTCTTGGTGTCTGTGGGTGTGTTGCCATGTAGTTTAGTGGGTGGTCTTGGTTCGTGGAGGCTGCTGCCAGGAATTGAGTGCCTCTCATGTCCAAATGGTCTTTGACTTTGAGGATTTTGGTTTCTTGATGTAGGTGATCTGAATGTGAAGTAGCTGTGCAGCCTGTAATGATCTTCAGGGCTTTGTTTTGAATAGTCTGTAAGGTCTTATGATGTGTTTCAGCTAGGTTAGAAGCCCAGGCTGGGCTTGCGTATTCCATCACTGATCTTATGTATTGTTTATATACTGTGGTGGTAGTTTCTTTGTTGTGTCCACATTTTGTGTGAGCAAGTGACCTGAGGGCGTTAAGTCTGGGTGTCAGTTTCTTTTTAATGTTTGTGGTGTGCTGTTTGAATGTCATATGAGTATCATATGTTACTCCTAGGATTTTGGGTGTGTGTATGTGTTAGGGGTGTGTTGTTTATGGTGAGTTGAGGGATGTATTCGTGTTCTCCTGTCCAACTTGTGAGCAGGGTTGCGGTGGATTTGGCTGGGGCTAGATTAAGTCTGTTTGTAGTGCACTAACCATGTAGTGTGTTGAAATAGGGTTGAAGGAGATCTGAGAGTAATTTGTGCTGTTTGGTGGTGGTGGTGGTGGTGAGAGTAAGTTGTGTTGTGTGGTGGTGGTGGTGAGAGTAAGTTGTGTTGTGTGGTGGTGGTGGTGGTGAGAGTAAGTTGTGTTGTGTGGTGGTGGAGTGATAGTAAGTTATGAAGTGTATATACAAACTAAAAATATGTATCAGTGGTGACAGTAAATTGTGTACTTTGGTTTATCTATGGTGGTGTGTATGTCTTGTTACGACCTGGCACTCGGGTACACAAGGGCTCTCAATCAGGACTCGAGTACGGCTCGCTGCCACAACGGAAACACACGATCCCAACCCCTGAGTACTGCCAGCCGAACAAAAAACACCAATACCCTCCAGAGTTCAATCTGCTATAACGGGGTATACAAGAACTCGGTACTAGTGTTCAACAACAGACTAATAAAGAGACAGGAATTATCTAGTCTGGTCAACAATCAAACAAAGAAGTAAGAAACAACAACACCAAAGAATAGTGTTGGCCGAAGCCGAAGTAATCCACCCTTGACTAAGAACTTAAGAAGTCCTCCACCCTCTACTTCGGATCGGCACTATTACGTTACGTTAATTAATAGTCCTTAAGCATCGAGCAAGGAATCTTCTGAAAAAAGTTAGATGCTTCTCGGATGCTCGTAAGAAGTACGTATCGGATTTTGAACAGTAATTCAATAAGCAAAAACACTGGCAATTAAATACTATTAAAGGTTTAAATTGGCATAAGAATAATTAAAAGAATATGCAATAGTAAATGGCAAACATTAAAAAGAAGTACTCCGCAAATGCAACGGCAATAGCCTACTCGGATTGTGCTCGTGGGCCACTAATCACTAAAGTAGCCAAGCTTGCAACACATAAAATCAATAGTGCATAAACAATATCATACATAAGGAAAGCTTCAATACTATTCTGTATCTACTAATCGAGTAAAGTCTAGCTGGGGTACTGTGGGCAAAAGGTAGCAGTGACTGAGCAAAAACGGCTCGTAGCCTAGCGAAGTCCTCACAACTGTTTAAAGTATTACGTTAAAACTAACAAGTGCACTTTGAGAAATCCAGATCCCTTGTATCTGGTTTTCTCCGGCTCCTTGACAAAGTAAAAACAAACTGTTAATAAAATACAGGGTGGTTAGGCTCTTGCCCTCACGCACTGTAAATTATTAACTCAACACAGTCAGCCGCGAAGACAACCTAGGCTTCACTGAACCGAAACGAGTATGCAGGTTTATCGCTTAACCACTGCATCAAACAACAACTCGTAACACAGAAAAGCCTTACCCCAGTCTAGCATTACCTAGACTAGCAGAAAACAGGAATAATAATAATAACACACAGGGAAATGCATATACAAGTGCAACAAACATAAATCAATCCTATTCTAAGTTAACCCTTCCAAAATAGGCTATCTAATAGGCAAGTATCTCTGAGAACTCAAGCGATAATACGTTGGCTGACTAGCTCTGCACCAACGGGACCATGGAAGTTAAAAAGGGTAGGGAAAAGAGGAGATAAGAATGTAAGGTAGTAGAGAAAGTTCACATCAGTCAGAAGAATATATATAGTTAGCAAGGGAAATGAGAAGTCGCTCTGCCTAATGAGTTCTGATGAAAAAATGGCTAGACTTCCCATTTTATACCCGGCCCTCTAGTGAGCCCAACGTGAACTACTAAGGACCGCCCACTGACAATCATTACGTAATTTCTCTCTCTCCTCTGGGATAGACAAAGCCTCCCCTAGCACTGAGGGGAGGGGGGAGTGCTAGTGAGTTAGGCCCACCTCCCGCATGGCGCACCCACTGACCCCCAACGGTGGCTGTCTCTCTTCCCATCATTACAAATAAGTTTTACACACAATACTTATAACTAATGATATAAAATAGAACTCGTTGACTCAGATGAAAACAAAATACATATTCATAATACTTATTAGTACAACGGCTCACATGAACTAAGTTAGGAAACTCTACATAGACTACAGCCAAAGTTCCTGCCCTGACGATCCTAGCGAGAGTGGGGCATGACTAGGCGTTCTGTACAGCATGCTCACACTGGACATGCGTCACACCTCCCCCAAGATTTTACTTGCTCAACCCTGAGCTAAAATCTGACAAACACAGAACCCCATCAAGCCCCTCACACCCAGCGACCGCATGGCACTAAAACACAGCTGAGTTTATCACCAAAACACATCTTATTATTTAAAAAAAAATCACCTTTTTTAACTCCTCCCTACAATAGCAAAAAGACACAATATCATGCTCTCAGAGCGAGCTTACAGCAGCTCAGCCGTTTGATAGTTCGTGGACTACTCAAACTCTATAGGCTATGACAAACTTATACGATTACCTATATCAAAAGAAAGAGTTTTTATATGATTTTTATATTTTAATATGTTTTTTCCGGCTGCACTATAAGGGCAGCCTATTTTCCTCCACTCAAACCCACACACCTGTGATAGCCTACGACTGATCATCCACCCTTGATAAACAATCCGCGATCACATTGTCACATCCAGCAATATGACGGATGTCCAGGTTATACTCCTGCAACATCAAAGACCACCTGGTCAGTCTCATATTGCGATTGTGAAATTGATTCAGGAATCTCAAAGGGTGATGATCAGTGTAGATAACCACGACTGGGCCATAGGCTCGAAGTGCCTGAGCGACAGCACAATCGCCAGTAATTCCTTTTCTATTGTAGAATAGTTCTTTTGTGCAACATTGAACTTCTTAGAAAAGAAACTTACTGGGTGTTCCACACCTTCATTGTCTGTCTGTAGCAAGACGGCACCAGCCCCTACACCACTAGCATCTGTTGCCAGCTGAAAAGGCCTGTTAAAGTCTGGGGCCCTGAGTATCGGGTGAGTACATAGCAAATGTTTCACCAAAGTGAAAGCCTTTTCACACTCAGGTGCCCACAAAAACTTTTTGTCTTTAGATAACAAATCTGTGAGAGGTGCCAACACCGTTGAGTAACCTTTTATGAAGCGTCTGTAGTAGCCTATCATACCCAAGAATCTCATAATCTGCTTCTTGGTTGTTGGGCGTGGAAATTTATTGATCGCCTGTACCTTGTTCTGAGGAGGGCACACCTGTCCCCTTCCCACTACAAACCCAAGGTACCGCACAGTGGCTTTTACGAAGTCACACTTTGCCAAATTTACTACCAGACCTGCTTCACTAAGTTTCCGGAACAAGGTCTCAAGGTGCTCACAATGGCTCTCAAAGTCGTCATCATAAATGATTACATCGTCCAAATATACGGTGCAATTTGGAATGTCCTTTACAATTTCATTCATCAGGCTCTGAAACGTTGCTGGTGCATTCTTAAGTCCGTAAGGCATAACATTGCACCGGTAGGTACTCCCGTCCACAACAAAACCACATACCTATTTAGCACGCTCGGACAAAGGTACTTGCCAGTAACCTTTTACTAAATCTACTTTAGACAAAAAACGAGCATTACCAATTTTGTCAACACTATCATCAACCCGAGGAAGAGGATATGGGTTAGTTGGAGTCAAACCGTTTAACCTACGGAAATCAATACAAAAGCGTACCTTGCCATCTGGCTTAGGCTGCAGTGTTACGGGGGAAGTCCACTTAACTGTGCCTTTCTCTATCAACCCTCTATCGAGCATATACTCCAACTCATCCCTCAGAGCTGGTAGTTTTATGGGGGGCACACAGTACGGGATTGACTTAAAGGGTAGATGGTCCCCCACGTCACCATCATGCATAGCCTGAGTAGTGAGGCCTGGGTGTTCAGCAAATACAGTGGGGTATGAACCGAACAACTGACGGATAGCATCAAACTGCGGCTCAGGCAAATGAGCTATAGCCTCGTCAGCCCTAAGGCTCGAGTTCCCCGCCCACTGATCCGCTGAAACATGTTGATCCCAGCTATCCTCCTCTGAAGCTTGACTCTCCCCCTCTCCTTCTCCACCACGGCCGCAACAAGCCAACACAGGGACAGTGAGAGGCTCAGAGGGGCGCCTCACATACTCTCCTGGCTGTGCATCGCCGTCCTCGTCGAGCTCTACAGCTCCATTAGCACACGTTTGGAGCTCAGGGTCCTCTAGTTGCAACCGACGTATATCTGAGGGTGCCAAGCGATCAAACTGCTCCCGGAGCAATGCATGACCTTCCCCGATACTGGGCTGCTCCCTCTGTCTCTCTCGATGTACATAACGTTGCTGTCGTGGAGACTCGTCATGCCCAGCCTCGTCACTCACGATGACAGGCCCAGGGGCTACTCCAGAATTAAGTAATGGTGCTAATACTGAATCACCCAGGAGAGCCGCCGAGTCAAAACTCTTAAAACCAACTCCAGCTTTAGCCTCCTCCTGTTGATCGTTCCTCCGCTGGTCTGAAGACGGAGGACTAGGCTGTGACACTTTAGCTGCCCGAGCTCGGGTGACAACACACGCCATGGGTTGTGTCTGGCACCGCTCGACCCACTCTTGCTCTTCCCTACTCACGTCGGCCGGCCTCTCGGCAACGACTAAGGGTAGAACCTCAGAAGCGGGCATTGCAAAGTCGTTGCCGAGAAGAAGGTCGACGCCCTCCACTGGCAGTTTCTCCACAATCCCGACATCCAATTCACGTGCCACACCATCCACCTCCAACTCCAACCGCACCAGCGGGTATGACCGAGTTGCATTAATACCCTGCACCACTACCACCCGAGCCGCGTTTATAGGGTAGCCAGTCAAGTTTTTCATCAGAGTCTGGGAAGCACCTGTATCACGCAAGACCTCTACTCCATGCTTGCGCCCCGCCCACATCACGCAACCCCGCCCTCTATGGTCGCAAAAAACATCCTGAGCAGGGTTCGAGCCTCCCAGGTGCTTCTGCATTGGCTGTGCCTCAGCCTCCGACGAACTGCCCCGGGCAAACTCAGATGACTTCGGAGACACACCAATGTTGCAGGCCAAAGACACAGCTGCTGTAGGTGGTTTGCTAGGACAGACTCTTTCAAAGTGCCCCTTTTTATGACATTGATAACACTCCATCTCCCCTTTGGGCTTCCCTTGGTACTGGGAAGGGCCCGGCCCCTTCTTAAATGGGACGGTGCTAGTCTTGTGGTCAGTCTTGGTATCATGGCTCTTGTACTTGTTTGCATAAGGTATATCACTAACTCGGGGGGGTGGGGCGTCACGCTCCTTGTTACCTGCCTCACTACGCTGGGCAGACCCGCACCCACGAATTAGTGATAGCCGGAGGTCAGCCATCTCAGCTGCCTCCTGTAGAGTTTTTGGGTTCTTTTCTTTAATAGTTAAAGTCATTTCTGCACCAGTACACTTATAAAACTGCTCGAGCAGAAACAGCTCAGTCAACTGTTCGGCCGTCTCAGCTTTCTCAGAACGTGTCCAGTTTTTAAGTGCATCTTTTAGGTCCCGGGCATGTTCAAGAAAGGTCGCCTCCCTAGTCTTTGTAACACCCCGAAACTTCAATCGATATGTTTCCGGTTGCAACTCGTATGCCCGTAGGACAGCTCTCTTCAATTCTGGGTAGTCAATGCAAGACTCTAAAGGCAGTGCATCATAAGCCTTCAGACCCTTACCCGTAAGTCTTGAGGAGACTAGAGCTGCCCACTTCTCTTCAGGCCAATTATGCTCCCTACACTTCTTCTCAAAACGATTAAAAAATTCTGTGACTTCAGTTTCACTAAATACCGGCACCAATTTGACTAATTGGGCCAAGGACTGTTCTCTTACTTGGCCCTCACGGCCCATCCGAGTCCCTGTCGACTCTGCATGAGTCTTATCTAAATCTAATTTAGCACAATATTTCTCCGAGTCGTACCTAAGCTCAGCCTCATGCCTCCTAACCTCAATCTCATCCTCCTGCCTCCTAGCCTCAATCTTAGCAAGCTCAAGTCTAAATACCATCTCTGGAGACAGGCAGGAAGAAGGAGCTGCCACTATTGAAGGAGGGGGGGCAAAAACTGGGGAACCACCACGTGCACCACCCGAGGGCACTCCAATCTGCCAATTCTCATCTCTCCGTGGGAGAGTGCTAACCTCCGGTAACTGAGTGGACGGCACTGTGGGAGTCGAGTGAGAGGGGATCTGGGGAGGAACCCCCCCAAACGCCCTCTCCTCCGAAACCCCATGTCGCCCACGCAACACCCAGGAAATCAGCTCCCCCTTGGACATCCCTACTACATTGGAAATGCCCAAAACCTTGGCTATCAGGTGCAAGCCACAAACATCCACCCCAGTCAGCCTCTCCTCCGTCACGTGGTACCGCTTACTCACAAAAACTCTAGCATCCTCCTCACTGGTTACTAACGGCACACCTTCAAATGGCATCTCTCGCTCATCGTCAGTGCTAATGCACGACATACTGAAGTCCACAAAAAAAATCTCGAGACAAAATTGTTAAACTTCCTATGCAAGCACTAATTACTAAATTAACTGGAGTCTCTTAAATGCTTTACTAATTGCCATACAAAAAAAAAATATTCTTCAATATGCACGCTAAAATACAAACAAACAAATGTTGTACAACTCTGCAAAAATGTATACTGTTCACAAAATCCTAAGCAAGGTCGCCATTTGTTACGACCTGGCACTCGGGTACACAAGGGCTCTCAATCAGGACTCGAGTACGGCTCGCTGCCACAACGGAAACACACGATCCCAACCCCTGAGTACTGCCAGCCGAACAAAAAACACCAATACCCTCCAGAGTTCAATCTGCTATAACGGGGTATACAAGAACTCGGTACTAGTGTTCAACAACAGACTAATAAAGAGACAGGAATTCTCTAGTCTGGTCAACAATCAAACAAAGAAGTAAGAAACAACAACACCAAAGAATAGTGTTGGCCGAAGCCGAAGTAATCCACCCTTGACTAAGAACTTAAGAAGTCCTCCACCCTCTACTTCGGATCGGCACTATTACGTTACGTTAATTAATAGTCGTTAAGCATCGAGCAAGGAATCTTCTGAAAAAAGTTAGATGCTTCTCGGATGCTCGTAAGAAGTACGTATCGGATTTTGAACAGTAATTCAATAAGCAAAAACACTGGCAATTAAATACTATTAAAGGTTTAAATTGGCATAAGAATAATTAAAAGAATATGCAATAGTAAATGGCAAACATTAAAAAGAAGTACTCCGCAAATGCAACGGCAATAGCCTACTCGGATTGTGCTCGTGGGCCACTAATCACTAAAGTAGCCAAGCTTGCAACACATGAAATCAATAGTGCATAAACAATATCATACATAAGGAAAGCTTCAATACTATTCTGTATCTACTAATCGAGTAAAGTCTAGCTGGGGTACTGTGGGCAAAAGGTAGCAGTGACTGAGCAAAAACGGCTCGTAGCCTAGCGAAGTCCTCACAACTGTTTAAAGTATTACGTTAAAACTAACAAGTGCACTTTGAGAAATCCAGATCCCTTGTATCTGGTTTTCTCCCGGCTCCTTGACAAAGTAAAAACAAACTGTTAATAAAATACAGGGTGGTTAGGCTCTTGCCCTCACGCACTGTAAATTATTAACTCAACACAGTCAGCCGCGAAGACAACGTAGGCTTCACTGAACCGAAACGAGTATGCAGGTTTATCGCTTAACCACTGCATCAAACAAACAACTCGTAACACAGAAAAGCCTTACCCCAGTCTAGCATTACCTAGACTAGCAGAAAACAGGAATAATAATAATAACACACAGGGAAATGCATATACAAGTGCAACAAACATAAATCAATCCTATTCTAAGTTAACCCTTCCAAAATAGGCTATCTAATAGGCAAGTATCTCTGAGAACTCAAGCGATAATACGTTGGCTGACTAGCTCTGCACCAACGGGACCATGGAAGTTAAAAAGGGTAGGGAAAAGAGGAGATAAGAATGTAAGGTAGTAGAGAAAGTTCACATCAGTCAGAAGAATATATATACTGTAGTTAGCAAGGGAAATGAGAAGTCGCTCTGCCTAATGAGTTCTGATGAAAAAATGGCTAGACTTCCCTTTTTAAAAAACACTATTACCTACGAGTGGGCTAGAGACTATGGCATTCAAATTGCATTTAAAAAGTTCAATTTGAAAAGCATCCTAGTGTATCATGTAAAATTTTAAGCTGATTGAAACATGCTATGGGTGTCATTCAGCTCCTTGAACATTATATCTCAATTGTGTAGTCTTTCTTGTACTTACACGTATTACACACATAAAATGTTTGTTATCATAGTCACTCTACTGTAGAGTGATCACCATACCTAACATGTGTTATGTGTATGTGAACATGTTAGGTAAATATAGCTACTAATCTTCTGGGGATTGATTACAGTGAATGAAAAGTTTTCTTCGGCCGAGGAGAGTGAGGTAAAAATGTGCGGGGATGAAAGGGTTTTTAGAAAGAAAGATATTGGACATATATGAATATTGAGTAAATGGTGTGGGTGTGTGTGTGTGTGTGTTTGTGTGTGTGCGTGGTTATATATGCTGGTTAATTTATGAACCTATGCATAGCTTAGCATGTTTTTTGATCGGCTCTTATATAGTAAACACTAACTAAGCATAACAAAGTTAACACATGACACAGAGTTTCATAGTTCTAATACAAATTGATCAACACACTTATTTGTCCACTTGCTTCAGTTTAAAGATGGGAACATTTTGTTATCAATAAATAACTGATATAAGCTTATATGGCTTTAAAAGAACATAATAAATATCAATCAATCAATCAGCTATTATTTCCCAATATACATGATAAAACATACATATTGCATACACCGGGGTAAACTGGCTCAGAAACTGATACCAGTATAATTATATTACTACAACAAAATTTAGCACACACTTAAAATAGTATAACCAATCACAACATAATAATAATTATAATACATTGAACATTAATGTAAGACACAAAGAAAGTTATATGATAAACAATGTATGGCAAAATCCATAAAAAAGAGTGAGAAGCAGTACGATACATTTGCTTTAGTTAGTATCAGTAAACCAAACTAAAGCACAATAATTAACAGGCATGACATTAATTGAGAATAAAGGTTATAAAGATAACCACATTATGGAAACAATTATAGTAATATTATAAATGAAGGAAATACATTATTATTATAATAGACTAAAACAAATATGATTATTGATATTTATATCAGCTGTGGTAATACACAATTAATTTAACACCTTATTGGCGGGTGGTAGGGTATATTACACCGTACCGTACAGCGTTTTTTTTAACCCTAAATAGGGTTGTTTCCGTGCTCATTTTCATGCATAAACAAGACCCAGAGCGTAAAACAAGTATCTATCCCGGAAAGGGCTTAAACCATAGACTCCTCTTCATAAGGACTGCTCTTCATAAGGACTGGCGTCGGCCATACTCGGGTCCCGGAACTTGGGTCCATTGTCAGGCCCACAAACTGAGGTCTTATTTTAGTTTTACTGGATATGGGACTTTGTGTTTTTACTCTACAACATCTTATTAACTAGAGCAACTAAGTAAAGGAAAATAAAACATTTGTTTTTGGTTGATTGACTCATAAGTCTCTTTCGTGATTGAACATAATAGGAAAATATACAGTTATAATGAGATTTTATACAAGCAAAGCATCATACCATAACTTACATTAATTAAATATTAGAAGAAATTAAAGTAAAACCTTTGCAAAATATTACTTTACACATAATTTTACATATATCAAAAGTCACATAACACAATAATTAACTTAACCCTTAATTAGCGGCGAGCAACATAAGTCGAGTTAAATAAAGCAGGACTATGTGGCGGCGCTCGACATAGGTCGAGTGGCAATTTCAGCACGTAATGTGGCTGAGAGAGAGAGACAAGTGGTGGCAGGAGACTAGCGAGCGTATGACTGCTCCAGACCACCGCGGCGAACCTACTGACACAAATCTCAGCTCCCTCCTCCCTCTCTCACTCGCTACATACTCAATTATGTACCGAAACTACCGAATTACCTGCTTTTTGCACTCGCGTTGCACGGTTATTGCAAGAAAACTATCCATCATACAATGATCGTTATGGTGTCATTCGAAAGCTCTGTTTATGCCCTTTCAGGGATAGGTACTTGTTTTACGTTCTGGGTCTTATTTAGGCATGAAAATGATCACGTAAACAGCCCTATTTTGGCTAAAAACACCCCGCTGTGCGGTACATATAAATAAACCACATAGGCCGCTCGTAAGGTGTTAAACATTAGAAAGTTTCTCTTGTCGCCTTAAGCAGCCTAGTGTACACTCCCGATCGCTTGTATTAAATACAAAGGCCTTAAACAACACATTACACAATGTCTGGCATGCTCCTGAATGGCTAGCTAAAGGAGCATCTACATAAGACAAGCATTGTTTCAAGTAATTGCGACAACACTTTTTCGAGTCTTGAAGAGACATTTGAAGGGTGATGCCACTATGTACAAAGAAGACAGTAGCCAGTGTAGGCATACTCAGCCCACCTCGATTGAGCGCAGTCAAAAACTCTGATGACAAGCATTCCCCAGAATCTACTTCCTGTTGTCCATGTTTATGAGCTAAAAATCACCCAATGTAGACAATTTTATGTTTTAAAGTATCATCTGAATCTAGAAGTAGTTGAGTGTCTTGTAATGTCAGCTCTTCCAGAAGTTGTAAATCACCATCATCTATTGCTGCTGTACAAAATTCACAGCTTACTTCTTTGGCTCGGTCAGGAACGACGTCACGTTTCAACAGCTGATGCAACTGCTGTACTTTGGATTTCTGCTTGAACATCCCCAATGTCAATGTAAAAATTTCCTCCACTACGTTGTCTTGCTTGACCAAAAACTTTTCTAGGGGATCTTGTGAAAAAACAGCAGGTAGGATGTAAGCAAAATCATGGGTTTCAAAAAGATATTGTGCTGCTTCTATGTTATACCTTGTTGTGATGACAAAGGCATCTGCTGTTGACTGTGTTAGTTTCTTCTCTCTTCCATGCCCACCAGTTCACCGACAGCTGGATACAACTGTACACATTTCCTGCAGAGCTTTGAAGTTTGTACAGTTTAATGTCCATAATGAACATTTGTCAGCCAGAGTGGACAGAAGGGTGCTGAGCTGGTATGGTCATGTTGAACGAATGGGAGATGAAAGGCTTACAAAGAGAATATGTGAGTCAGGTACAAGGGGAGATAGAAGGGCAGGAAGACCCCCATTGAGATGGAGAGACTGTGTAAGAAAGGCTTTGGATGATAGAGGAATGACTATAGATCAGGCAGGGGAAGTGGTGGTGGACAGGAGTGAATGGAGAATGCTTGTGAATAGTTGAGTGAACACGTGGTCATTTGGAGTAAGGGGTCGGGCGCAAGTTGGACTAGATAATAGTCCATCAGGCGCCTGGCCCGGGGAGACGATTAATATGAAGGGTGTGCCTGGAAGTGTGGTGGGAGGGCTTGTCGCTTTGGCTCCGCTGCATGTCTGCCTGCCGAGATCGGAACCTCTCCTGGTGGTCAGGGGCCGGGGGAGTGCTGGAGCGACCTTGGTAACCCTGGTCTCTGGGTCTTCTCCTGGGTGACCTGGATGTGTGAGAGTTTGTGTTTTTTATCTGTGTTTATTTTTTGTTTGATGTTGTTTTTGTGTTTTCCCTGTTCTTGCTCTGTCTTGAGTCGGCTACCCCCAAAATGGGGATTGGGCCTGAGCATATAGATAGATAGATAGACAGTTTAATGTCCAAGGTTCACGATATTGGTCTCGTAAATGAACTGCGCTGTACTTGCTTTTAACATTCATCATTTTAAGCCAATTGGTTACCAGTATATCACTGTTCAATCCTGAAATTTAACAGTTCCTTTAAGACCTTCAAATGCAGCAATCGTTTTCTCATTGAACACTTGGCAGACTAAGGGCACACTCTGACGTTGCAATGGTTTAGGAAATACTGCCTTCAGCTGACTGATACCTTAATATATATCTCTGTGCTATCTAGATTCATCAAGTTAACCACTTGAGGATCAAGATATGTAACAATATATATATATATATATATATATATATATATATATATATTATATATATATATATATATATATATATATATATATATATATATATGTATAAGTTGATGTTATTAACCCCTACTGTACCATAGGGTACTACCATAAATGTACCCTCCAATACCAAGCAATGTGGCCAAAATGGCTTCAGAGGCAAGATATAACAACCTCCCACCTCAAATGTTAAAGAAACACTGACCTAGAGAGCCTGTGGAAGCTTGCAGCTAACCTAAGAAGTGTTGCCAGTTCCTTGGAACAGTGTTTACAAGTCATGGTACACTCATGCATCCTAAAAGTTGCCCAGGGGTGGGTCCTTCCTTCCTCTACTCCACCCTGGGCAGGTGAAAGGGGGGAGTCGGCTCCAAGTCTACCCCCACCAACTATCCCCAACTACCCCACCTTCATTCTCTAGCTGGCAGTTAATGATTAGCGACGATTGTTCTCATTCATTGCAAATTAGTGTTAAACTATCATTACACATGCTTACAATGGCCAACATTTAAAATGTATTAGGAATTTATTAATACAATATATATACTGTATAATTGTATTTTCAAAATGAGTCTATATGCACAGCCTGGGTTACAAGAATCTCAGCTGTAGTGATCTTCTGCCTATCTCTCTCTCTCTCTCTCTCTCTCTCTCTCTCTCTCTCTTAACACGCAGACTACGAGGTAAGTTAATTTAAGTTTTTAAGATATGTAATGGGTTTGACAATGTGGATCATAGCAAGCTGCTTAGTCTCAATATGAATACAATACGCAACCATGGCTGGCAGTTATAATTGAAAAGATTCAGCACTAGTGTTTGTGGAAACTGTTTCCCATTTAAGGGGGGGTCACCGACTGTTTTTATCTTTCTCTCCTTTTCTCTCTTTCCCTGGCTTGTATCCATTCGGCCCCATTCAGCAAAATGTTTTTAACGTTTATCCCCATCCAAGTGTCGATTTCTTCCTGGCGAGCGAAAGCGAGCCAACATTGTATGGAGAAATCCTGCTTCGCCGGAGAAATGTTTCTATAAAAAATGTACAAATTTAGCTTGCTGTCAAAACTAAAATATATATATAAATATTGACACCTGGATGGGGGTAAACGTCTTAAAACAGTAGGCTGAATGAGGCCGAAAGGATACAAGCCAAAGAGAGAGGGAAAGAGAAAACAAGTGAGGTGTGCTCTCTTAAGATCTGTTGTACCTGGAACAAACTTTCCTCAGAAGTTTTAAACATTTCCTCAGTTGAGCAGTTCAAGAAGACAGTAGTCAGTAGATAGTATCTTGCGTACTCTGTAAGGATTGTAGTGCGCTGAACAATGTGTCTCCTTCCACTTCGAATATTCCCCCAAAATGGACCGCAAGGTCTTTGAGATACTAACTATTCCTTGTAACTCCGTTTAGCTCTCCCATAGCACACACTTTCTACAACCAATATATAACGGGTCTGAATGGGTTATATTTCCTTTTAATTGTGTGTGTGATTAATGTTGCCTGCATTCCATACACATAGAGGAAAGTTGATGAGGTTTGTAGAAGTGAGAGGCTGGAATCACAGATAGAGACAAAGAAGGGGGAAGTGAGAAGGCGAGCACTGCTACTCAAGGGCTTTATACTCAAACCTTACTAACAAAATTAACACCGACTTTGATCGTAAGTTGTATCGAGTTCTACATGTAATTGATTAAAACAAATTGTACAGGCCACACACAATTAAATACAGACCGTTTATAGTATGTATGGGTTTAAACAAATGTAGAAACCGATTGAAATTATGAACGAAACAATCAATAACAGTTGCAACACTATTCCAGCCTATTTTTGCCTTTAATATTTTCCTTTTATGATATAAAAGCCTGACTGTGTAAGTAATTTGAGAAACTAGGAGTAAATCGTAGAGGGCACATTGATGAGTATTGCAATAATGGTGATCATAATATCCTGAATACTGTACGAGATTGGATTTAATTACGGTATTATTATATTCAAATCACATTAAATTATGATCATAGAAAATAGTGCAATGCGAGAGACAAATACACGCAGAGAGAGAGAGAGAGAAAGCACAACACCACTACAGCCAAGAATCGTGTAACCCGCTGTGTGTATAGAAACTCATTTTGAGAATACAATTATACAGTATATTGTATAAATTCCTAATAAATATTAAATGATGGCCATTTGTAAGCATGTGCAATGATGGTTCAACAATTATTTGCAATACATGAGAACAATCTTCGCTAATCACTAACTGACAACTAGAGAAGGAAGGTGGGGATAGTTGGGGTGGAAGGTGAGGGTAGACTTGGACCCGATTCCCCCCTTCCACCTGCCCAGGGTGGGGTAGGGGAAGGCAGGACCCACCCCTGAGCAACTTTTAGTACACGTAAGTGTACCAGCCACTGCCTGATACTGGCAGTTACAAGGACCGTATATTACTGACAGCTTGCTCCGTCGCTGGGACTGGGGAGTGATTTATCTACTGACGGCTTGCAGCTGTCGCTGGTATTGTACGGGTTAATTGAGTTTAAAAGTAAAGTTGGTTGATGAAAAAAAATATGAATTTATATTGCCATTAACGGTCCTAGTCTCATATTGCTGTCCATTCCCATTACACTCTGCCTCCATATTCGTACCGTCTCCCTTACCATACCTTTGTAAGGACCCCTCTACCTGTCAGCCACATATGTACCGCAACACTCACCAATATTGAATCTCCATAGTCTACAATATTTCAGCCCAAAATCTGTCATGGTTGGATAAAAGGGAACTGGATGGATAGGAACCGATTGATGGGGAAGGGGAAGTGGCTTTGAATTCGTAATCGACTTTATATGAAAACAAAAAAGTATTGAAACAATCAGTCAGTCACAGAGTGGCAGCGTAAGGGGGGTGGGGGGCTTAGGTCAGGCACATGATTCCAATTCTTAATAACCCTCAAATGTTATACCAACTTGAATTTACTATATTGTTTGAGGTTCATCCACAAGTATATTATGGATGTGCTGATGTATGTATATAATATACTGTATATGTATACAATATATATATATTTATAGTTTATAAGTGTATGAAGGATACAAAAGGCTAAGCTGCTTGTAACAAGTGTTCCCCAAAACACTGACAAATGACAAAGCACTGACAAAACACTGAGCCAAATTCAAAGTGAGTTAAATTCAAAATGTATGGATACACAAAGTTTGAAGCAGTATACTGTACATGATAGGATGAAGAAAAAATGGATTGAGGAAAAGCGTTCAAGAGTTAACTTCTTTAATGGAAGAAAAACTGGGAATATCGGTTCACTCATGAGTTAGAGAGTTGGACAGAATAGGGACAGGAATCTGTTGACAGTCGGATGCCACCTACTCTCTGTAAAGGAGGGGGTATACAATGAGAAAGTTCTGAAGAACACTATATATTGGTATAGCGGTAGAGGAGTGAGAGCGATGCAACTTTGTGGTGTGTAGAAATATATTACAGAAAATTAGTAAGAGGAGGTGAGTTGATGAGACAAAATACTTTTGACTCTTCCCCTTTCGAGAAGTGAGGTATGGGTGAAACCTCTCCCACATACAAATAGTGTTCGATATATGGTTACACAGTGCGCCTGTACAGAGAAAGAAGTTGTGCAGGGATGAGGAACCCACAGATACAGTTGAGCAAACCTAACTTCTGGGAAATTGTTTTAGCAAGAGTGGTAATATATTGTCTTTCCAAGAAATGCCAGAAAATAAAGATACAACAAGAATATTTAGAGAAGACTAAGGTTTGAGTTGTGTGTTGTTGAAGAGTAAGAGATAATCGTGTGGACGATTGTGACAAGTAGATAAACGGATAAATTAAATCGAATGTAGTTCATTTATAAGAATATAGGTGTGCTATGTCCTCATTATTAGAGTTTTGAAGTAGCTACTGAGCAAACTAAAAACGCCCCTAGTCTTCATCATAATTACCACGTAAGCAAAGAAGAAATAAAGGAAAAAATAATAATAAAGACAAATAAAGTTCAACATCACTTAGAACCATTTTGTTTATCAATGTGTATGAAAGAGACAAAATGCAAAGCTGCCTGCAGCATCTGTCTTCTCCAATGTTGAAAGATTGATAGTCGCAATACCTAATGTAAATATGTTTGTTTGTGTATGTAATGGAAAGAAGTGGGGTGTGTTTGTTTAGTGTAGTGTTAGGAGTAGGATGAGGAGGTGTTTGTGAAGGATAGCTGGATTACCATCTGTGTAGGTGAGAAACAGACATAAAAAGTGAAGGAAGCCAGACACATGAAACAGGAGTTCCAGCAACTCCTTATCACATGCCTATGAGGCCTCCCCTGGGCACTGCCCTGGTGGATTGGTATCTACAATTTTACTTTGACTTACAAATAGGAATAAAACAAATCACTAACAGAAATATACATACATTGACATAAAACACTAAAATATAACTCAATAACAATAAATATATACTTACTGTCGGGAATAGTGTATGATGACCCCGACAGCTTGGAGTCTAAATGGATATTTGAGTTTGGCGGTATTGTATAGTAATTACGATTTCGGCTAGTACCTTATGTACTGTAGTTTAGTATTAATTGTAAGTTAATTATTAGCTGTGATGCATACATCTATACATCAGCTCTGGATGTATCATGAAACCAAATCATAGGTTCAAAATATTATGAGCCGGTAGCCATTTGTATAATCGCGAAGCGACGCCATGCCTGCAGGCAGTCTCTTAGAATCAGCCGAACAACCAAGATCTCCCCCCGGCTCTAACTCATCCTAGAGATCACCAACCAACGACCACTAATGATATGAATCTTCAGTCCTACATCACCAGTCCTCAATAAGCTAAATTCATAATATATTGATATTGTATTATGTGAACATTCCTACATGTTATTTGTGTGAACTAAGCTGTGTGAAGTAAGTGGCATTCTACCCATAGCAATCATCCCATTTTATATTGGTAATTATATTATTTCACTTATTGTTGGGATTAATTCATGTACCAGTGATTGAATAATTTAACCTATATATATATATATATATATATCTATATATCTATATATCTATATATATACAGTATATATATACTATATAATTATATATTCCCCACACTTACTTTGTCGAAATGCAAAGTCAATAACAATAAGTTCAATAATTACTCCATCGTAAATAAAGTAAATATTAGTCAACAGAAAGAAGAAAATACAATAAGATCCATACTTACATTGATGTTGAAAACCAAAATATAAACTAGCATAACAAAAACATCAATAACAGTGACAACCCTACTTATTTTGGTGCCGCAGTGCATGTGTGAATAGTATTCGTTTTTGAGTGTTTATATATTTATATATTTAACAAATAAACAAATGGCAAGCTAAAACACGATAGTACTCCCTTTGTCAGTCCTATAAATCCAATAGTCACAGAGATCGGCCAACCTACGCCATTTTGGTGCCACTGAGTAGAGTGAATATCATTACTATTAAATATCTCCATACTCACAGTTCACATTCTGAAATATTGGTACAGGATAATTATATAACTTGATGTTTGTATACTTACATTCGACATGATCAACAAATAAATAATTGTGTCACCTACAATCGGTCCAAAAGTCGGCTCTTCAACCAATTTCGAGACTCCAGAGAGTTGATTGACGTTCCTCATTGATGCTTATGATGATTCTACTCATTATAACATGGCATTTACGAATATATAAGTATGTCTATTCGTAAAATTATATATTCAAATGGGTAGAATAACAATGATCACTATATGTGAAACATCTATCCAAAACTCTCTGGCTTATTGAAATTGGGCACAACATCGTTAATTTTGACTGACGAAAGCACCATAGAGTTATCGTTTATGGTGGTGTAATATGACAACACACACACACACACAGACATAAATACACACAATGGCAACTATATTATACAAACTCAACCTTTCCTTCGAGTTTTTCAGTCTGTGTTTATAAGCTCTAAGTATCCTTGGCTGTATTCTTTAATTGAAAAACATCAAGACATAATAACCCAATTACATGGCTCCAACATTGTCCGTGGGCACTACATAAGTATATGCTCGAGAGGGAGGAGTTGGAATATAGAAAAAACAAAACATAAACCTTGCCATAAGTTTATGTTTTCTCTAAAGGTAAAGCCCTCGCCTCCATCAGACCACTATAAACCTAAGAGATCATCTTCTCCTGGAGTGTAAAGGCAAAACGACGTCCTAGAATAACACCACTGTTTCTTTTCCATTACCGTCTGTTTTTTTCCAGCAGAAAAGTTGAATAATACCCGAGGTGAAGAGGGCGGCTGATCCAATTAAATGGAACACCAGTGAATTATAAGCGGAAAAGTAGAGAGTGATGGGAATGGGGAATTTGTATTAAGCTTCACATTTTTACTTTCACATATGTTTCCAGGTTTGAAGTGCAGTAGGAAGTAGTAGTTATTATTCCTAGGTGCATGAAAGAGACAAAAGGCTAAGCTGCCTGTGTCCCCCCCAAGGTTGAGAGTGATATAAACCTTCAAATCAAGATACATTAGAGGTAATTTAGGCGTGTTGGAAAGAAGTGCGGTGTGCTTATTTCGAGTATTGAAATGAATAGTAGGATAAAGTTAGTGTTAGCAAGAGTAAGCTGGACTACTCTCTGTGTAGGCCCAATGAAACAGGATTTCCTGCCATTCTTTACCATATGTCTATGTGGCCTCCCCTGGGTACTGCCCTGCTAGATTGGCCCCCAAAATCTCCCCATGCTGAACAATATCAGAGGTGATTGCACCACTTCCAGGCCAACTCACTTTTGAGAGAGGCACAATATCAACTCTCACCGTATGAATTTTATCCAGACAGAAAGGGTAGTCAGTCAATTTCAGAAAGGGTTTGGATATTTCAGGTTCCAACCAGGAGGACATTCATTGAATCCAGAAGAGTGTGTTTCAAATCGTGGATCGTCTGCGCTACTGCGACTACCCCTAGATATAACTTTGGGCTGTGGGCCCGATACATAGTTGACTGTACAGGTTCCAGGGCCCTTGCTTTTCGTTCATCATAATGAGACTGATCTGGATCGGTGGTACATACCAATCGAACCAGGTTGACGGATTCGGCCTGCCAGACAAGGATGCCTGTAAAACGGACCGTTATTAAGACGCAACCCGAGTCATTTCCACGGTACCTTGCCCCATATTTGATTAAGTGTAAGTTTAGTTACAACATATGTTGCATTTCCCACGCACCTTAGGTTGAATTGGTTTGATTTAAGTTTCAATCACCCAAGCACAAGAATTACAAAAATATTAAGACCATCTCACAAAAGCATGCAAGTTGCATACCTTCAACCCAAGTTATGTTGAATAGTTATATAAATCCTCGGAAGCTACTTTGGAATAAAAGGTTCTAAAGCTTGATATGCAGGAACAGTAAGAGTTGTAAGAATTATGTATAACTCTAGAGCTTATCCTCTATGTATGAAGTATAGAGCTGTATGACTGCCTTAACACCTTAAATGCTGGAACCCAAGAATGTGCTAAATTTCCTCTTCCTCAATCACCATGACTTCCTCAATCACCATGATTATTTCAGGCCCATGTGAACCATAGGCCCCATGACCTAAATAATGCGCTACTACTAAAAAAAAAAATGTATTTCAAAGGCAGCGTCACACTGTTTTTCGCAAATATCTCCCAAATGAATTGTTGTATCAGTATGGTATTTCAGCACAAAGCCTGTTACACCCCGACCTAATTTATGGCCGATATAGCATTTTGCTATATGTGTTACGTTAGCAGTTTACTCGTGAATATTAAGACGAAGCCGAGAGGTCACGTGTACACATTCAAAGGAATGTGTAGTATTTGTCTTGCCCTCCCGCCCCCCCAACACCCCCAAACCACTCCTTAGCTACCCCTAAATCTCCCCTTCCTCACCTTCCTTACCCCTCACCGTCTCCCCATCCACACCCCCTCCTAACTCTCGTCTCCCTGCATCTCCCATCAATATATTATACGGTTCATGTTATGCACTGTACTTGTAGCTACTTATATTATGTCAGTATATATATAGATATAATAATTATAGTGTATGCACTAATATTCATGCAGCTTACGATATTATTGAGTACGTAAACAAGGGGTAGTGCAAATTGTTATGGAGGCAAGACGTATTCCACACTGTTAATTACTGTATAACCGGATGTTTGTGCACATGTGGTAGAAGGACAAAGAACACTTTCTATTGGTATTACCTGTGGTCTGGACCTATTGTGATAACTTGTTTGTATTTGTGCTAAATACTGTGCATTTATCATAAAATATAAACATGGTTAAGTTAAGATATTAATATTTTGTTAACTTGTGTCTTTGATAACCACATCATCACCTATAGACTGCATATACTTCTCTCCATCATTGCATCTCTCATTGTAGCCTTATCAAATAAATATAAAGTACCAAATATACTGCATATATTGTGACGTATCATTAGGACTATTACATACATTACATTACTGTCATCAAGTAGATGCATTATGATCGATAAATATATTGTAGGAATAAAATGAGGCAAACATGACAATACTGTAAACCATTTATTCGCTATCACTGCCCATGAAAACATCGTCATCCTCGCCTTCATCGTCGCTGGCGACGTTGATTATTACAGGTTCCACGCTCTCGTGTATGTTGTCGGACTTCCAGTACCCCTATTCAAAGTTCCTGGAATGTTGAACAGCACCCTGTCACACATCCTTGTTTGCCAATAGCCGCGCTTCTTCCAACCTGGCCTGTAGATCCGCCCGGGTAAACCGCTGGGAGGACCGCACATGGTGCTTCATGGTTCCCCATACTTGCTCAATGGCGTTGAGCTCTGGGTGACCAGGTGGCAGCCGTACGACCTCGTGGCCCCACTCACGGATGGTGTTGTCGACCTTGTACTTGGGATGTGGACGGTTCTGCTGGCAGAGGAGCAGCAGCTCAGGTCGTGTGGCAACAGGTGGGATGGAAATCCTGCGGTGCTCCAGCCAGCTGATGAGGTCCGCCTTCTTGGTAGCTGTGGTAGGGCATCGACACTCGTCCATCAGTTGGCTGTGGTAAGGTGCATTATCCAGCACCAGTACAGATGGCTCTGGCAATGATGGGAGGAGGTGTGTTGTTAGCCACCGCAGGAACAGTTCGCCGTTCATTTCCCCATGGTAGTCACCCTGGGTTGTCTTGGCCGTGTAGCACAGATAGGACCCGTCAACAAAGCCTTCGGTTGTGCCACCTGCGACCACCACAAATCGCTCCCCTTCTCCTGGTGGTACCTGACGACTGTAGGTGGTGCTGGTGGCAGGCTGTGTGGTATCCACCCACTCCCTGCTGTGGCCCATCCTGGTGGTAAACCAAGTCTCGTCAACATACACCACCTTCCTTCCCTCCCTCCGGTGATGCTGGAGAGCCCGGAGAGCAGCAATCCGGTGACACACCACGTCCAGAGATTCCCTCCTCACATACATCTTTCTCTGTGATGTCTTGTATTGGAATCCCATGGTGTGTATGAGCCGCCAAACTGCCGTCTCAGAGGTATCATTTGGGATAATACCAGCTGTCTTGAGGTCCGTCGCTATTACACTGAGTGTAAGATGTCTGTCGGCAAACTTGCGGTGAATGTGGCGGCGTATGGCACCGACAGCAAAGTTGTCGATGGCGGCAGGTGTAGGCGGTGGTGCAGGTGTGGAAGGGGAGGACGTGGTAGCGCGTTGGACCATCTGCATGCCTCACTCCTGCCGCAGTCATGCCCATGGTGTGTGCAACTCGGTGGTAAGGCCTGTGTGGATAATGATCAATGTTATTATTTTATATAGGCCTATTGTATTTCGTCTATCCTCTCTCTAAACATGATATTGCGATACAATGCAGTGTATGTCTTACTGTTATAGAAATGATATTATATAAATTATCATGCATAAAATTGTATGTATGAAACGTGTACGTATTACGTAAAACGGACACGAGGTATATAATACACAACATGGTCTCTTACACAGGAATATCTATTACCATCAACACCATTCCAATAAAATATTTGGTTGCTAACTATAGGAATAATTAAAAGGTGGGGGAGGTAATTGAAAATTATGTTGTGGCGTAACATTTACCCACGTCCTCATCACCAATACTCCCGCCCGCTGGTGCAAATGTTACAGTAATGTTTAGGGATGCACACTTTGAGTTTAAGTACAGCCTCATTGGCACCCAGCATGAGGCCTCGTTCACCCTCAATGGTAATTGTTGCCTCACGGAGAGACGGATTGATTGTCAGCCACAAGAACATATCATGATATCTGGCTCTGTGCTCCTTAAATACACAATTTAAATAATGTACACACTGACGTGGGTGTGGGATAGGCCCTTTTAACAGCTGGACCAGCCTTATGGGTAAATGCATGGGAAAATATAATTTGCCTTCTCATATTCCCACAAGGGGGTAGGGAGGATCAACAAGAACTACAATACATAATATATATACTATATATATATATATATATATATATATATATATATATATATATATATATATATATATATATATAAAATACAAATACTCACACATTCCCCAGAAAAACATGGATTCACCCCAGATACTAATACAGTATTTGGGATAAGTCCTTCCAGGATTGTCATTTTAACAGAAATTTCACATTACTCGGTCAAATATGAAAATATGGGAAGGCTACTGACTGACTGAATATCATTTGCAACACTCAATATCTCTGTCATGATAAAGCATTGGAATTTATGTATGGATCCAGGGATGCCATTTGGCCGGATTATATCCATTCGGGACCATTCAGCCGTCTGTTTTTAAACGTCTACCCCTATCCAGGTGTCGAATTGTAGCTGGCGAGCGATAGCGAGCCAGCATATTTGCGGTTTTTTAGACAGCAGGCGAAATTTGTAGATTTTTTTGTAGAAAAATTTCTCCGGCGAAGCCGGACTTCTCTTCAGAATGCTGTAGCAGAATTGTAGTCCTCTAACAGTATATGGCAATAGTTCCAGCTGATTGGTGATTGTGATTGTTACTGTTAAAACCATGGTTCCTGCGGCACAAATACTGGTCGAAAGCACAGTGAGAACGCTTATTTTGCCAAAACAGCTGAAATACAAAGTAGATACTGTAAATATAGACAAAGCCATCTACTTACCTATTCAAACGTATGAATGTTCTACCGCGGGTCATCTCCCTGTTGTACAAGGTGGCAAGGCGAAGGACAAATGCTGTCCTGCAGCCACGGGGGCAATGGAGCAACATGCTGGACATCGTTGTTAGTGGTCGTGCCTCGCGCCTCATTAAATATTCACCTGTCATTGCTACAGTCATAGCCTCGGAAACCTCACCTGTTGTGGGGGTGGGGGTGGACTCTCGTCAGAGAGTGACGAGGGGGGGGGGGGGGCAATTACAGGAGGCGGAATGTATTCAATAAAGGTACACTTTACATATCATGACACGGTTCAGAACACACGTAATAACATACGATTCCGTTTATTTGGTTTACTACACATGACTGCATGCATTGGCCTCCTAATATACACATACGGCAAAACAGTCATTACCAAGGGGATTATGCCTTGCTTTCATGCTCGTTCGCCCCACTTCTCGTTTCCATTCCCAGACATAGCAGTAACTGTATGAATAATAGCAAAGTATGATACTTACATACATAATTATATAGTATTTAATGTACGTAATCACAATACCCTAAGTATTCACGATAACATTAACCATATACTACAGCTTTGAAAGAGGGAGGGTGAGTGGGAGTAATGCGGGAGATAGGGAGAGGGTGAACTAGGCACCTGGGGTAATGGTCTGGGGGTTGGAGGGGTTATACAGTACCCCACACTCGTCTGAATGTGTACAAGACCCTAGAGACGATGACTGGATTAGACTTAATATTCTTCAGTAAACTTCTGACTAAACACTTATGGCAATGTAATATATTATCTATAAATTAGGTCGGGGTGTAACAGGCTTTGTGCTGAAATACCATACTGATACAACAATTCATTTGGGAGATATTTGCGAAAAACAGTGTGACGCTGCCTTTGAAATCCATAGTAGGGTGTTGCTATACCTAAAGAAGGCTAACGTAGGATGTTGGTATTCCTAACACACGAATATATGACCCAGTGATGGCATTGATTTAACCTCTAGACATAGAGTAGTGTACAGCTGCCTCCTAATATACATGTACATTACTATTTCCACTGCAAGAATATTATTTACACCTTTATGAGAATAGTATCAATGTTTCCTATGTATAATCATAAACATAACATGTAATATTTGTTATATACATGTATGGCACCGTAGCACATTTCGTTTGATGTAGTGGCCAACAGCAGAAATATGAAAGAAGGAGGAATTCCCAACCGTTCGTCTTTTTATCACAATATATTCAGAGGTACTTAGGTGGTTAGACAGATAACAACAGTAACCTTCTGCAGAGTGTTATATTCAACTGGAGAGGGTGACAGTTGGCACCGGCATTGCTTGGATTAATGTTTTTCGTCTACCATTGTCTTCTTTTTCATTCCTCCTGTGCTGATGATCATCCTAGTGTAATTTTCTTGCAATAACACAAGTAAGTTAACCTCAACAAGTGTCCGAAAGGAAGTATAATAAGGTAACTACTGCACATTCTTACATTGTGGATACGTTTAAACAATGAAGAACAGGTGATAGATGTCATATAATTGTAATGGTTATGCACAGTAATAGGAGTGTTCAATCTGTGGTCCCCAGATTATTTAATTCATCACGAATAAAATAATAAAATGTGACAATTGCTAATACGTACTATATCTCTTTAGTTGGGATTTCAAAACATCAAGTATAATTTTAGAATCATGTTTCCTACATTATGGTGCTTAACAGATACATCTAGTGGATATATATTTTATAAAGTACATTTCTATTTTTCGTTGTAGAGTAGAATATTGTATACAGAAGATGCTGATTGGCTGTTGATTGATTTGTGTTGATATAGTTGAGATAGCTTCATTATTCCATATATAATATTGAAACTCTAAAAGTGTAAGCAATTTTAATGATAATGTGATAATCTAAAGGGATATACGAACCCTGAGAGCTAAAATATATCACATATAACACATTAATAACACAGATATTATAAAGTGAACACAAGCGAAATACAAATTGCTAAAGCCAACAAGTAAGCGAGATTTGTAGACTGACTGAGTGTTGGCTTACATCTAACCGGCCTTAGCCAATCACAAGCCTCTGCATTTTCAACATATGCAGTGGCTTCCTTAACACCAGGGTAAGTCAAACCGGTGGTGTTAAGTAAGAATATCAACCCCTGCTTGGCTGATAAGGCTGGAGGACCCAGCTCTCTCGTCAGGCAGTCTACTCTCTCGCTTAGTGATTTTTCTCATACCTATTTATTTTGTCTGTGTTCACTTTATAATATTTACGTTAATAGTGTATTTTATGAGACATATTTTATACCACGGTGTTCGGATATCACTCTAGAACATGACTCAATTGTTGAAATTGCTTGTAATTAAAGTATTTTAAAATTAGATATGAAATAATTAAGATATCTTGATTTACTAATCATACTCCTATCCATTAGCCAATCAACAGCCTCTATAAAAAAGGAGCAGTATCTCAAGTCCGGCAGTCCTGTTCAGAGAAAAATAAGTAACTGAATGAAATGTCAATTTAATCATAGAAGCGTTGTTTAATTTAGATACCACTATTATAAATATATTATTAGCATACAAAAGAAGGTATATCATATACTATTAATTTTTTGCAACCAGTATTTACCATTTTGTAATGGATTTATTTCACAACACAATATTTGTTCATGCTCTCTTATTTTAAATATACGATATAGTAGTGAGCTAACATATATAAGAGATTATTATAATATATATGAAGAATATATGAGATTAAAACCGCTTGTCATAAGACTCTATTAACTACAGAGAAAATCGACAAATAATTTAGAAACTGACACCCTTCTTAAGGTGCGGTTACACATGCCCGAATTGTTGCCACCCAAGCAACTTTTGTCACCGCTACGGGCAACTTTTCTGAGACTCAAAAACAAGTGGTGACACATGCAGGAAGAGAGTTGCTCGTAGCACTATCTCCCGTAGCCTACACTCTTTCGTTTTCACTTCGAAATTAGTTGGTCTTAATTCGTCCGTTTTAGCTTCCCGTCACGCTATTAATACATCACAATCCCTATGATAAAGCTGAGCATAGGCCTATATAAAAAGCAAGGTATGTAGGCCTATTACTATATTGCTCGCCATTACATAAAACAAGCGACATGAATCCACGTCTGTCGGTAAAAGTGCAAGTCAGTTGAAACAGCAGCACGCTCATGATTGGGTATCTTATCATTACCCTGATCATTTATTTATTATCTGTATTGTTCCTTATTTATTCATTAAACTAGATATGTTTAAGTAATTTTAATGATTACTTAATAAATTACAGGCTACTATCCGAATCTAAAGAGTTCTTAAAGAACACAGGAAACACAATAATAACGTATATATCATAAAGTAAACACAAGCAAGATAAAGATATGATAAACCAAGAAGTAAGCGAGAGAGAAGACTGGCTGGCCCGGGCTCACCTGGTTTAGCCAATGACGCCTTGCTTTACGTATTACACATTTAAAATAGGCAGGGACAGTATTTCTTTCCTTGCTTGTGTTTACTGTATTATATGTACGATTTTATGTGATCCATGTGGTATTTTATAGCTCTTAAGGTTCGGATATCACCTGTCACATTATCATTAGAAGTATTAAAACTTATTTATATTAATATAGCCTACTGTAAATGGATTATATATATATATATATATATATATATATATATATATATATATATATATATATATATATATAGGCATATTTAGGCTATAGGCTACATATCGAATATATGTCCACGACATAGCCTACTAATTCACGCCAAACACTTATTACCGTATACTGTACATGTAGGCTACTAAGTTATGTAAAGAGTAGCCTACTATTTAGCACGTCGCATTAACCGAACCTATAATGCATAAATACGGTATTTTATCAAGATTACAAAGCATACAGAATACATAATTTGTAATACTGAAGGAAGTATTAGGCTAACCATTGCAGTAACGAAGCTACTATTCATATTTAGTTATAACAAATAGTTTACTGTTGCAAATTATAATTTTAAGTTGATTATGATAACCGATATAAGATACATTTAATCCCTTGAGAGAATATTCTTCCCATTCTTGCCTAAAGATATTGTAGGCTATTACATTTTGTACAAACTTGAAATTTCGCATTCATACCGTAGCCTACTTCTTGATTAAACCGTTTTCTCTCATCCCAATCTATTGAATATTATACTGTGATGACATATATTTAAGGATTGAGCATTATTATAGTATATTAATGCTTGCACATCATATATATAGTTATCACATTACTACTATTGCATGCAACCCATATTTATAGTTGCCGCAACAGGCGATGCGTCCCGTACGTTCGGGACGCAAAAATTGCCCTATTCGGGTGACAAATGGGTCCCGAAAAAGTTGCTTGGGGCGCAAAAGTTGCTCCACGGAGAAACTTTTGTCACCGATTCGGGCAACTCGGGCATGTGTAACCGCGCCTTTAGTCGTGTTCACATTTTATTACAATAATTGGCGAATCGGGTGACATCTGGCAACTGTGTCCACAGATTGAACACTCCTATTGAAGCGGTCGGTGTAATAGGTTTACACGGGAAGGTCTTTGTTGAAGTGATATGGTCCTGTTACCGTCAGGAGGTTGATGGTTATGGTAAATAATGGTAGCAGGTTCCCAAGATAACGTTGTAGTTCAGAGAAGATATGTGGTCGTTGTGTTGAGGTGTGGTAAGTGTTGGGTTGTGAAGTGGGGGTTTTTAGGGTGGTGGTGGTTGTTGTTGAGGTGTGGTACCGTAGGTGTTGGGTTGTGAGGTAAGGATAGCCAAAATATCCTGTTTAAATCCTCAAGGGGTTAAAGGGAGTGGTGGTGTGGTGTGGTATCGTTACTGAAGTGTAATTTGATTGAAACATTATAGAGCTGGTTTTTTGGTATTCTTGTGCAGTTATTGCTTAGCATTATGGAATTGGATTCTGCATTTTGTTATACCTTTATGATAAATGTATTGTTCTTAATAAACTCAATTTTTTTTTTTCTTTAGGAATGATTCAATAAGATGGTGACTGAATCTGGAGGCTTGACAATGTTAAGTGAGATACAGAAGTTGGTAATCATCAATTAATTGATTGATTGATAGAAATCTTGGGTCATATGGCGCCGAACAAGCTAACTTATTTGCGGAAAACTAAAATCATAAAACAACATGAGTAAAATTAGATATCAAAGAAAAAGCAAAGCAATCATAAAAACTGAAAGAGGCCAATATTTTTACAAAAATAAAAACACATCGTCTCCAGGGAAACCATCCTCCCCTCCAAGCATCGAAGAGAGACAGTAAGTACCATCTGCCTTCCGGTGCCGCAAAAGCAACCTCCGACCTAAGTCCACCAAACTGGGACACTCAACCAGCAAGTGCCTGACAGTAAGGGGAACTAGAGAGTCATCACAGAATGGCGGTACACCTCCACACATAAGGAACTCGTGGGTGAGCCTGGTATGTCCAATGCGGAGGCGAGCCGAAGCAGTTGCCAACTTGCAAGGAATGGTAGGGCAAGCTCTTGACGAGATTAATTTGTTATCTTCCCTGAGCTTATTAACTGTGACACAGTCCCTCCGTGCCTGCCAATGAGCACGAACAGCAAACATGAGAGGAGTACGCAGATCAGAAGCAGGCAGAGGGTAGTTTACATCAGAAGGTCTCAAAGCTGCAGCTTTTGCCAAAGCATCCACCCTTTCATTACCCTTGACACCAACATGTGCAGGGACCCAACAAAAATCCACTCTTTTTTTCCCTTGACG
Organism: Paralithodes platypus; assembly: GCA_032716605.1. NCBI lineage: Eukaryota > Metazoa > Arthropoda > Malacostraca > Decapoda > Lithodidae > Paralithodes > Paralithodes platypus. The sequence continues at coordinate 3,139,421 of CM064549.1, forward strand.
ATGAATGAGAAACAGCCACTCTAAGATCGCTAAAACTATAGGATGGGGATAATTAAAAGATTCCACAGCCATGAGAGGCCCTAGAAAATCACTAAAAATAGTAAAATGATTGTTTTGGTGAGCAAACACCCATTTCAGAGCTAAAATGATAGCAGACAATTCCGCAGTAAAAACAGATGCAGCTAAAGGAACACTACCTTCACGGCTGAAGTCAGGGAACACAACACCAAAACCAACACCGGAGGCTTTGGTGTTGTGTTTTATGTTGACTTCAACCGTGGAGGTAGTCAACCAACACCGGAGGCCGGCGGGTGCCCAACCCCGAAAGGAGTTGAAATAGGGGAGCTATCCCCCCGCCAAAGGCGGCTTTCTAGGGCCTTTCCTAGCTGATGCTGAGAGGATTGGGTTCTAGTCATGTGGTGATGGGCTGGTTTATCAGAGTGAAAGTTGAGTGTTCTCTGCCATACCCATAGCTTACTCTAACCGTTCCTTTTACATATATATTTTCTACATCTCAAGTGACGGCGTCTCTTCCGTGGATTGACCTCCCTACTGCCAACCTAGAGGTTGGCAGATTGGGAGCCAATGCATCACATTTCTCCTTTGCCCCTCAACTTTCCCTTCATAATTGCTGAGGGGCACAGGGCCTTGGGTGGGGCTTGGGTTTCTTAGGCATTTCCGCACCCTTCTGAGCTCCCTGCCTTGGAGTGGCTTCGGTCACCCGGGCTTTACTAGTGGTAAGCAGGGAGAGTTTTGTGGGAGTGATCGTTTATGGCCTTTGCTTCGCTCGAGACCTTAAGGCTGTTCGGCCAGACAGCCTGTGGAACAGCAACAACAACAACACCGGAGGCAGCTTTAGAGCCATCAGTATACACAGGCACAGAACTATTATGACTAGAAGAATGTTCCAAACACAAATGACGAAGATACTGAGGAGTGACTGAATCTTTCGAGCCTGTAAAAAAACTGGAGAATGATGGTTCAGGGAAGACCCAGGGGGCAATCCTTGGAATTTGCACAGGACTCACAGGAACCATTGACAGATTAAGCTCCTTCATAACTTCACAGACTATATAGCCAAAAGGATGAGGCATTCGAGGATGCCGACCATAATAAGAAAACAAAAATTGACACGAGATACGGGTACAAACAAGAAAGTCTGGAAGGCGCCGTATCCGAAACCAACAGCGTACAACCACAGATGGACGCAGTAAATCTAGGGGAGGTACACCAGCCTCCACCAGCAGGCTGGGAATCAGAGACGACTTAAAAGCTCCAGTTGCAAGAAGGAGACCAGCATGATGAACAGCATCTAGAGTCTTAAGTCTGGAGTCTGTGGCAGAGGAATAGACCTCACAGCCATACGCCAGTTTGGATGCAACAAATGCCTGAAACAAATGCAGTAGTGTTCTGCGATCAGCACCTCAAGAGGTGTGTGACAAAATCCTTAACAGATTCAAAGCCTTCATACACGATGCCTTCAGATTTGTCAAGTGCGGAACATAAGTCAAACGGCAATCAAACGTGAGACCCAAGTACTTTGTCTCTGCCACACAACCAAGTCTCCTGCCACAGAGCATTAGATCATGGGCTGAGGATTGCAATCACACTCTGCTACCTGGCCACTGGTGACTCATATCCTAGCCTACAGTACGCGTTCCGTGTGGCCCGGAACACCATCTCCCTCATTGTGCCTGCAACATGCGAAGCCATCATTGCAGAATACCAGGAGTCTACTCGCATAGACTCGCGTATACTCGCGTAGACTCCTGTACACTCCTGTAGACTCGTGTGACACTCCTGTATACTCATGTGACACTCCTGTATACTCGTGTGACACTTATGTAGACTCGCGATCATTTAATGTCTAAATAGTATAACGCGAGTCTACATGAGTGTCACGCGAGTCTACATGAGTGTCATACGAGTCTAGAGGAGTGTACAGGAGTCTACGCGAGTCTACGCGAGTCTACGCGGTTTGGCGTCCTAGTCCCACTTGACTCTCCAAATTTCATGCATGCATGAAATCTTTGCCCGCGTTCGCGAGTGTACGCGGTGCAGCCCGAGTCAACCCGAGTCTGTGCGAGTGTCGGCGAGTGTCGGCGAATTTGGGATAATCATTGGCGAGTGCAAGAATTTCATCACCCGCGTTGGCCCCGCGCTCCGACTCGCCAATGTGTGAACCATGCATAAGACATAAGCACAAGAAATCCTGTAATTGAGAAGTAACTGTCGTAGTTCTCTAGAATATCCCTTTCTGTACCGGTGACGTCCTTTTAACTTTAATCTGGCTACATTTAGATGATTATATTCTGTTTAAAAAATGCTCCCTACAATTAACAGGCTTCGAACTATCACTCTTAACCCTTTTTACTATGACAGATCCTTCTTAAGCTGCACAACATCTTCTAAATACAGTATAGCTAGAATATAATTAAGAAGACGTTGCCGGTACAGAAAAGGTTAACTCTCATATAAGGCAGTATCAGAGAGAGAGAGAAAGAGAGAGAGTTCTAAGTCACGGTATTTTGTTGATATACTCAAATATTGGCATTGATTGATTGCAAATGTGTTGTGTTTTGAGCATCTAGTTTTCCACGTGTTACAAATGTAACAGATTACCACGTGTTAATAAAAATTCAGACCATTATGATAATATATTAAACAAAAAACCTATGTAAATGTGATTTACTACAAACAAGTTGTCCCCTCCTTCCGACCCCTAACAACTCTTACCCCTCCTCTCCTCCATCACCCTCTACCTTTACACCCACACACCTCACAGTGTGCCATCTGTTGGCAGAAAGATGCAAGTTTGTAGACCTAAAATTATCGAGTTTATGAATATCCCGAGTGACGGTGAGGCAGGAAAGGCGACAGGACTTTTGCCGCTGACTGTACATGTGCACACCTATACCCTGACTGACCCTTAGCAAATAGTAGAAACATTAGCTCGACTACTTTAGTAATATTTTAGTAATAGAGGTTAAGGTTCAACAATGTTGGCCTATTTGCTTGTAACAGGGTATATATTCCAATATTTCTATTAGAGTTTCCAGAATATCATCTCTCCCTTCTTACTTCCCGTTCTCTCTGCTCTCCTTTACTTGTAAATATCCGAGTATCGCCAGAAAGTTGTCAATATATAAGCTACACTGACTCACTCTCCAAACTTTCATATCTCCGGCCCTGAGTAGGAAGGGAAGCTCAGAAGATATACCGTTATCTCTTATTGCTAACTTCTGACTGGATGCGGTACTGGGAAGGATAAAGGCTTGTTTTAAGAAAACATCTCAGTGTGAGATTATCAGGTTATTATGCTTGTATGATTATATGTTCAGTGTCTGTGTGTGTGTATTTTACTTGGGTGTAAATATGATAACATAAGTCTTTGAGGAACAGACAAAGAATATCTCCCCTTGGGTCCACGTTCTATGAGTGTAAGTTCACCTTTGCTGCTGAGCCCCACTGTTGAATACACAGACGTTCAGTTTTCAGAGGATACTTGGTGTTGTGGTGAAATAAATCAAATATTGATAATACTAGACTTGGAGAGGGAGAGAGAGAGGGTGACCTGATGAATGTGAGTGTATACTAGGGGTAAGATAGAGTGTGTATTAATTAAAGACTTTATAGCGTGATCAAATTAATATAATGAAAGAGTTGACATGCCTATGTGAGCAATAAGATCAACTAATCTTTAAGTCCGCTCTGTTGATCTAAATGCGGTAATCATTAATCAGATGCCTGATTAACAAACAGATAGGATACTGTTGTCTCCGTCGCTAGCAGCAGTTATATGATTATTACTGGTACATTTAATCTGCTGTAGCTGGTAGGTGTTGGAGTGGATGACGCGAAGCCGGAAGGGAAAATGGAGGAGGGTTTAAAATGGCTATAGGTGGTTTGGTCTGAGATACCCAAAAATGTAATTGTGCACAATGCTTCTTATTTACCAATATTAGACCTACACCTACTATGGGTTTCAGAGGCCGTGAGGCATCGTTTATCGGGAATAACTTATTGACAAACAGTTGGATCAGTATGATATTTTGCCACAGCTTGTTTCACACAGTCCCCTAATTCTCGTCAATAATGTGCATTACCAAATGTAGAGAATTAAACCAATTGTCCCTTAGGCATGAGGTTAAAGTCACACCTGAATGACTAGGAAACGGACAAGGCTACCGTGACTTACCTGTGAAACCACCAAACCATTATTGCTCCTCCATCAAACACAGTCGTTATCAGCCACAACCCAACCCTACTATCGCCTAGATTCAGGTTATATGCCACTATCAAATACAAATATACAAGAATAACACATCGTTATTGTATATTTGTATTTGATAGTGACATAATCGTGAATGTAACGACGATACTAGGGCTGAGTTGTGGCTGATAACGACCGTGTTTGATGGAGGAGTAATAATGGTTTGGAGGTTTCACAGGTAAGCCAAGGTAGCCTTGTCCGTTTCCTAGTCATTCAGGTGTGACTTTAACCTCATAAGTAGAGGAAAAGTGGCTTAATTATCGACTTTTGTTAAAGCACAAAATGACGACAATTAGGAGACGGTGTGAAACAACCTGTTGCAAAATATCATACTGATCCAAATGTTTGTTAATAAGTTATTCCCGAAAAACCATGCCTCACGGCCTCTGAAACCCATAGTAAATCCCTTGCATCTTGAATAAGCAGACTTTATAAATTATGCCTGTGAGGACAAGCCATATTGCGCAAGTGAAGAGGAGCCTGGGTGTCTGTCGGTTAGTTTGTTTGTGAGAGAGAGAGTGGGAGGGGGGGGGGGGGGGGGAGCTTAATTGCAGTGTGTTTCCGACGCATTCTACAGTTGCGCAAACCGATCCTATAAGATATTTTCCTGAGATTGTCATGTATTAAATTTAACACACAATCTACTTATTACGCTATCAGAATAAATTGGCATTGTATTAACTGCAAATCTATTATGATATACAAAAGTTTAAATAATAAATAATAATAACACAATAGATAATACTAAAAATATTTTTATAAATATTTTAATACCATTATCCTGAAGAATTTGTCTAGATAAGGACAATTTAATTACAGAATTAAATAAACCCTGGCCACCTAGAGTTTCAGACTAACCCTTATCATAATACATGCGATGTCTGAAATTGTCTTTCTACTATTTTCGTGGAGTTGGTATGATCTTCCCTCACCTTTTAGAAGCTGTGATACCCACATAGCTCTTGACCTATAATTACATAAAGTTATTCATAGGTGTTAACTAATCTGCTTATTTGTATCAACTGTATCACTATCACACACATCCTAACAAAGTGTTATTGTCATAGGAAGATAAATTTGGTATGAAATGTCACGAACATAAGAGCTATAGACACTTTTCTCTATAAGACAACTGACAACTTGCCAACCAATTAACTCTCCCCCTACATAAGGCAGGCAACACCTCTAGTTCTGTCACAATGCTTGTTTTACTACAATGTTTACTTACACATATTGCCAGGTACCATCACAAACCTCTGCCTCGGTTTTTAGTTCCGCAACTGTACCATGTTCAGCTGTAATGCAACATGTGATGGGTGTCATGCCGCTCCCTCAACAATACAGTATGTATCTATAAAATCAACATTCTTTTTTAGTTTCATATATTACACAGAAGAAGCAATGTTTGTTAGTCTAGAGCAGTGGTTCGCAACTCGTTTCAGGCCACGGACCACCAACCCAATATAAATAATATTGTGGACCTTTTCATTTTTGAGTAATGCCAAATATAGCATAGGCAACAAATATTTGACTGTATGTGTTGACAGATTTGGGTAAGTACCAATCATACTGGCCCAAAAAAAATCAATTTTAGACTGCTGGTACACATCTTGAGCCGCCAAATCATTGTTTAAGCCCAAAAATTCCTCCTGAAGATCATCTGGAACACTATGAACATCTGTGGGGAATGGATTCCTGATGACAGATAACCCATCCCTTGTCATGTCCACCTCCAGAAAATAGGCAGATCGCTGAAATTCACCCTGCAGCTTTCGTAAATGCTCGAGAATTTGTATCTGAATGGTTCATTTTCCCCAAGCATGGCATTCACACATGGAAATTAAACCATATTGTTACCTTCGACTCGTTCAATCCAGAGTTCTAATTTCTAGAGAAAAGCCTTGATAATGCATTGGTGAGAGAACAGATTTGCACCTTTCCCTTGCAGCTGAAGATTCAGTTTGTTCAAGAATCCAAAAATATCAACAGAGGTATGCAAGTTCTAATTCTGACTCTGTTAGCATATTTTTAATATCCCTTTTCCCTTGAGACTGGAGAAATAAATCCAACTCTTCTCTCAGTTCAAAAGTGCTGTTGACTACATTCCCTCTCTCACATTACTTTGATATTTTCACTGCTCCTCCTCATAAAAATTGTTCTTTCTTCACTCTCGTCCACTCTGTAAAGTTTTCTGCTGGGTATCCTTTAGGGACTAGGCAATAACACATTAATTTGCACCACCACCCGCCCCACTCCTTGGTCATTCAATATATATTGTTTTATATACATTTCAATAGTATTATATATAAAAAGCTAGTTTGAATGATTGGGTTGACTAAAGATAAAAACACAAAGGTTTTGAGTATACTGTTCATATATGAATATATTTAATATTTGTACACTTGATAGTGTCTTCTATGAAAGAGGATCGTTTTCTTTATATTTGTATTTTTTATTTATTTTGTGTTATTTATATACATCCAGTTGGAAAGTATCTGAAATTCCAGACCCCACATAAAACCAAGCGCAAACAATTGTATTTTCATGATCTTCCCACAGACTCCCTGTTTGTGTATATATATTGTTACGTATCTTGATCCTCAAGTGGTTAACTTGATGAATCTAGATAGCACAGAGATATATATTAAGGTATCAGTCAGCTGAAGGCAAAACAAAAGTAAAATCTAATAAAATCATTTCCTGTTGTTGCTTCCTTTCCTTTTGGATCTTAGGACTTGGTATCCTGTATTGACTGATACTCTTTACTTATGAAAAATACTGAAACTAATTAAAGTCATGTAGTATTTATAAAGAATTATTATTTAACCGAAGCTTAGTAGGCTATGGTTATGAACCGAATAAGTTATAGCTAAAGAAGGACTATTAATTTTATAAAAAGTCTTGAAAGATAAATATTAAAGTAAGAATATTTCTGTCTCTTACCCTCTTTGAAATGAATAGATAGTTTTCTTATATGTCCTTTTATTTATATTTAATGTAATTATTCTTGGTTCTTGTCTTACGTTAATAGTATTATATTATTATTATCATCAGGAGTAATATCAAAGTCACATAAAAAGTTAGATATATATTTAATAATTAGTTAAATTTATTTCTTAACCACGTAACATTGAGGTTTGATTATGAGTAAATAAAGTTACAGGATCGTTTCATAGATTCGATTCAGGTCTCACTCAAATAATATGAAAAGCAAAATATAATATTTTGAAGCAAAAGAATTTTCTTCAGCTTAGGAAATCACTAGAAGTAATATTATCACAGCCATGTTAGTCTAAGGCGATATTACTAATACGAGACAATAGCATCACCGTACTAAGCACCATTAAGCAATGTGAGCTTAATTAAAAGAAAATGAAAGAACTCGTAAGTATTAATATAAAACAATAGTATTACTTTCATCATAACCCAATTACTTAAAGAGTTGCTTTAGTCCACAAGTTAGTCAACTAAAATAGTTAAGTACATAATAATAGCGTTAACGTTAATTCCCAATCAAATAGTTAAACACATAATAGTAGCGTTCACGTTAATTCCCAATTAAATAGTTAAACACATAATAGTAGTGTTCACGTTAATTCCCAATTAAATAGTTAAACACATAATAGTAGTGTTCACGTTAATTCCCAATCACATATCTCACTAACCAACATAACATAAGTGTTTACACCGAACACACTTAACACACATTTATATAATCTGACTGACAGTCACAATCCCATTATAATACTTCACCCCGTCTTCCTCCAGCTGCAAGTTCACCTTCCCCAACTCCAAATGAGACTGATTTGAATGCCCACAACTCGGGTCTTATATACCAAACAATGATGGTGTAGGAACGAATCAGGAGGCAGGAGGTGGTGCCTACTCCAATCATAGCTCCTAGAGTCGCATAACAGGTGTCTGGTCCACTCACAGCTCCTGGCGTCGATCATACGTCATAGCATCGGTCATCGAGGTGTGAAGGCTAGCATGCTGGTATGGGGCGAGCTGGTTTGCTCGTTCGCTCGCTAGTCTGCTTCACCGCTTGGGTAGTTTGGCTCCTTGAACTCTAATTCTAACTCTTAAATTAACATACAGGGCTCCGTATGTCAGAATATATATAATTATATATATATGTATGTTATGCCCTGATTTTATTCAGGATTAACGATTGCGTAGGTGAGTTCTGCAAGACTGGAATATCTGGTTTCATATACATACATGCGAGGGATCAACAGAACACATAAAAAGAATCTTGGAATGTGATTTGTAATACAGCTTTATTTCACTAAACACACTTGCTGTATAAAAAAAGAGTCAATTCACATTGGAGAACATGGATAGGAGTAGTAAAGTCAGTAGGAAGAACTTGGTCTTTCAATTCTCCGAGCACAATCGTGGATCTGGATTAGAGCGTGCACTGCCACTTCCGAATCTCGGGCATTATTCTTCCGATACGGACATGATAAGAAGCGATAAGAAAGTCACTCGAGGGGGGCACTGATTCAATTTGCACAGTATCTGATACAGTTCGTTGTTTTAGGCCTAAGGTTTTAGTTATCCGATTAAGTGGGGGCTAATGTTGAGTTTCGACTTCACACGATCTAGCAGAGTCAAGTAGGCAATTATTTAATTGTATACTTTTAACTATTAATGCGCGGATGGAAATTCATTACTGAGATTAAATCACATTTACGACCTATCCCTTAATTTGTGGGATCACAGAATATCTATACCAAAACATCCAAGTTAGGAATAACTCTTGTCGTGGCTGCGGGTAAATACTGTCGCGGAAATTATCTCGTAATACTCTTACTAGAACAAAATCTCTGGCAAAAACAGGGGACTCTAGGATCAAACTCGAAACACTCTTCACGGTTAGCGAATAACTCAAGGGTGAACATAGGCAAACACAATGGGTTGGTAAAACGGTATCTCTACACTGATACTATAATACGGAATCGTGCCCGGTCACATTAACTTCTTTCTCCTCTTGAATCTGGTGTCGTCGGGGGCTTCTCGGCTGCTCCAGGACGGCCCGTCCAGGGTGTCCAGTTGTGTGAAGAAGATACAGATGGGTCGGTTGACCGGTGATGAAGTTGAGTTAAGGTTCTCTACTAGGATCTTAAATGGTCTGTTTCCTGACAGTGCCAGAGGAGCGTCTCATCGAACGAACGTAAGCAGTGTCTATGCGCGGACTTTGCTTAACTGTCTCTGATCCATAACGAGAGGTTCAATCAACCCAAGAACACAGTAGATCTTTCTACCCTAGATCTCTGTGTATGTGCATAACCTCCAGGGCTGGAGCTAACAGGCTCCTGATGTTGGCAAGATGGTGGAGAAGTGGAGGATGCTGGAGGCGGGTGTTGCTGGGGCTGAGTGGCCCCTTCCATAATCGGGGCCAGGGCGGCTGTGCAGGGGCTGTGGAGTCGGCTTCCGGCAATCTGGCCCTTCGTTCCCAATGCTCTGAATTAGATAACAGCGTTAGTTCACACACCGGCATATAAGAATAAATAATCGCAGGTGTTATGGCAAGGACTGGGGCGGAGCACCTCGGCCAGAAGGGTCAGCTGGCCAATTGCCCGACTTTTATAATTAAGTTGCTTTTAAGGTAAGGAAGGAGAGGGGTGAAAAAGGTGAACAGTTCTCTCGTACTTGTAGGCCTTTGTGAGGTTGAATAACAAGTCCGGTAATACCTCATAGGTGCTGGCACGTGCATACAGGTGGTGGTTAAACGCGGGTGCCCTAGTGGTCCCGTATGCTGGGGTCGAGGAGGGCAGCGCAGGTAGGAGTCCCTCCAGGATTGGACATGGCTCGATGGCCGAGTTAATTTGTTGTTGTCGGGCCCACCTGGGTTAGGGTGGAAATACTCACGTAGACTATGTGTGGATAAGGGGAGAGGAATCCAGAGAGAGAGAGAAAATACAGACAAATAGTTGATCAATAAGGTACGGCATGCATAACCAGGTGACAGTATCGTTGTCATGATTGTGGTGACAGATTGGTTCGGTTACGTACCGGAGGCAACACACGATGCAAGGCATTGGCTGTTCTGTTGTGTGGTTGGGTCATCATATATGCATGCACAGTTGGCACACCGCTTGGTTGCAAACGAAAAAAAAAGGAAAAGGATAGGCCGTGTGAATTGTAGTCCGAGAAGGTAGCGTTTGACGAGGCGTGTAGAAGACGCGTGGAAGGAAGAACTAGAAAGAGAAAAACATGTTAGATTATGTAACACAAAAGTTATGGGAACAATACTGCGTGAGGTTTATGGTTCGTTCACTAGTCTAAAGTTAGAAGGTTAGTCAGCATGCGGGGTTAGTAGGTAATTAAGAGAAATTACACTAGGTAGTGGTATAAATCAACATAATAACTGGCCTGGTTTATATACTGATATCCTCACATCTCAGGCGGCAGTGCAATTATTATTATCATGGTGATGGGCGGTTTTGGTCACGTACCTGGGGCAAACACGCGGCGCGAGGCATTGGCGCTCCTGTGCCGTGGTCAGGTCGTTGTCTATCCATGCACAGCTGGCACTGCCTGGTTGCAACGGAAAAGGATAGGATCATGTGAACTGTAGTCCTAGAAGGAAGTGTCTTGACGAGGCGTGTGGAGGGAGGCTAGAAAAGAAAGGCAGGCTGGATTATGTAATGCAAGGGTTAGGGAAAAATAGATCAGGCGAGGTGACGGTTTCCTTATTATTTTATGGTTAGTAGGTCAGTCATCATGAGGGGTTAGTATGTTAATAAGTAAGATGTAAAATGGTAATGACATAATCAATATCTAATTGGCACAGTTATATATCTATACCCCCTCATAATACAGAGAGTTAAGAGGTGTCTTTCCGCTTATTTTTCCTGCAGGGGTTGTCATAGCTAAAGATAAACATATTCATTAATCATATATACCTGGTCTGCAGTCATGTTGCCTGTGGCGGCTGTAGTTGGATTTAGCTGTAGCTAAACGCACGTGAAATTAATACAACGGTAATTATAATATTCACAGGGACATGCACACGACGCGGGCACTACAGCTTACGTCATCAAAAAGGTATGGGGTGTACATCATCAGATCTAATACATACTTAGTTAGGTTTTAATAATGGCAGGGAGGAGAGAAATGTGGTTTGTATACTAGAAGACTGTGAGTTAAAAGATGTGAAACATGTGGATTGGTGTTGAGGTGTGGTCTAGAAAGGTTGGGGGTTGTTGTCTGTGGCCGGCCATTTTGGGGTGAGTTGTCCAGTGCTGGCTGCTGAGGCAGTAAGCTTCTAATCGGGCTGGGGGGGGATGAGGCGCGAAAGGGGGCGGGGTGGTTTGTTCCCTCTCTCTCCGACCGTGTTGGCGAGTGTCTGTCTATCTGGCTGTTGCTTTGGTAGAGTACACATACACATACTGACAATGCAGAGAGCTACCAGGTGTCTTCCCTGTCCTTCTCTCTTGAGATGATCGTCTGTAGATTGATCAGAATTAACATAGATAAATCATACTTGTACCGTCGTAAGGTAGAGATAAGGGGTGTCTTCCCTCCTTGTCTCCTTCTTAGAGGGCTGTCATAGTTAAACATATATATATATCATGAATACAATAATACATGGTTTGCAGTTATGGCCGTCTGCAGGTAAATCAGAATTAAACATATATAAATCAGCAGAGGTACTTCGATACATAGTTAAACATATATATATATCATTAACCTAAGACGTGCGCATGGGGGGTATGAGACACCACACGCGCGCTTATTTGAGCTGTTCCCATCACTAATATCGTTATTTTACCATAAATAGCATTAATACTTATCCATATGCGCCTATTTTAGGTTGATTATAAAGGTATTGACCTATTACAGCAATAAAACAAGTGGAAACAGCATTTGGATGGTCAAAATCGGCGATACAGGCCGGGAGTTACATAATGTAAGGCTGAGGCAACCTCCCTGCCATCCTCCCCTCCCCTTGTCTGGAGAGACAATGTTATGCAATAGTCTCTCTCTCGCTCTTTCCCACGCTTGGTAACAGTGATGACAACGCCCTGCTACCAACTTGCTAATGTTAGCACGAAAATAGACCACAGAATAAGGGAATAACAGGGAAAATAGGTGATAACTGAAGGAGGGGAGGGAAGTGGAGAAGGAGGAGGTGTGGAGGAGTGATAGTTGGCATGGCCCAGGGGCAAAAAAAAAAAAATGTTTGGAGTGTTTTAAATGGATTTTTTGAGGCCCAGGATCTTAAGTCTTCCCGCAGTCGCCCGGGGAAACTCTTAAGAGTCTTCCCGCACTTGCCGGGTTAATACAATAATGCATGGTTTGCAGTTATGGCTGTCTGCAGGTTGATCAGAATTAAACATATATAAATCAGCAGAGGTACTTCGATACAATAGCTAGTATGGGGTACATACCTTTACCTTCGTACGGTAGAGAGAATTAGGTGTCTTCAGATCGCCTCGTTCCTGTACGCGATGAAAGTATTATAGTCTTCAGGGTTAGTATCTAATTGAATACATACTTAGTGGGTACTTCAAGAATGTCAGGAGGTAAGGAAATGTGGTTTGTATACTAGAAGACTGTGATTAACGAGACGTGTAGTCTGTGGATGGAGGTGGAAGAAAGGGAGGGATCTTGCTGGGGGTGGAAGTTTCGCTCCCAGGAATTTTCGTTCCTGATGTATTTCAATATATATATATATGTAATGTATTATTACGACCTTCTGTCTCTGCAGTAAAGCTATCAACGTTCTGTATTCAATTATATTCGAGTATATATTATATTCTGTGAAATAGAGCAAAATTTAAATTTTGTGTAGTTTAAAAAAAAGTGATGTATACAAGTCAAGTGAAAATATTAAATACACCTTATTAGTATACACCTTCACAATCGGAAACATTGTAATAATTTAGCTATAATAAACCTCAAGCAAGAATACTCTGTAAAATGTTACTCCATCCAGATCACAGGATCTTGTGAATATATTTATCCCTGTATATTGTTCTCTGTGTAATCATAACAATTAAACTAATATATAAAAGGTCCACTTTCACTTTAAACTTACGAACAAATTAAATTACTCAACAAATTGAAATTAATACAGGTTAAATTGTCAACTTCAATGTGCAAATAATCAATATTTGTTTGATTTGTAAACACCGGCTATCAATTCAAGTTGTGCTAATACAACATTAATTTTAATCACTGTCGGTTTAGGTTTAGGCTAGTTAATTTAAATATCAAACCAAGATAACTATCTGGCCTCCAATAAATAATATAAAAACACAATCACAATATCTCACACATTAAGAATATAAGCAAACAGTGGCATAGCTCATGTTTCAGGACTTGATGGGAATATTTAATACATATTTTACTTATCTTAACTCTGACGTCTCTTAACCACACCAACCAAACCCACAGTCATGAATTACCTCCCAGTATGTCTCCCAAGTTCCCCAACCAGTCATCAAACTCTATGCATACAAACCCTGCAGATCCAATGAGCTGTCTCTTCACAACTTCTGGCTGCGCCGAGAATTCCGGAACCAATACCGTGTCAGCTGGACAGACCTAGCCATTCAGTACCGGTCCTACACACTGTTTGACTCGAGTGACAGGAAGGCAGTGGTTGTGGTGGGCAGCGGTGGTCGGAATGATGGTTGGACAGTTTGGTAGTTTGAGGCATGTATCTTTACCATATTTACTGTGTGTGTGTGTGTGTAGCCTTGTAATTTTTTTTTTTTTTTTTTCCTCTGTGATTGAGGGAGGCAAAAGACAGAACTACCTATAGCAAGTGCCTCCCCCATAGTTGAAAGAGTGACAGGGCCAAAATCAAGGGACGTTCGAGCCAAAATGCCTGGACACACGGAGTTTGAAGCAATTTAAGTCATAGGAAGAGGGAAAGACTGATTCTGGGAGAGAGTTCCAGAGCTCAGCTGTTGAGTAGAAGAAAGTTTGAGAGTAACGTTTCACTCTTGGGTTGGAGAGTTTCACAGAGTAGGAGTGAGATTGAGTTGCAAGACGGGTACCACTTGCCCTACGTAAAGGAGGTGGTATACACTGGGAAAGCTCCCAGGAACACTGATTATTATAGTAGTGATAGAATAGCGAGAGAGATGCAAAATTGCGGCGGAGTGAGAGAGATTGCAGAGAGTTATGAGTGGACGGGAGTTAATGATACAAAAGGCCTTCCTTTCAACTTTGTCTAGGAGAGCGGTGTGAGAGGATCCTCCCCACACATGTGAACAATACTCAATACAATGACGCACTGTGCCCCTGTACAGAGCATGAAGCTGCGCAGGGGTAAAGAACCCCTTGAGGCGGTTGAGAACACCCAGCTTCTGGGAGGCTGCCTTAGCGAGGCTGGTAATATAGGCCTTCCAAGTGAGAGCAGAGGAAAAAGAGACACCGTATCTGTCTATCAATCTCTGTATGCAGGTGTCTATTAACTATTCCTTTATTTTGTATCTAACTGCATAGTAACACCTTTTGTTTATAACCCATCCCTTGTCATGTCCACCTCCAGAAAATAGGCAGATCGCTGAAATTCACCCTGCAGCTTTCGTAAATGCTTGAGAATTTGTATCTGAATGGCTTCATTTTCCCCAAGCATGGCATTCACACATGGAAATTAAACCAAATTGTTACCTTCGACTCGTTCAATCCAGAGTTCTAATTTCTAGAGAAAAGCCTTGATAATGCATTGGTGAGAGAACAGATTTGCACCTTTCCTTTGCAGCTGAAGATTCAGTTTATTCAAGAAGCCAAGAATATCAACAGAGGTATGCAAGTTCTAATTCTGACTCTGTTAGCATATTTTTAATATCCCTTTTCCCTTGAGACTGGAGAAATAAATCCAATTCTTCTCTCAGTTCAAAAGTTCTGTTGACTACATTCCCTGCTGAAAACCACCGTACAGAAGTGTAGAACAGCAACACCTCAAAGTCGGAACCCACATCCCGGCATAATTTTCTGAACAGCCTGGTGTTCACTGCTGACGATTTTATGTAATTAACCACCTTCACCAATTCATTGAAAATGGTGTTCAGGTCATCAGGCAGCGTTTTTTTATGCCAATGTCTCCTTACAACTACATTCTAAAGGTTGCCAATATACAGTATTTCTTAAATAGGAATAATACAATAAAATTAATGGTCAAATATACAATTTGAAAAAAGAAAATTGTACTGCATTTTCAGTACATTTGATTATATATACACCAATCTTCAGTTTATTACCAAATATATTAAACGTCCTGTGGACCACCCAAAAAGTCACCATGGACCACCAGTTGAGAACCACTGGTCTAGAGTGATCATTATAGCTTACATGTTTGAGTCGTGTGTGGGCATGTTAGGTACTATATCTACGTACTACTCCTCTGGGGATAGATGTGAATGAACAGATATTTTCAGCCGAGGAGAGTGAGGTAAAAATGTGCGGGGATGAAAGGGTTTTTAGGTATTGGGTAAATGGTGTTTGTGTGTGTGTGTGTGCGCGTGTGTGTGTGGTAATAATTGCATACATTGCATAAATACTCTTAATCTATGAAGCCGTGCTAGTTTAGCATATTTTGTTTATGTTTTTTTATTGCCCCATATAATGTAAACACTAGCTATATATAATAAAGTTGGCACATTACACATAGTTCTATAGTTCCAAGACAAACGTATAAACACACATATTTGCCTATTTTGAGATTAAAGATGGGAACATTTTGTATCCAGATATATGGAAATAAAAGGAAATAATAAGTGTTGCATCATTATAAGATTCTAATACACACACACACACACATGAATGTGACAGAGTATTAACCCACTGAGCCCCAGCGACGCAAACAGTGCGTCGGCAATGCATGTGACGCTAAACCCAAGCGTCACATACGTTGCGTCAGTGTTAATTACTCCGGTCCTACTGGACCTAGAGGGCTCAGATTTGTATGGGAAATGTGTAAGTATCCCACGCAACCATGCCGATGGTTGACAACTCTCAAAGTCCAACCGCATGCGCGTGAGCGCTCAAAAACATGGTTTTTGGGGGTTATTGCCTTCAATTTTTTACTCCTGTAAAATCGACTTTCGGGGGCTCCGTAGGACACCTTTTTTACCTTTTTGATATTTTTTTTTTTCCTTCATTCCTAACCCATTTGCTATTGTTTCTGGAAAAAATAAAATTTTCAAAACTTGCCGGTTCCTGGTGGTACATATATTTATAACTAGCTGGGGCTCAGTGGGTTAATATTATTATTTAGGCATGGTCTACATATTATATTTCTTGTCCGGGAAACTTACTGTTTGATGTTTTTTTATGGTGTTCTATGACCGTCAGCTCGGAATAGAAGGGGATTAGGCGAGGTGGTTCTGTGTGAGAGAGAGAGAGAGAGAGAGAGAGAGGCATTTGTCAAGTAATACATGTTTGCCTAAGGTTTAGGTTCCCAAATTATATATTTGGTGTCTATTCTTAAAATATATGTCCTACTAATATTTATATCCTGGCAAACATTCTCCAAGCTTTTACCCATTGAAGATACAAGTACACATTTATTTTCTGTGTTGACGACATAATTCAAAATAGGAAGGGTGTATGGAAGTCAGGAGGTTAATTGAATCTTTACTCTCATAATTCCCACAGACCCTCCCTAAAATATATACAATCGTATAAATGGTTGCCAGAATAACCTGTTAAAATACGTCATAATCTTCAATGTGTTAAATATTGTCCCATCCTATATTCCCTGTATCATTATTTGTACTGGTTATTGAGGTGTGGTCAGATGATACGGTTATGGAGTCCACAACTAAACTACCGGGATATTATGCGGTGATGTATAGTTGGCCACAGTAGTTTGCATCCATGTCATGGTTTTATGTATGGAAGGAAACATAGTGTGATGGACTTACATGAATAATTTGTTATACACACGTTAATTGGTCAATGTATTTAAGTATTGCTTTAATAAATACCCTTTTAATTCAATCATACTAATCTTAGTTCCATACATATAACATGTGGAGTGTAACTAAATCAATGTGGCCAGCTGTATAAACTCTTACAGTTGGTCAGTGCCTCATTGATCTAACTAGACCGACATGTGGTGAAAATGCAATATGTTGACTGTTAATACAACATTGCCTTGTCAAAATATGCATGTTGATCATTATGGATAATTGACATCTAAAACAATAAAGCAATTTCAAGAGTATCAAATTGTATTACTACCGGTATCTTTGCACACTAACTCAGGCTTTTTCTGCTTAACAGAATGCACCTGTATGTGTTTATATTCTGATTATTAACTCACATTTCAGCATTGCATGTCGAACAGCTTAGGTCACTTAATACTAATCAATTACTATGAGTGTCATTGTGTTTTTTGTGTTTGTATTGTTTTTCAAATGAACATGTCTATTGAACTTAACCCTTTCAGACTCATATGATGCAGAGGTTGCCAGATTAGCAATAAGAAATAGAGCTCTCTCACTCTTATAATTACCTCTCCAAAATTCGTTTTCTGCCCACAGCTAACTCAAAGACAATTGCAGAGGTTGAAGTAACTAAACTAAAGGTTTCTAAATACCCATGATGGAAACAAAAGCTTTAAAGTATCCCTAATAGGCTCAAAATCGCGTCATATGTCGGAGAGAGTTAATATTCAAATATTCAGCTATGTAATTCCTCCATTGAATGACAGATGGAGGGAAGTTCGGTTCGAGTATTAATAATCATGTCTGAAATATTTATGATTAATTTTGACTTAATAAAAACAAACACGTCAGAAGAAGACGTTTTACTAAATTAGAGTATGCGTATGAATAGAGAGCAAATGTTCGTTCTTAACCCAGGAACTGCAGGAAGACTCTTAAGAGTTCCCCCGGCGGACTGCGGGAAGACTCTTAAGAGTCAGAGAAAAAAAAAAAAAAATTTAAACATCGAAAAAAAACAAAAAATTTGTTTTGCCCCTGGGCCATGCAAAATATCACTCCTCTACCTCCCCTACTTTCCTCCCCTCCTTGAGTTATCACCTATTTTCCCTGTTATTCCCTTATTCTGAGGTATATTTACGTGCTAACATTAGCGAGTTGCAAGCAGGGCATTGTCATCACTGTTAGCAAGCGAGTGCAAGAGAGAGAGAGAGAGTATCGATCGACAGTGTCTCTCCAGCCTTGGGGGAAATTGGCGGGAAAGGAGATTGCCTCACCCATACATTATGTAACTCCCGCCCTGTATCGCCGATTTTGACCATCCAAACGCTGTTTTCACTTGTTTTATTGTTGTAACAGGTTAATACCTTTATAATCAACCTATAATAGGCGCATATGGATAAGTATTAATGCTATTTATGGTAAAATGAATATTTTAGTGATGGAAACAGCTCAAATACATGCGCACAGGCAGAGGTGTCTAATTACCCCCATGAGCACTTCAGAGGTTAAGAAACACGTAGAATAATATACTTCACCTTCTTATTGAAATAGCTTCATATAATGTGTATTTCAATGACATCATCCCCAGTGATGATATGTCTACCTCTTAACATAAGATACTCCAGCAACATGGAACAGAATTGGGGAACCATTTTTCTCTTTAATGTTCTATTTGGTATTAAACTGTATATTCTGGTAGGTACCGATTACAAAAAACTTTAATTTTTTCATTGTAACTATCTATCTATCTATTGCCTGACGCTGTGAACCCCGAAGGTGTGGCCACGAACGAACCGCTCCCATGCACCTCTGTCCTCAGTCAGTCGACGCCCTTCCTCTCAACCAGCACCGCCTTCATCCATATACTTCCTCACTCCATCCTTCCACCTCTCTTCGGTTACTTCTCCCTCTCTGTCCTTCCACCTTGCTCTCGTACACCTATTTAGTCATTCTCTCGCTTCCCATACGTTCCATATTTCCGAACCATCTCAGAGTGTTCCTTTTCACACTTTCCAGCACATCTACCTCTACACCACACCTCCTTCTTACTTCCTCATTCGTCTGTCTATCCCTCCATGTAACTCTGCACGCACTTCTCAAGTAACTCATTTCCACCCCTCTCACTCTTGGTCTGAGTCTCTTCTCAACTGTACATGCTTCGCTTCCGTAAGTCAGTGTCGGGATTACCACACTGTCATGCAAGGACATTTTTACTTCCATTGTAACTAATTGTATATATTATTTCTGGCTAAATATGCTACTCTTATTTCAATTTCAAACTTTATTCTGACGAGAACACCCTTACATGATTCCGTCCTCCATTCTGCCAGTTACTGTACCTGCCCTTGGTGGTAGGTGGGGGGAGGGATTTTGACCCGTAATATCACCTTCAGTAAAACAGTCTTGGTTTGGCCTAATTTATCTTAAACCTTAACTATACATTGTCCAGATATGTTTTCCTATGGACAAATGATGATTACTTTTCTTACTCTTTAGGGCAAAGGTTGGAACATGGTGGATGTTGAGAGAGTCATCTTACTCCACTTAGACATTATTCGAAAATGCTGAATATTTATATAGCTAAGTGAAAACTGCCTGAAATGATTAATGTTTGTGCATTAATGTTATATATGGACCGCTTTGTAACCCTCTTTCTCTCTCTCTCTCTCTCTCTCTCTCTCTCTCTCCATATCAGTACTGTACTTTATACATTGCTTCTTTACTCTCACTCCCCCCACTCCTTTTAGTCCTCTCTCACATTACTTTGATATTTTCACTGTTCCTCCTCATAATAAGTGTTCTTTCTCACTCTCGTCCACTCTGTAAAGTTTCTGCTGGGTATCCTTTAGGGATAGGCAATAACACATTCATTTGCACCACCACCCGCCACTCCTTGGTCATTCAATAATTGTTTTATATACATTTCAATAGTATTATATATAAAAAGCTAGTTTGAATGATTGTGTTGACTAAAGTTAAAAACACAAAGGTTTTGAGTATACTGTTCGTATATGAATATATTTAATATTTGTACACTTGATAGTGTCTTCTATGAAAGAGGATCGTTTTCTTTATATTTGTATTTTTTATTTATTTTGTGTTATTTATATACATCCAGTTGGAAATACATCTGAAATTCCAGACCCCACATAAAACCAAGCGCAAACAATTGTATTTTCATGAAGCGGTGCAGCCTTCTTCCCACAGACTCCCTGTTTGTGTATATATATATATATATATATATATATTTATATATATATATATATGTATATATATAAACATATATATATATATATATATATATATTATTGTTATGCCCTGATTTTATTCAGGATTAACGATTGCGTAGGTGAGTTCTGCAAGACTGGAATATCTAGTTTCATATACATACATGCGAGGGATCAACAGAACACATAAATAGAATCTTGGAATGTGATTTGTAATACAGCTTTATTTCACTAACCACACTCGCGGTATTCACTTTCACTTTGGAGAACATGGATAGGAGTAATAAAGTCAGTAGGAAGAACTTGGTCTTTCAATTCTCCGAGCACAATCATGGATCTGGATTAGAGCGTGCACTGCCACTTCCGAATCTCGGGCATTATTCTTCCGATACGGACTTGATAAGAAGCGATAAGAAAGTCACTCGAGGGGGGCACTGATTCAATTTGCACAGTATCTGATACAGTTCGTTGTTTTAGGCCTAAGGTTTTAGTTATCTGATTAAGTGGGGGCTAACGTTGAGTTTCGACTTCACACGATCTAGCCGAGTCAAGTAGGCAATTATTATGTATACTTGTAAACCATTAATGCGCAGATGGAAATTTGTTGCTGAGATTAAATCACGTTTACGACCTATCCCATAATTTGCGGGATCACAGAATATCTATACCAAAACATCCAACTTATGAATAACTCTTGTCGTGGCTGCGTGTAAATACTGTCGCGGTAATTATCTCGTAATACTCTTACTAGAACAAAATCTCTGGCAAAAACAGGGGACTCTAGGATCAAACTCGAAACACTCTTCACGGTTAGCGAATAACTCAAGGGAGAACATAGGCAAACACATCGGGTTGGTAAAACGGTATCTCTACACTGATACTATAATACGGAATCGTGCCCGGTCAGGTTATCTTCTTTCTCCTCTTGAATCTGGTGTCGTCGGGGGCTTCTCGGCTGCTCCAGGGGGCCGTCCAGGGTGTCCAGTTGTATGAAGAAGTTACAGATGCGTCGGTTGACCGGTGATGAAGTTGAGTTAAGGTTCTCTACTAGGATCTTAAATGGTCTGTTTCCTGGCAGGGCCAGAGGAGCGTCTCATCGAACGAACATAAGCAGTGTCTCTGCGCGGACTTTGCTTAACTGTCTCTGATCCATAACGAGAGGTTCAATCAACCCTAGAACACAGTAGATCTTTCTACCCTAGATCTCTGTGTATGTGTGGAGATATATATTGCTCGTAGGTCTCTATATTAATCGGTGGGTTGCCGCGATTAATACAGATCCAGGAAAATAATACATCAAGTCTGGGTGTTCAGCTTGCGGGGTGCCGGTCGTCTGTCAGCAGGCGAGTAAAACAGTCTTCAAGCAGAGCGAGGTCCCGCTCGGCAAAAATCTATATTTGTACTTCTGTCCGCTCTCCTCCTCTCAGGGTTTATAAAATTATATGGCGGGGTGACTCGGTGTTGCCGGGGCCGGGGGCTGGTGATTGTTTGTCATTGATGGTGTGTTGGTTTCCGGGCAGGGCAATCTTGGCCTACAAGGGGTAGCCCCACAGGGGGGCTCACTTCAAGGGGGAGAGAAGAGGAGGTTGATGCATAACCTCCAGGGCTGGAGCTAACAGGCTCCTCAAGTTGGCAAGATGGTGGAGGAGTGAAGGATGCTGGAGGCGGGTGTTGCTGGGGCTGAGTGGCCCCTTCCATATTCGGGGCCAGGGCGGCTGTGCAGGGGCTGTATCATATCAATGATCTCATATCTACCACTCATAATCCAATACATTCCTACGCAGATGACTCAACACTCCACAGTTCCTTCACATTTACCAATTCTTTCACCCAACCCGATCTTATAAATTCAAAAATAAACACTGCAATTTCTCTGAACCAGGACCTTTCTAGAATTAATGAATGGGGACAAGAATCTAGTTTCCTTTAATGCACAGAAACCAAGTACATTCAATTTTCTAACGGACAGAATCTCACTGACTCCCATATATTTTTTAATGATGTAAATATTCCCACTTCCCCTAGTATTGACATTCTCGGTGTAACATTAACTACTAACTTGAGCTGGACACATTATGTTAGAAGCATTGCTAAGAATGCCTCTAAAAAACTGGGACTCCTGTACAGAGTTCGAGAATTCTTCACTGACGAGCAGTTGTAATATATAAAAGTCCTGTGCGCTTCAGATGGATTACTGTTCACCTGTGGGGTGGAAGTGGAGTGGTTGCATTGAGGCAGTTGGACAAAATCAAAATAAAGCTATTAGAATCAATAACCCTGCAATCACACAGGACCTTCCTACATTAGCCATACGAAGAAACGTTGCATCCCTTGCATTACAGATATTTTCACAGCAATTGTTCCGAGAACTTGCTTCAATTGTGCCGCCTCTCCACATCTTTCCCCGTAGAACTAGGGCGAGAGCGCCCATGAATTTACACTTTCTCCTCCACAATGCAGAACTGCTTATCAGAATTCATTATTCCCAGAGCTACTACTCTTTGGAATTCACTTCCCTCGAATTGCTTTCCACAAACTTACAATCAACAAATGTTTAAATCCAGTTGTTACAAACATTTTATGAATGGAGGATGCCTTTAGGCACATGGACCTTTGTTTATCTGTGTTTTCCTTCCTCCGTTCATTGCTCTTAAAAAAAAAAAAAAAAAAAAGCGTGTTGTTGTTCACAGAGACTGGGGCGGAGCACCTCGGCCAGAAGGGTCAGCTGGCTAATTGCCCGACTTTTATAAGTAAGTTGCTTTTAAGGTAAGGAAAGAGAGGGGCAGAAAAGGTGACCAGTTCTCTCGTACCTATAGGCCTTTGTGAGGTTGAATAACAAGTCCGGTAATACCTCATAGGTGCTGGCACGTGCATACAGGTGGTGGTTAAACCGGGTGCCCTAGTGGTCCATATGCCGGGGTCGAGGAGGGCGGCGCAGGTAGGAGTCCCTCCATGATGGACACGGCTCGATGGCCGAGTTAATTTGTGTCGGGCCCACCTGGGTTAGGGTGGAAATACTCACGTAGACTACGTGTGGATAAGGGGAGGAATCCAGAGAGAGAGAGAAAATACAGACAAATAGTTGATCAATAAGGTAGGGCATGCATAACCAGGTGGCAGTATCGTTGTCATGATTATGGTGACAGATTGGTTCGGTTACGTACCTGAGGCAACACACGATGCAAGGCATTGCTTCTTCCGTTGTGTGTTGGGTCATCATATATGCATGCCACAGTTGGAACACCGCTGGTGGCAAACGAAAAAAAAGGAAAAGGATAGGCCGTGTGAATTAGTCCGAGAAGGTAGCGTTTGACGAGGCGTGTAGAACCGCGTGGAAGGAAGAACTAGAAAGAGAAAAACATGTTAAATTATGTAACACAAAAAGTTATGGGAAGAATACTGCGTGAGGTTTATGGTTCGTTCACTAGTCTAAAGTTAGAAGGTAGTCAGCATGCGGGGTTAGAAGGTAATTAGAGAAATTACACTAGGAAGTGGTATAAATCGACATAAGAACTGGCCTGGTTTATAGAATGATATCCTCACATCTCAGGCGGCAGTGCAATTATGATTATCATGGTGATGGGCGGTTTTGGTCACGTACCTGGGGCAAACACGCGGCGCGAGGCATTGGCGCTCCCGTGGCGTGATCAGGTCGTCATCTATTTATGCGCAGCTGGCACTGCCTGGTTGCAATGGAAAAGGATAGGATCATGTGAACTGTAGTCCGAGAAGGAAGTGTCTGACGAGGTGTGTAGAAGGCGTGTGGAAGGAGGCTAGAAAAGAAAGGCAGGCTAGATTATGTAATGCAAGGGTTAGGGAAAAATAGATCGTGCGAGGTGACGGTTCCTATTATTCTACGGTTAGTAGGTCAGTCATCATGCGGGGTAGTATGTTAATAAGAAACAAGTAAAATGGTAATGACATAATCACTATCTATGGCACAGTTATATATCTATACTCCTCATAATACAGAGAGTTAAGAGGTGTTTTTCTGCTTACTTTTCCTGCAGGGGTTGTCATAGCTAAAGTAAACATATTCAGTAATCATATATACCTGGTCTGCAGTCATGTTGCCTGGCGGCTGTAGTTGGATTTAGCTATAGCTAAACGCACGTGAAATTAATACAAGGTAATTACAATAGTCACCGGGACATGCACATGATGCGGGCACTACAGCTTACGTCATCAAAAAGGTATGGGTGTACATCATCTTATACATAGTAGTTAGGGTTTAGTAATGGCAGGGAGGAGAGAAATGTGGTTTGTATACTAGAAGACTGTGAGTTAAAAGATGTGGAAAATGTGGGTTGGTGTGGAGGTGTGGTCTAGAAAGGTTGGGGGGTGTGTCTGTGGTCGGCCATTTAGGGGTGAGTTGTCAGTGACTGGCTGCCGATGCAGTAAGCTTCTAATCGGGCTGGGGGGCGGGGGGGGGGGGATGAGGCGGGAAAGGGGGGAGGGTGGTTTGTTCCTCTCTCCGACCGTGTTGGCGAGTGCTGTCTCTGGCTGTTGCTTTGTAGGGTACACATTGTGACGTTAACCACTCCGTTAGAAACCGCATGGCTTGTACTACAGTGACTCGCTAGGATCGCCAGGGCAGTGGATGGGGCTACAGTTTGTGTATTAGAGTGTGCTTTATTTCATATGAAAGCTCGTGTCAGGGGCAGTCCAGAAAGGCTCTTTGTTTTCGCCCATGTCAAGGCTTAATATATTTAATTGTAAAGTATATATTTTATCATTAACTAGTAATGATAGGATCTGGGAGAGAGAGAGGAGTAGAACAGAGTGAGAGGGGGCGTGCAGTGTTTTTCCACTCGATGACGTCAAGGCAGGCTGCCACGCGGGGGTTGGTGGAGAGAGGCCCTTACCATGCTGTAAGCTTTGCTAGTGGTTAGATGACTTGTAACCGCGTTTTCCCACGCGGCTCGAGCTAGTGCGAGTATATATACAGTTCCTCGCCACTCTCTCCCTCAGATCTGGTTTCTAGAACGCACCATCTTTTCCCTTGCTACCTGTCCACCTGCTCTGTACCTGAGAATCTTTGCCTCTGCCTATCTCTTCATTTTCCATATCTTTCACCACCTTTTATTAACATTATACCCCTCTGGTTAACTCTGCAAAATCAGCTTCATGCTGGCCAGTTGTATTGTGTGTTAAGGTCTGATTATAGCCTATGTATGTTAGTTGTTAAGATAAGTGGATTCACGAAGCATTGGTTGGCATTATATTGTTCAGTACTGCTTCCTTTAGTTATTAGTGTTCTGCTGGACTAGATAATGCTAGACTAGGAGCCTGATATTATAGGAATTGTTTCCTATGAGGGTTGGCTTTAGTTAAAAGCTGCACGACATACCTGAGAACTGGAGTTGATTGAGTAAATTCTCGTCTGTGTGCCATTGAGAATAGAGCATGCACGAATGAGGGTTTTTGCCTATAACATTCTGCACTGTTCTAGTCTCGATTGTTTGTCTTTGAGGTACGCCAGAACGCTTAATACTTCGGTATTAAGGTTCTCAAGAGAGCTACCCTTCATTAAAACGTAATATTTGACGCACAGACTTGAGATTTGCACTAGGCTATGCGCATGCCATGCGCACCAGTATCTCGTATCATTGACTCTAGCTAGACTATCAGTCACAGTAGATATTAGTATATTAACCTAATTACTCTTTTTATGCATACCCATTATGATTACACAAGCATTCGCAGCCTAGTTTGATGTATTGAGACACAAACGACTTAGGCTCTTTTTGTTGATAGGAATAAGCATTGTCGTGGCGATTATTATTATTGTTGTTGTGTTTAGGATATTATTGGCTCCGACGGCATTATATATATTCTGCCTTTTTGTGTGCATAGCCTGCACGAGCATTGTTCCGCTGCCTGCCTTTTTGGGTTCCATTTCCGATACGAGCATCTTTATAGCATCTAACATTTAAAGAAGATTCCTTGTTAGTGTTGAAGGACTTTAGTGCACTTGCTTTCATGCAGGAGTGCCCTGACATTTATTGATTAAAGTAACGTAAGCTGTAACTTCTCTTACCACCTTACTTTGCATACCATAACCAAGCACCTTCGGTTATAGGTAGTAATAGGCTGTTTTCACATAACATTAAGCCTAGAGTAGACGCACATTTATTGAGAGTTTGATAGCCTATTATTGCATATAGAACTCTGTAGAGTATTTGTGTTCTTTGTTCACTGGGAATATACATCAGAGGTTGGAGCTAGCGCTTTCCGTTGTAACATTTATGCCATTACTAGTCCAATGAATAAGAGCCCTGATATATTTGAACGCCAGTCGTAACAAATGGCGACCTTACCTAGGATTTGGTGAACCTACATTTTTAAGCAGGGAACATTTGTTGTTTTGGATATTTTTGCGGGGATCAGCAAGAATATTTTTTTTTTGCAACATAGTATAGCCTGGGAGTATTTCCGCAATTTTGTGTGTATATCGAGGTATAAGAGTTTGGGTACTTCTTTTCTGAAGATTGTGGTGAGACTTTTTGTGAGAATCATGTCTTATACCGGGTCAGAGGAGAATGGAGACACAGTACGTAATGTCGAAACTGAAGAACAGCAGCATGATGAAAGGGTTAATCGGGTGAACTGTGAGGAGGATGCTAGGATATTTTTGCAATGGCCTGTTAATGCCGAGCGGTTGGAGGGTATGGATCGGTACGGCTTCCAATGCCTGGCCACAGCTATCCGTCATGCGGTAACTAGCAGCATGACCAAGTATAACTAGATAACGTGTGTACTGGGCAGGGTGACTGTGTGAGCGAGATGGGTTGAGTGCTCAGAGCCCTTCGGCCATGCTTCCCCTACACTCGACTCCCAGCCATCCCAGTAGTTTGCCGACCCCGGGTACGCTCCCGCAGTTGGGTGGTGACTGGCAGGGTGGGTTGCCCCTGGGGGGACCACCGGTAATTTCAAACATTGTAGCACCTCACCTCCTCAAGGGTTAACTCCCGAATTATTGCTTCAGCTCGAATTAGCTAAGATCCAGCAGCAAACAGAATTAGCTAAGATCGAAGAGAGAAAGGCTATTAGGGCATCTGAGCTTCAGCTTCAGCTTCAGCAGCAAATAGAATTAGCCAAGATAGAAGAGAGAAAAAGTCACCAGCACATAGAGCTAGCAAAAATCCAAGCTGATTTAGAGTCGACTAGGGTACTGTACCGACATGGATGGAGAGAAGTCGCGAAGTAGAGGCAACGGAGACAGCGACTTGGGGCTGGTAGCCGTGATCATGTGCAGTCTCTCTCGCACTTATTGAAACTGGTTCCGGTGTGTGATGAGAGTGGTGTAACAGAATTTTTCACACGCTTTGAGAAGAAGTGCCAGGCACTTCAGTGGCCAGAGAATAAATGGGCTAGCACTTGTATCCTCTAGATTAATAGGCAAGGGTCTTAAAGCCTACGATGCGTTACCTTTGGATGTTATTGTGTACGAGGATCTCAAGGAGGCTGTCCTGAGGGCTTACGAACTGCAACCAGAAACGTACCGTTTGAAGTTCCGGGGTGTAACTAAGGGAAGAGATAGCACCTTTTTGGAAAACGCCCGGGACTTGTCCGATGCTATGGGGAACTGGCTCCGATCTGAGAAGGTAACAACGTTTGATGGAGTTAAGCAGTTAATGAATGTTGGAGCGTTCTTTAAGAGCACGGGCGGTGATCTAACTTTGAACTTAAAGGAGAAAAACCCAAGAACTCTAGTAGAAGCAGCAGAAATGGCTGATCTACGGCTGTCGTTGATTCGGGGTTGCGGGTCCTCACAGAAGTACGATGCAAGTGCTAGGGACCGTTATCCTCCCCCTCCCCGTAGCAATGACACATTTAAACAAAGAGCAATGAAACTAAAACTGAAGCCAAACCTACCACACACCGTATGTGAAAAGTCAGGGGCCTTTTACATCACAGTATAAGCCGAAACCGAAATTTATGTGTTTTAGGTGCCACCAGGAGGGTCATAAGGCAAATGAGTGCCCTAGTCGACCTCCTCCGGCAGCCGTGTCTTTTGCTCACGGCATTGGAGTGTTCAAGAGGACGTCGGAGTTTGTTAGAGGCATTTCTTCCGAGGTAAATACACTGCCAGTGCAGAAGGATCCGGAAGGCTTATTCCCTGTCCGTGATGCCTTTAGTGACCACAGTGGACTCGGTTGTGTGGAGTGGGGGGGTAGAAGACATGAGGTGAGAATTTTTGCGTGACACTGGGGCATCGCAAACACTGTTGAGAAATTTCACTGGTAAACCTGTCAATACGGCGCGGGTGGTTGTGGTTCAGGGAGTTAATGCAACAAGGTTATACCCGCTTGTAAGAATGAAGGTGGAAGTTGATGGTGACTCGTGACCTTGGATGTAGGAATTGTGGAGAAGTTACCTGTTGGGGGCGTCGACCTCCTTCTTGGCAAACGACTTTGCGGGGCCTACTTCTGAGGCTCCACCCTTAGTCGTTGTCGAGAAGCCGGCCTGACGTGAGTAGGGAGGAGCAGGAGTGGGTTGAGAAGTGTCCGGGGCAGCCTATGGAGTGTGTTGTCAACGGAGATTCTGCATCCAGGGAGTCACATTCTGGTCAACAATCTTTAGATCAGCGGCGGAAGGGTACCCGAGAAGGGGTTGGAAGTTGATGCCAGTTGACGAGGTTTAGTGTCAACGGACTCTTCTCGCGGGGCACCATTATTAGGACCACATTTCGAGTCTGGAGCAAGACCCAGTAACTGTTCCTGAAGGGGCAGAGGATGGGCTTAACAAAAGACGAAAGAGTTGAAGTGAGGACAGTGATGCACAGTCGGGAGATGGTAGCAACAAGGTACCCTGGCGCGTACCGTATGAGCACTGCGGTCGGCCGGAAACACGGTGGTCCGAAGCTTGCTAGTGTATTTTTCCCGGTATGGGTTACCAGCAGGGAGATTCAGTCAGTCCGGCGGACCCAACTTCACTTCTAGCCTCTTGTACAAGCAATGCCGGTTTGGCCCACAAAAAAGGCATGGGATTGTTGGGGTTGTGTCATCTGCCATATCATCCGGAGAGCTAGGTGTGTGTGTTAGAGCGATGGCACTCAGCCTTGAAAATCTGTGCTTTCGTTGTTGTTGCTGTTGAGAGTGGGATGGGATTGGGATCTTGGCCTCGCCCATGTGTTTGTTTGCTGTGTGGGAGGTACTGGGGCTGAGAGAGTTTGGGGTTCAGCCTTAATGAGCTCGTACTTTGGACAACCGTGTCCGGGGGGCCTATCCATATGGTTGAGGAAGTATGTGAGGGCGCAGAGAAAAACCTTGTTCTATGCTCAAGGTGTCATCAACCGTCGGAGAACGGATTTGTTGCGCAGTCTGGAGTTGGCTGCGCCGTAATTTGGACTAGCTCTCAGGCACTCAGGAAGGACAGGTACGACCTCAAGGTTGAACTCAGGGAGTTTCACGTGGGTCAGGAGGTGTTGATTCTACTGCCCCTTGTAGGTCACCCCTTATCCGCGGACGTACGCTGGTCCTTATAGGGTGGTGGAGGAGCTATCGGACATGGTTTACTTGGTAGCCACTCCAGACAGACGGACCAAGTGCAATCAGTTATGTCATGAGACATCCTGTGAAGGAGTATGGGAGGCACCACCCTGAGGCATCTCACTGTGCGCCTGTGATGACGTTTAGCAGTCAAGGTGGAGAAGGAGAACGGCCAGTCAAGCTCAGGATGGAGGATAACTGGAACGGATACATGTAAGTTCAAATGGGCGCTCGCGCGCCTGAGTGTGAGAAGGTGTTTTTAGGGATGTATGTAAAACAACTGTTTGTGCACTCACCCGCATCCTCAGGGCCCCCTGACTTTAGCCTACCTTTCCAAACTAGCCAAACGGAGGCTAGTGGTGTGGGGGCTGGTGCCGTACCTTGTGGAAAAGGACGATGATGGGCTGGAGCATCCTGTTAGTTTCTGCTCGGAGAAGTACAATTCGGCCCAGGGGAGCTGCTCTGTTGTCAAGGAGGAGCTGCTGGCGGTGTGTACTTGCTCTGACGGCATTTCGAGGTCTGTGTTCCCAGCCTATGGTCCGGGTCGTTGTGGTTTACCCAGATCATCACCCTCTCAAGTTCTTGCGACCAGTTTCACAATCGGAATATGAGGCTGACCAGGTGGTCACTAAGGTTCTTGGTATATAACCTGGAAATACGCAATATTGCCGGTTGTGACAACGTAGGTTGAAGAATGTCGGTCAAGGGGTATATGAGCCTGGGTAGATTGACACTCACGGGTCGCCTCCTGTTTTAGTTTTGAATAGTATTTTGCGCTGGGATGCTTGTTGGCTCCGCGGTTGTAGCCCAGAGTATTATGCGTCGTTTAAAGAAGGGAGTTGAGCGTTTGGTATAGAAGAAATAACTAGGCTTGCACCTATAGTTGCAGCCGAAATAAACAAATTATAAACATAAAAATCAAATAAAAACTCTTTCTTTGATAGTTGAAATTTTTTAGTATGTTATATGCAGGAATTCGGAGTTGAAGCTCCTCTCAGAATGCTGGGCTGGAGAAGCTCGCTCTTGAGGAGCATAACGACATCTAATTTAACCTATGGTGGTGGGGAGGGTTATACTTTTGATTTTTTTTTTTGTTAAAGAACTGTGCCAGATATATTTACTCGACGCGGGGTGATGGGAAGTGGAGATATAGCATGGGTTCTAACCCTACGATTTTTGTGAGCCTTGGGGCCTCTGACGAAAAATTTAGTGGGGGGTTGTGACGTTAACCACTCCGTTCGAACAGCATGGCTTGTCCTACAGTGAAATCGCTAGGATCGCCAGGGGCAGTGGATGGGGCTACAGTTTGTGTATTAGATGTGTGCTTTATCCATATGAAAGCTCGTGTATATGGGCAGGCCAGAAAGGATCTTTGTTTTCGCCCATGTCACGGCTTTATATATTTAATTGTAAAGTATATATTTATAATTAACTAGTAATTGATAGGATCTGGGCGGGAGAGAGAGGGAGTAGAACAGAGTAGAGGGGGGCGCGCAGTGTTTTGTGTCCCGCTCGATGACGTCACGGCTGGCTGCATCGCGGGCGGTTGGTGGAGAGAGGACCTTACCATGCTGTGTCAGCAGGACTTGCTAGTGTGTGTGTGTTTTTGATGACTTGTAATACCGCTGTTTTCCCACGCGGCTCGAGCTAGTGCGAGTATATAAACAGTTCCTCGCCAATCTCTCCCTCAGATCTGGTTTCTAGAACGCACCCATCTTTTTCCCTTGTTACCTGTAACCTGCTCTGTACCTGAGAAATCTTTTCCTCGGCCTATCTCTATCATTTTCCATAGCTTTCACCACCGTTTTATTAAAATTATATCATCTGGTTAACTCTGCAAAATAAGCTTCATGCTGGCCAGTTGTATTGTGGGTCGAAGGTCTGATAAGCCTATGTATGTTAGGGTTTAAGCTAAGTGGATCACGACGGCATTGGTTGGAATTTATATTGTTTAGTACTGCTTCCTTTAGTTATTAGTGTTTCTGCTGGATTAGATAATGCTAGCTAGACTGGGAGTCTGATATTTTTAGGTATTGTTTCCTATGAGTACTGGCTTTAGTTAAAAGCGGCACGACATACTGGAGAACTGGGAGTTGATTGAGTAAATTCTAGTCTGTGTGCCATTGAGAATCAGAGCCAGCACGAATGAGGGTTTTTTGCATATACCATTCGGCCAACGGTTCTAGTCTACGATTGTTTGTCTTTGAGGGTACGCCAGGAGCAACGCTTAATACTTCGGGTTAAGGTTCCTCAAGAGAGATCCCCTTCATTATAACGAAATATTTGACGCACCAGACTTGAGATTTGCACTAGGCTATGCAGGCATGCCATGCGCACCAGTATCTCTGTATCATTGACTCTACGCTAGACTTTATCAGTCACAGTCGCCATTAAGTTGTTATATTAACCTAATTACTCTTTTAAAACATCCCATTTTATGATTACACAAGCATTTCACAGCATAGTTTGATGTATTGAGACACCAACGAGCTTAGGCTATTTTTGTTGATAGGAATACTGCATTGTCGTGGAGATTATTATCTTGTTGGTGTGTTTAGGGATATTTCTTGTCTCCGACGGCATTATAATTTCTGCCTTTTTGTGTGCATAGCCCCGCACGAGCATTGTTCCGCTGCCTGCCTTTTTGGGTTCCATTTCCGATACGAGCATCTGTATAGCATCTAACATTTACAGAAGATTCCTTGTTAGTGTTGAAGGACTTTATTGCACTTTCTTTCATGCAGGAGTGCCTGAAATTTCATTGATAAAAGTAAAGTTAAAAAAGCTGTAACTTCTTATTACCACCTTACTTTGAACACCATAACCAAGCACCTTCGGGTATAGCTAGTAATAGGGCGTTTAACATAACATTCAAGCCTAGATAGAGTAGACGCACATTTATTGAGAAGTTTGATAGCCTATTATTGTATATAGAAATCTGTAGAGTATTTGTGTTTCCCTTTGTTCACTGGGAATATACATCAGAGGTTGGAGCTAGCGCTTTCCCGTTGGAACATTTATGCCATTACTAGTTCCATGAATAAGAGCCTTGATATTTGAACCCCAGGTCGTAACAACATACACATACTGACAA